>CP125974.1:65666406-65750957 GCA_030063025.1 Avena longiglumis | reverse complement strand
GCTAACATAATCCTAAGCTGACTTTAGCATCGCTGGGAGAAAAGTCTCATCGTAGTCAACTCCTTGAATTTGTCGAAACCCCTTTGCGACAAGTCGAGCTTTATAAACGGTCACATTACCATCGACATCAGTTTTCTTTTTGAAAATCCATTTGTTCTCCGGCCTTTCGGTGTGAGGTAGTTCCACCAAGTTCCAAACTTGATTTTCATACATGGATTCCATCTCGGTTCATGGCTTCTAACCATTTGTTGGAATCCGGGCTCATCATCGCTTCTTCATCGTCGGGGTCATCATTTTCATCAACCATGAAATTCATGGCGGATTTCGTCTGACTCGGGGCTGCCGCGTCTGTTTGACTGCGAGGTTGATAGTACTCTCTTTCGAGTTTCATGATCATTATCATTAGTTCCCTCTTCAGGTGGAGCCAACTCGGAACAACTTCGGCGCTACTTCTCGCCATACTTTGAAGAAGGTTCCTGACCTCTTGAGTTCTACCTTCCGACTACTCACACCTTTCGAGAAACTCTTTCTCTAGAAAGGATCCATTCTTAACAACAAAAACCTTGCCCTCGGATGCGTGATAGAAGGAATACCCAATAGTTTCTTTAGGGTATCCTATGAAGGCGCATTTTCGCTTTGGGTTCGAGTTTATCCGGTTGAAGTTTCTTCACATAAACATCGCATCCCCAAACTTTAAATGATGACTTAGGTTTGTTTCAAACCACAATTCATCTGATGTCTTTTCAGGATTTAGATGGTGCCGATTTAAAGTGAATGCAGCGGTTTCTAGTGCATATCCCCAAAATGACAACGGCAAGTCCGTCGAGACATCATAGATCGAACCATATCTAATAAAATGCGATTCGATGTTCAGCACACCATTTATTTGTGGTGTTCGGCGGTGTGAGTTGTGAAACAATTCCACACTCTTTCATGTGAGTGCTAAACTCGTAACTTAGATACTCACCTCCACGGTCGGATAGTAGAAATTTGATCTTTCTATTACGATGATTTTCCACTTCATTACGAAATTCCTTGAACTTTTCAAAGGTTTGAGACTTGTGTTTCATCAAGTAGATATAACGTATCTACTCAAATCATCGTGAAAGTAACAAAATAACGATATCCACCTCGGCACACACTCATTGGACCACATACATCGAATGTATGATTTCCAATAAATCTATCGTAGTTCCATTGAGCCGGAAAAGCGGCGTTCTAGTCATCTTGCCCATAAGGCATGGCTCACATGTAT
Source organism: Avena longiglumis (assembly GCA_030063025.1). Taxonomy (NCBI): domain Eukaryota; kingdom Viridiplantae; phylum Streptophyta; class Magnoliopsida; order Poales; family Poaceae; genus Avena; species Avena longiglumis. The sequence goes on along the minus strand of CP125974.1, from coordinate 65,749,702 downwards.
CAAATGATTCATAATCAAGTGATTCCAAAAGTCCATCCGAATGGAGCTTCTTCATCGTTTAACGCCAATATGACCTGAGCAGCGGTGCCACATATATCGGATATATCATCATTAAGTTTAATCCTTTTAGCATCAACATTATGAATATGTGTAACATTATCGCCGAGATCTAATAGAAATAAACCATTCATCATCGTGCATGACCATAAAGATTTCATTCATATAAATGGAACAACCATTGTTCTCGGTTTAAATGAATAACCACTTCGCATCAAACGATCCGGATACAATGTTCATGCTCGGTCACGGGCACCGGATAACATTTATTCAAGTTTATAACTAATCCCGGCGGTAAGTGGAAGGCGTTAAAGCGGCGATCACATCAACACTTGATCCATTGCCGACCGCATCTTGACCTCACGCCTTGCTAGCGGTCGCTTGTTCGCACCCACGATTGAGTTACAAATATTATGGCGAACGGTATCAAATACCCGGTGCTCTGCGAGCACTAGTCAAGTACACATCAATAACATGTATATCATATATACCTTTGTTTGCCTTGCGGCCTTCTTATGCGCGGATACTTGGGGCGATTGCGCTTCGATGGCGGTCCTTACAATAGTAGCTTTCGGAATCGGACTTAGGTCCAACTCGGGGTTTCTTTTCGGTAGCGGCAGCTTGCTTGCCGCCTTACTTCCTTCCGTTTTCCCTTCTTGTCTTTCTTGAAACCGGTGTTCCTATTGATCATCAACACTTGATGTTCCTTTTGATCTCCATACTGCGGTTTTAAGCATTGTGAAGCTCGGGAGACTTCTTCATGCCTTGCATATTATAGTTCATCACAAAGCTCTTATAGCTAGGTGGCGAGGCTGCGAGAACACGATGGATGCCTAAGTCAATGGGAATCGATATTCCCAAGGACACAAGCTTATCGGCGTAACCCGACATCTTGAGTACATGCTCACTAACGAGTTGTGCTCTTCCATCATGCACTAAAGAACTTTTACGAGCGTTGTAGCTCTCTACAGACATGTGTGTGAAAATCATTTTCAACTCACCCATTGTATCAAATGCATTGCCGTTTTGAAGCGCTTTGAAGTTCGGCTCTAGCCCATACAATATGCCGCAATGAACTAAGTTGTGGTCCTCTGACGAGTCGATAGACATTCTTCTCCTCGTCGGGGCATCATCAAAAAGGGGGGCCTAATGGCGCTTCTAGCACATATTGCTTTTGTGCGTGAGAGGAGAATCCTCAAATTCATGGCCCATTCGGTAAAGTTGCTACCGTTCGTTGCTAGTTTCTCTTTCTCCATGAACACATTGAAATTAAGCGGTGGTGCCATCTACAGCAGAATTTGTAAAGTTTAGACTAAGTGTATGATAGATTGAGTTCAACTAATCTATATTACGAATGAACTCCCACTCAAAAGCGACATCCCTCGTGCCTTTTTGGTGATTACATGAACCAAATCCACTACACCAAGTCCGATCATCACGTGAGTCGGTATAGCTTCAAAAGCGAGCATCAAATGGGCATCATATCAACTATATGACTCATGCTTAACCTTTGGTCCGTGTTAGAGGCCATGTACGTACATGCTAGGCTGTAAGTTAGAACCTTAGTATTCGTGTGTAGCTTTTACACCGAAATATGGTCGTGGATCCAAGAACACCCGATCATCACGTGATGTCTTGGGCGGCGAAAACATAATCGGTGCATACTAAAGGAAGAACACATTCTTATCTTGATATTTAAATGAGGATCATCTTATTATGCTAACAAAGCGCTAAACAAGCAATATAAGATGCTATCAAACATCATATGTTTATTAGTGAAATTATATGGTTCCCTTGAGATGATCTCTATCATGTGCATCGTGGTATGATCACTATCATACCTATATGTGTAAATCCAAGGTCTATGGATTTTTACGCTATGTGTTGTAAGAGTATCATCTCATACTTCTACTTACAACACTACCATATCATAACACTAGCCAGCAACAATCTAAACTAGGCGCCTCTAATTTATCCATTGCAAGTTTTACGTGGCTTAGGGCTTTCGAGATAGAACCGTTCTTACCTACGAACATGAACCTAGCGAGGATAATCAAATTGTTGACAACTCGCTTGCAAAATAGATATTGACTATAGTAGGAGAGCGGACACCCGCTAGCCACTTATGCAAACTAGTTGCATGTCAAGCGTGGAACAGGTCTCGTAATGCGAGGACATGTAAAGTTTGTCGGGCAGCTTCATCCCACTATGCCACCAATATCCAAAATTACAACAAAGGAGCAACAACATGATCATCGCCATACATACTCATATGTGTACTACCCGTGTAAAAGTATCTACGCATAGATCCGGCTCTGATACCCTTTGTAGGGTTCATGACATAGAAAACAAAAATTTTCCTACGATGTGAACTATATGCAAGATCTATCTACTAGATACAAACAGCAGGCGGATGTATATCCGTAGAGAACATACCCTTGAAGACCGACAAAGCTTACGAGTTCAACTCGTGGTTGATGTAAACGATCTCTTGCCGATCTCAAGATCGAGAGGAAGTCCTAAGCCGCAAATCAGCGACGCATCCGTGCTCGCACACGTTCGAGGCACGAGCAACCTCCGCCTCCTCGCTCAGCGATGCAGTGAAGCACAACTCTTTCTTGCCGAATAGCCACGGGAACATGTATCTCGCTAGTCCGAGACCATGGGGATAAATTCTAGAGGAGAGATCCTTCACGAGGAGGTGTGAGACAAGTGAGGAGGGGCTCCTTTTATAGGAGGAGGGGGCACCCAAGGGGTGGCCGCCATGGGGCTGCCCCCTCCCCTCCTTCATTCATGTGGGTGGAAACTCCACTCACAAAATGCCCTTTAAATTTCATCCACTCAAAAGTCCACTCAAATTCCCATTAAATTTCCACCAAATTTAATGCAAACTCTCATTAAATAAAACTCTTTTATTTTATTCAGAATTTTGTCAATTACTTTAATGACAAACATTCACAAATAACCTTGCTAAATTCTATTTCACATGCATAACCACTTTATGCAATTTCACCCACATTTTGATCTAGTGAAATAAATTCCTGCTTATTCATTCTTCGGCATGAAACATTTGCTCCAATTGGATGTCGGTGTCTCTTAAGTGTGTCACCCTACGGTTCGTGAATAATGCGGACATGATCGAGACCCCTCTCGGATCAATAATCGAGCGGGATCTGGAGACCCATCTTGACTCCCACACATTCAACGATGACTTTCTTGTGATCGTCGGAACCTTTTACGCTAGTATCTTAATCCCTTTGTTTCACGATATATTACATGTCGAGATTCGATCATCGGTATCTCCATACCTAGTTTGATCTAAATTCTGACATGCACTCTTTTCTCGTTCTGTGATATAACATTCTAGTGATCAAATCACTTGCTTGCAAGCTAATCAATGTGATATCACCGAGAGGGCCCAGTATACCTATCCGTCATCGGGATGAACAAATTCCACTCTCGATCCATGAGACTCAACATAACACTTTATTAGTTACGAATCCATCTTTATAATCACCCATTACGGTGTGACGTTTGATGTTATCAAGAAACTCTTCGGTGTTAGTGATTGACATGATCTCATGGTCTAAGGATTAGGATCACTTCGTAAGTTGTTATAGCAATATAAACTCAATGACTTTGATCGTAATGCTATACTTCGGATGAATGTTCATCACACCATTACACTAATGTTGTGATCCCGTTATTAACAACATCCAATGTCCATGATCAGGAAACCTTGATCATCTTGTTAATCAACGAGCTAGTTTATGAGAGAGGCATAACTAGGAACTTTCTGTTTGTTTATTAAACACACATGTATTAACGTTTCCGTATTAATACAATTATAGCATGCAAAATAAACATCTATCATATACTTGGAATACACATAATAAACACTTTATTATTGCCTCTCAGGGCATATTCCCTTCATCTGTTTGCATATTTTTTTTCTTTTTTTCGGTTTGGTAGACATGTCCTTCACATAGAAAACCTGAGCCACATCATTGGCTAAGACGAATGGTTCGTCTAAGTTCTTGTTTACCTTCATAAGATTGTTGAGATCCACTGTTGTCATTCCGTACTTCTTGTCTACCTCAAGCCCTCCTCCTGTTAGCTTGACCCATTTGCATCGAAACAAGGGGACCTTAAAATTAGGTCCATAGTCAAGTTCCCATATCTCCTCTATGAACCCATAATACGTGGTCTTTTGCCCATTGTCTTCTGCTGCATCGAAGCGGACACCACTATTTTGGTTGGTGCTCTTTTTATCTTGGCCTATCGTGTAAAATATATTCCCATTTATCTCGTACCCTTGGAAAGTACATACAGTCAAAGATGGTGTCCTGGCCAACAAATACGGTGATCCCTAGCAGTGGTGTTATTCGTGAGAAGTCTTTGCGACCAGCCAAAACTCGCCATGTGTTCACTTATAATCCATTCATCGAGGCCCGGTGTTTGAGGCGTATTAAATTCTTGTGTTCATTGATATACGGCAAACCAAGATAGATCTTTGTAAAACCGTAGTGTGCTTGATTGAGAGAATGTCCGTCCCTACATATCATTGCTTTACATCCTAGGGTGCCTTTTTCCATGATCTCCCTCATGTCGTGATTACGGAACACCAATCGCCTTAAGGTCGAATAAAATCAACCGAACTCAATGACCTCCTCGTTACATAGCCCTTGGAGATTCTTCCTTCATCCCTAGCACGGTTATGAACATATTTCTTTAAGACCCCATGTACCTCTCAAAGGGAACCTATTGTGTAGAAATCTGAGGACCTAGAATGGCAATCTCTTCTACTAGGTGAACCAGGAGATGCGTCATAATATGGAAGAAGGATGGTGGGAACACCAACTCAAAGTCGACAAGACATTGGGACACATCCGTCAGTAACTCAGTAGGCTTTCGGATCGATTACCGAGATATTGCATTGAGGAATGCACATAGCTTCACAATGGGTACTCGAACATTTTCGTAGAAGCCCCTCAATGCAATCGGAAGCAATTGTGTCATAATCACGTGGCAGTCATGATACTTCAGGTTTTGGAATTTTTCTCTGCCATATTTATTATTCCTTTATATTCGAAGCGAAGCGGGACCTTGATACTTCTCGGGCATTCAAAAGATTTCCTTCTACGCTTTGTTAAGGCGTAGCTGGCGGAGTTAAGTGGCATCGTTTACCCTTCTCGTTCTCGGGATGCATAGGCTCTTGAGGTCTTTCAGACGGCGTTCTTTGGTCTGCCGTGCTTGGTGTATCTTTGTCTTCCCATACACTCCTAGGAAGCCTAGTAGGTTCACAAACATTCTTCATCACGTGCATCACGTCGATTGAAGAGCGGACCTCTAAGACTTTCCAATAGGGTAGGTCCCAAAATATAGATTGATTCTTCCACATGGGGCGTGTCACGCATCGTCATTCGAGCAGATAGTATGGGACCTTTTCCAAAGATTACTTCTAGGTCCTTGACCATACCAAATACCTCCTCACCTGTACGGAGGACAGGCTTCCTCCGGGGTTCTGCCAGACGTTTGAAATGCTTGCCTTTCGTTCTTACTGGATGCAGGTTCGGAAGAAAACGACGATACCCTAGGTACACAACCTTCTTATATTTATCCAAATATACACTTTCAGTCTCATCTAAACAGTGTGTGCATGCATTGTATCCCTTGTTTGTCTTTCGTGAAATGTTACTAAGAGCAGGCCAATCATTGATGGTTACAAAAAGCAATGCTCGTAGGTCAAATGGCTCCCCTTTGTGCTCATCCCACATACGTACACCTGGTTAGGCCCATAGCTGTAAAAGTTCTTCAACTATTGTCCTTAGGTACACATCAATGTCGTTGTCGGGTTGCCTCGGGCCTTGGATGAGCACTGGCATCATAATGAACTTCCGCTTCATACACACCCAAGGAGGAAGGTTATAGATACATAGAATCACGTGTCTTTGTGACTGCAGCTCGTCACCAAAAGGATTCATGTCATCTGTACTTAGACCAAACCTTAAGTTTCTTTAGGTCACGTCGAAGTCCGGTACTCTCTCTCGACTTTTCTCCTTGTGACCCATCAGGGTGTCTCAACATCGCGTCTTTCTTACGGTCTTCCATGTGCCATCGCAACAACTTGGCATGCTCTTTATTTACGAAGAGCGTTTTAACCGTGGTATTATAGGAGCATACCACATAACCTTGGAAGGAACCTTCTTCCTAGGGGCCTCGCCCTCAACATCGCCAGGATTGTCTCGTCGATCTTATACCGTTGATCGTGCATACCGGCATGCATCCATTCTCGTAATTCTCACCGCGGTAGAGGATGCGATCATTAATCGAGCATGTATCTTATGCACGTCTAATCCTAGAGGCGCACAACCTTCTTTGCTTGGTATGTCTTGTCGAAACTCATTATTTCTTGGAAGAAGATTCTTTATTTTTACCAACAACTTTGAAAATCTTGTCGGTCACACCATTCCTACTTCCATTGCAGAAATCCGATGGTACCTAGCTTTTGTGTCCATCTTCAAGTTGGGTACAACAATGTTTTGTGATCCTTTAACATCTGCTCTAGCTTCTCCTTCTCCTTTTCAGTTTCACATTCTTCTTTTGCATCAAGATGGCCCGACCAAGATCATCATCACCGGGCCCATCTGCCTCTTGATCTTCATTATCTACCCCCGTTGCAGTATCATCATATTCAGGATACATATTATGATAGTTGTCATCATCCTCTTCTTCTTCGTTGTCTTCCATCACAACCCCTTTTTCTCCGTGCTTGGTCCAACAATTATAGCTGGGCATGAAACCGGATCGAAGAAGGTGGGCGTGAATGGTTCTGGTATTTGAGTAGTATTTCTTGTTCTGACAGTGAACACACGGACAGCACATAAAACCATTGTGACCACGGTTTGCATTAGCCACAACAATGAAATTCTGGAGGCCCGTAATGTACTCGGAAGTGCGGCGGTCACCGTACATCCATTGCCAGTTCATTTGCATTAATATATAGTATATATCAAAAATTAATAGGGAGATGACCATTTATATATATAGTACATCAATGACACATGAAAGGATAGTTGCCGACCTCGACCGAGAAGGAAAGTGCAACGAGAAAACTTATTTTGAGCTCTCGGGCATTTCACCGAACACCTCTTGTGCATACGAAAAAGACACAAACTAGCACACTTCACACCCTCTTGCTAGGCTCCAAAATGAGATAGTGAAAAAAATGGAAGAGTGGGGTGTGGGCTGCGGTGTCTTATATACCCCCCCCCCTTTAACACCAGTTCAAGCCACGAACCGGTGTTAAAGGGGGGGCTGCGCGGGCCACTGGTGCAGGGGCCTTTAACACCTATTAGTGCCACGAACCGGTGTTAAAGGGGGGCTCCTTTTGTTGCACGGGCCACGCTGGTACAGGCTCCCCCTTTAACACCGGTTCGTAGCGTAGAAGAATCGGTGTTAAAGCTCATTTCCAGGCTCAACCAAAGGCCTCGTTTCCATTAGTGAGATATCTCACTCTGGCTGTGTTCCGTTTGCAGGCTTGTCCGTGCCATGGAACTTCCTCCTGTCTTGCACCGCTTCCCTGAACGCGTTCACGAGCTCTTTGTTCTCCGGCTCAAGCTGCCCTCCCCCCGATGCAAACCGCTGGTTTCCAAACCAAAAACCAACAAACCCGATGCAAACCGCAAGCCTGGTCCGATGCATGCTGGTCTCTTGATTTAGCCGGTTTTCAAACCAAATCCTGGACAGGCTTATCTGTGAAGCATGCACCTGTTTGAACGCTTCTTCATGGGAATTCTTAAGCACCATGTTAGGAATCGAGAACGTCTAAAGGGAAGCTATATAAACGAAGAGGTCATTGAGCTCTACCTTGATTACATCGCACTGTCTTGACCCAGTAGGGTTCCTAGGTCTCTCCATGAGGGGAAGCTTACCGGTGTTGGAACGAGTGGAAAGTTCAAGTTCAGGCCAACTAACACTAAATATAATCAAACACACTTTGCTGTGATAGACGAAATTACTACGTACATGGAAGAACACCATGACGTTCTACGAGCAATGCATCCCCATCGATATTCGGTCGAGACACTCCATGTCGAGGAGTTCAACACCTGGTTCACTGATCAACTACGTGATGATGAAGCAAACGATCCCAAAATTGCTGCTCTAGCATAAAATAAGAAAGACCGGGTTTTTGATTTGAAATAAAATGGAAGGGATTATTTTGGAAAAAATAGGCTTTAGCAAAAATAGTTTTAGGCAAACATATGCATGATGTCATGATGATACTCAAATGCAATGTGTGGCATGATGATGCACAAAATAAAAATAACAAACGATTTTCTAGTAATGATTTTCCAGAGGTGATACAAGGTGATATTCAGTTATAGCCCCTTCTTTTGTGACGATCTTGTTCATCACTCGATGTTGGTACTCGGTACAGTTGGAAATCGCATCTCAGGGTCTCATGATTGTTCTTCTGACCTTGTACGAGGGATCTGAGGTTGTGTCCATCACGGTTAGTTCTCTTATACTTGTCAAATTTAGCCATGCCATTACACTTGTAGAACTTTTAGCCATGATGTGACACTTGTAGAAAATTTAGCCTTGCCATGACACTTATAGAAAATTTAGCCATGCCATGACACTTGTAGCAAATTTAGCCTCGCCACGACACTTTTAGAAAATTTAGCCATGCCATGACACTTATAGAAAATTTAGCCTTGCCACGACACTTGTAGAAAATTTAGCCATGCCATGACACTTGTAGGAAATTAGCCTAGCCATGACACTTAAAGAAACTTTAGCCTTTCCATGACACTGACGGGAATATGCCCTGAGAGGCAATAATAAAGTGTTTATTATGTTTATTCCAAGTATATGATAGATGTTTATTTTGCATGCTATAATTGTATTAATACGGAAACGTTAATACATGTGTGTTTAATAAACAAACAGAAAGTTCCTAGTTATGCCTCTCTCATAAACTAGCTCGTTGATTAACAAGATGATCAAGGTTTCCTGATCATGGACATTGGATGTTGTTAATAACGGGATCACAACATTAGTGTAATGGTGTGATGAACATTCATCCAGTATAGCATTACGATCAAAGTCATTGAGTTTATATTGCTATAACAACTTACAGTGATCCTAATCCTTAGACCATGAGATCATGTCAATCACTAACACCGGAAGAGTTTCTTGATAACATCAAACGTCACCGTAATGTAAGTGATTATAAAGATGGATTCAGAACTAATAAATTGTTATGTTGAGGCTCATGGATCGAGAGTGGAATTTGTTCATCCCGATGACGGATAGATATACTGGGCCCTCTCGGTGATATCACATTGATTATCTTGCAAGCAAGTGATTTGATCACTAGAATGTTATATCACAGGAGAGAAAAGAGTGCATGTCGATTTGAGATCAAACTAGGTATGGAGATACCGATGATCGAATCTCGGACATGTAATATATCGTGAAACAAAGGGATTAAGATACTAGCGTAAAAGGTTAAACGATCACAAGAAAGTCATCGTTGAATGTGGAGTCGGTATGGGTCTCAGATCCGCTTGATTATTGATCGAGAGGGTCTCGATCATGTCCGCATTATTCACGAACCGTAGGGTGACACACTTAAGAGACACCGACATCCAATTGGAGCAAATGTTTCATGCGAAAGAATGAACAAGCGCGAATTTATTTCACTAGATACCAAACAAGTTTTGGTGAAATTGCATAAAGTGGTTATGCATGTGAAATAGAATTCTAGCAAGGGGTTATTTGTGAATGTTTGTCATTAAAGTAATTGACAAAATTCTGAATAAAATAAAAGAGTTTTATTTAATGAGAGTTTGCATTAAATTTGGTGGAAATTTAATGGGAATTTGAGTGGACTTTTGAGTGGAGGGAATTTAAAGGGCATTTTGTGAGTGGAGTGTCCACCCACATGAATGAAGGAGGGGAGGGGGCAGCCCCCATGGCCGGCGGCCACCCCCTTGGGTGCCCCCCCCTCCTCCTATAAAAGGAGCCCCCTCCTCACTTGTCTCTTACACCTCCTCGTGAAGGATCTCTCTCCCCCTCTAGAATTTATCCCCCATGGTCTCGGACTAGCGAGATACATGTTCCCGGTGGCTATTCGGCAAGAAAGAGTTGTGCTTCCGCTGCATCGCTGGAGCGAGGAGGCGGAGGTTGCTCTGTGCCTCGAGCGTGTGTCTTGCACGGATGCTTGGCTAGCGATTTCTTGGCTATAGGACTTCCTCTCGATCTTGAGATCGGCAAGAGATCGTCTACATCAACCACGAGTTGAACTCGTTAAGCTTTGTCGGTCTTCAAGGGTATGTTCTCTACGGATATACATCCGTCCGTTGTTTGTATCTAGTAGATGGATCTTGGTATATAGTTCACATCGTAGGAAAATTTTTGTTTTCTATGCTGCGAACCCTACAGTGGTATCAGAGCCGGATCTATGCGTAGATACTTTACACGGGTAGTACACATATGAGTATGTGGGCGATGATGATCATGTTGTTGCTCCTTTGTTGTAATTTTGGATATTGGTGGCATAGTGGGATGAAGCGGCCCGGACAAACTTTACATGTCCTCGCACATGAGACCGCTTGACATGCAACTAGTTTGCATAAGTGGCTAGCGGGTTGTCTCTCCTACTATAGTCGATATCTATTTTGCAAGCGAGTTGTCAACAATTTGATTATCCTCGTTGTGGTTCATGTTCGTAGGTAAACGGTTCTATCTCGAAAGCCCTAAGCCACGTAAAACTTGCAATGGATAAATTAGAGGCGTCTAGTTTAGATTGTTCTTTGGGCTAGTGTTATGATATGGTAGTGTTGTAAGTAGAAGTATGAGATGATACTCTTACAACACACATAGCGTGTAAAATCCATAGACCTTGGATTTACACATATAGGTATGATAGTGATCATACCACGATGCACATGATAGAGATCATCTGCGGGAACCATATAATTTCACCGATAAACATATGATGTTTGATAGCATCTTATATTGCTTGTTTAGCGCTTTGTTAGCATAATAAGATGATCCTCATTTAAATATCAAGATAAGAATGTGTTCTTCCTTTAGTATGCACCGATTATGTTTTTGTCGCTCCAAGACATCACGTGATGATCGGGTGTTCTTGGATCCACGACCATATTTGGTGTAAAACAGTTACATGAATACTAAGGTTCTAACTTGGCGAGCCTAGCATGTACAGACATGGCCTCGGAACACGGACCTAAAGGTTAAGCATGAGTCATATAGTTGATATGATGCCCATTTGATGCTCGCCTTTGAAGCTATCTGACTCACGTGATGATCGGACTTGGTGTAGTGGATTTGGTTCATGTAATCACCAAAAGGCACGAGGGATGTCATTTTTGAGTGGGAGTTCATTAAATAAAGATTAGTTGAACTCAATCTATCATACACTTAGTCTAAACTTTACAAATTCTGTTGTAGATGGCACCACACCTGCTTTTAATTTCAATGTGTTCATGGAGAAAGAGAAACTAGCAACGAGCGGTAGCAACTTTACCGAATGGGCCATGAATTTGAGGATTCTCCTCTCTGCTGCACAAAAGCAATATGTGCTAGAAGCGTTAGGCCCCACCTTTGATGATGCCCACGAGGAGAAGAATGTCTATCGGACTCGTCGGAGGACCACAACTTAGTTCATTGCGGCATATTGTATGGGCTAGAGCGTAACTTCAGGCGTTTAAGCAATGCATTTGATACAATGGGTGAGTTGAAAATGATTTTCGACACACATCTTTGCTAGAGAGCTACAACGCTTGTAAAAGTTCTTTAGCTGCATGATGGAAGAGCACAGCTCCGTTAGTGAGCATGTACTCAAGATGTCGGATTCGCCGATAAGCTTGTGTCCTTGGGAATATCGATTCCCATTGACTTAGGCATCCATCGTGTTCGTAGTCTCGCCACCTAGCTATAAGAGCTTTGTGATGAACTATAATATGCAAGGCATGAAGAAGTCTCTCCCGAGCTTCACAATGCTTAAAACTGCAGAAGTGGAGATCAAAAGGAACATCAAGTGTTGATGATCAATAGGAACACTGGTTTCAAGAAAGACAAGAAGGAAAAGCGGAAGGAAGTAAGGCGGCAAAGCGGTTGCCGCTGAAAAGAAACCCGAGTTGGACCTAAGTCGATTCCGAGTGCTACTATTGTAAGGGACGGCCATTGGGCGTTAATCGCCCCAAGTATCTGGCAGACAAGAAGGCGGCAAGGAAAACAAAGGTATATATGATATACATGTTATTGATGTGTACTTGAATAGTGCTCAGATGCACCGGTATTTGATACCGGTTCGATTGCTAATATTTGTAACTTTGAATCGGCTGCGGAACAAGCGACCGCTAGCAAGGGGTGAGGTCAAGATGCGTGTCGGCAATGGATCAAGTGTTGATGTGATCGCCGTCGGAACGCTGCATCTCCACTTACCGTCGGGATTAGTAATAAACTTGAATAATTGTTATCTGGTGCCTGCACTGAGCATGAACATTATGTCATGTCGTGTTTGATGCGAAGTGGTTATTCATTAAATCGAGAACAATGGTTGTTCCATTTATATGAATGAAATCTTTTATGGTCATGCACCGATGATGAATGGTTTATTTCTATTATATCTCGATGATAATGTTACACATATTCATAATGTTGATGCTAAAAGTTAAACTTAATGATGATATATCCGCATATATGTGGCGGTTAGTCTAGGTCATATTGGCGTTAAGCATGAAGAAGCTCCATTCGGATGGACTTTTGGAATCACTTGATTATGAATCATTTGATACATGTGAGCCATGCCTTATGGGCAAGATGACTAGAACGCCGTTTTCGGTTCAATGGAACGGGCAGGATGACATTTATTGGAAATCATACATTCGATGTATGTGGTCCAATGAGTGTGTCGCCGAGGTGGATATCGTTATTTTGTTACTTTCACGGATGATTTGAGTAGATACGGTTATATCTACTTGATGAAACACAAGTGAAACCTTTGAAAAGTTCAAGGAATTTCGTAATGAAGTGGAAAATCATCGTAATAGAAAGATCAAATTTCTACGGTCCGAAGGTGGAGGTGAGTATCTAAGTTCTGAGTTTAGCACTCACATGAAAGAGTGTGGAATTGTTTCACAACTCACCTGCGGAACACCACAATGAAATGGTGTGTCGGAACGTCATGTCGTATTTTATTAGATATGGTTCGATCTATGATGTCTCTGACGGACTTGCCGTTGTCATTTTGGGGATATGCACTAGAAAGCTGCATTCACTTTAAATCGGGCACCATCTAAATCCGTTGAAAAGACCGTATGAATTGTGGTTTGAAACAAACCTAAGCTGTCATTTCTTAAAGTTTGGGGATGCGATGTTTATGTGAAGAAACTTCAACCGGATAAACTCGAACCCAAAGCGGAAAAATCGTCTTCATAGGATACCCTAAAGAAACTATTGGGTATTCCTTCTATCACGGATCCGAGGCAAGGTTTTTGTTGCCAGAATGGATCCTTTCTAGAGAAAGAGTTTCTCGCGAAAGGTGTGAGTAGTCGGAAGATAGAACTCGAAAAGGTTGTGGAACCTTCTCTTCAAAGTATGGCGAGTAGCGCCTTGGCCGGAAGTTGTTCGGAGTTGGCTCCACATTGAAGAGGAACTAATGATAATGATCATGAAACTCCGAAAGAGAGTACTACCGAACCTCGCAGGTCAAACAGGACGCGTGCAGCTCCCGAGATGTACGGAAATCCTGTCATGAATTTCATGGTTGATGAAAATGATGACCCTGTGACGTATGAAGAAGCGATGATGAGCCCGGATTCCAACAAATGGTTAGAAGCCATGAAATCCGAGATGGAATCCATGTATGAAAATCAAGTTTGGAATTTGGTGGAACTACCTCACGGCCGAAAGGCCGTGAAGAACAAATGGATTTTCAAAAAGAAAACTGATGCTGATGGTAATGTGACCGTCTATAAAGCTCGACTTGTCGCAAAGGGGTTTCGACAAATTCAAGGAGTTGACTACGATGAGACTTTCTCTCCCGTAGCGATGCTAAAGTCATTTAGGATTATGTTAGCAATTGCTGCATATTTCGATTATGAGATATGGCAGATGGATGTCAAAACCGCGTTTCTCAATGGGAATATTGAAGAAGAGTTGTATATGATACAACCAAAGGGTTTTGTCGATCCTAAGGATGCTAACAAGGTGTGCAAGCTTCAGCGATCCATCTATGGATTGAAGCAAGCATCACGAAGTTGGAATCTCGCTTTGATGAGGTGATCAAAGAGTTTGGATTTGTCCAAACTTATGGAGAAGCTTGTATTTACAAGAAAGTGAGTGGGAGCAATGTGGCATTTCTGATATTATATGTGGATGACATATTATTGATCGGAAATGATATAGATCTTTAAACAGTGTTAAAAGTTATCTAAACGACAAATTTTCAATGAAGGACCTAGGTGAGCGTCATACATATTAGGCATAAAGATCTATAGAGATAGATCTAGGCGCCTAATAGGGCTATCGCAAAGTACATACCTTGATAAGATTTTAAAGAAGTTTAAAATGGGCCGGAAGTAAGAAGGGTTCTTACCTATGTTGCAAGGCAAGACATTGAGTAAGACTCAAAGTCCGGCTTCTGGAAGAAAGAGATAATGGACAAAGTCCCTATGCTTGACCATAGGCTCTATAATGTATGCCATGCTATGTACAAGACGGATGTGGCACATGCTATTAGTTTGACTAGTAGGTACCAATCGGATCCGTGTTCGAACATGGATAGCGGTCAAGAATATCCTTAAGTACTTACGAAGAACTAAGGATATGTTTCTTGTATCTGGTGAAGAAGAGCTCGTCGCTAAGTGTTATGTCGACGCTAGCTTTGACACCGATCCGGATGACTCTAAGTCTCAATCCGGATACGTATTTCTCATGAATGGCGGGCGGTTAGTTGGAGGAGCTCCAAACAACCTGTGGCGGGATCAACAACGGAGGCGAATATGTTCTTTGCTTGAGCGGCTCGAAGCGATTTGGATGAAGGAGTTCATATCCGAAGGAGTGGTGGCAAACGCATTGGACCCAATGGTGATCTATTGTGACAACAATGGTGCCATTGCCAATGCCAAAGAGCCAAGGTCTCACAAGCATTCCAAGCATATTAGCGTCGGTTTCACTCCATCCATGAGCATGTAAAGGATGGAGATATAAAGATTTAAAAACATACGGATCTCAATGTAGCAGATCCGTTGACTAAAACTCTCCCTAGAGCAAAACATGATCAACACGAACTCAATGGGTGTTAGATTTATCACTATGTAACTAGATTATTGTCTCTAGTGCAAGTGGGAGAAAGGGAATATGCCCCGAGAGGCAATAATAAAGTGTTTATTATGTGTATTCCAAGTATATGATAGATGTTTATTTTGCATGCTATAATTGTATTAATCTGAAAGCGTTAATACATGTGTGTTTAATAAACAAACGAAAGTTCCTAGTTATGCCTCTCTCATAAACTAGCTCGTTGATTAACAAGATGATCAAGGTTTCACGATCATGGACATTGGATGTTGTTAATAACGGGATCACAACATTAGTGTAATGGTGTGATGAACATTCATCCAAGTATAGCATTACGATCAAAGTCATTGAGTTTATATTGCTATAACAACTTACGAAGTGATCCTAATCCTTAGACCATGAGATCATGTCAATCACTAACACCGAAGAGTTTCTTGATAACATCAAGCGTCACCGTAACAGGTGATTATAAAGATGGATTCAGAACTAATAAAGTGTTATGTTGAGGCTCATGGATCGAGAGTGGAATTTGTTCATCCTGATGACGGATAGATATACTCTGGGCCCTCTCGGTGATATCACATTGATTAGCTTGCAAGCAAGTGATTTGATCACTAGAATGTTATATCACAGAACGAGAAAAGAGTGCATGTCGAACGAGATCAAACTAGGTATGGAGATACCCATGATCGAATCTCGGACATGTAATATATCGTGAAACAAAGGGATTAAGATACTAGCATAAAAGGTTCCGACGATCACAAGAAAGTCATCGTTGAATGTGTGGGAGTCGATGGGTCTCGGATCCCGCTTGATTATTGATCGAGAGGGTCTCGATCATGTCCGCATTATTCACGAACCGTAGGGTGACACACTTAAGAGACACCGACATCCAATTGGAGCAAATGTTTCATGCGAAAGAATAAACAAGTGCAGGAATTTATTTCACTAGATCTGCAATAGGTTTTCAGGTGAAATTGCAGAAAGTGGTTATGCATGTGAAATAGAATTCTAGCAAGGGGTTATTTGTGAATGTTTGTCATTAAAGTAATTGACAAAATTCTGAATAAAATAAAAGAGTTTAATTTAATGAGAGTTTGCATTAAATTTGGTGGAAATTTAATGGGAATTTGAGTGGACTTTTGAGTGGAGGAAATTTAAAGGGCATTTTGTGAGTGGAGTGTCCACCCACATGAATGAAGGAGGGAGGGCAGCCCCATGGCGGCCACCCCCTTGGGTGCCCCCCCCTCCTCCTATAAAAGGAGCCCCCCTCCTCACTTGTCTCTTACACCTCCTCGTGAAGGATCTCTCTCCCCCTCTAGAATTTATCCCCCATGGTCTCGGACTAGCGAGATACATGTTCCCGGTGGCTATTCGGCAAGAAAGAGTTGTGCTTCCGCTGCATCGCTGGAGCGAGGAGGCGGAGGTTTCTCGGTGCCTCGAGCGTGTGTGAAAGCACGGATCTTGCTGCTGATTTGCGGCGCTAGGACTTCCTCTCGATCTTGAGATCGGCAAGAGATCGTCTACATCAACCACGAGTTGAACTCGTTAAGCTTTGTCGGTCTTCAAGGGTATGTTCTCTACGGATATACATCCGCCCGTTGTTTGCATCTAGTAGATGGATCTTGGTATATAGTTCACATCGTAGGAAAATTTTTGTTTTCTATGCTGCGAACCCTACAGACACTTATAGATAATTCTATGCCATTGTCAAAATTTACTTGCCATTTTCATCAACTTGCCATGAGACTTGTAAAAATCACATGTAATTGTCATTTTCATCAACTTGCCATGAGACTTGTAGATATTTCATTATTTTACTTGTCATATTGATGTACTTTGCCATGACACTAGTCAAAATCCCATGTAATTGCCATTTCCATCAA
This sequence comes from Avena longiglumis, assembly GCA_030063025.1. Taxonomy (NCBI): domain Eukaryota; kingdom Viridiplantae; phylum Streptophyta; class Magnoliopsida; order Poales; family Poaceae; genus Avena; species Avena longiglumis. The sequence continues at coordinate 65,732,417 of CP125974.1, read as the reverse complement.
CTTGCATAGAAACCTGGACATATTCATTATTTTAATTGTCATATTAATGTACTTGTCGTGAACTTATAGGATCTCACGATGGATTAGGAGCATGAGCTTGTGGAGCACTCGGCGGTGATGCTCTTGTCGGTGGGAGGAGTAAACTTGTAATATTTGTGTAGTTTATGGCTTGTGCACTTGTTGGTTATGCACTTGGTGATTGTATTGTTATACTTGTGAAGTTTGTTGCTTGTGTGGTGATGATATGATATTTGGTAGTGTTTGTGATGATATTATGATCATATTTTTGTTGTTCATTATGCATTTTGGTGTTGATGATAATCTTTATGATCATATACATGTATTCTATGTTGGTGATGATCTATATGATCATATATATATATATATATGTATTATGTGTTTTAAATTGCAGGAAACGAGAGGAAACAGAAAAAATGGAAAAAACTGGGGTCCTTTGCCATGTGTATACATACGTCAAAGGAGCCACGTGTAACATGCATGTGTTCTGCTACTGTTGGGCACATAGCCTTTGCCGTGTGCCGTTTAGCAGTGGCACACAACAAAGGGGTGTTCTTTGCCCTGTGCATTCTACCGCCGACACACGACAAAGGGGATTACGTTGCAGTGTGTCCCTCCCGTCTGGCACAGGGCAAAGGATGCTCACATGGTAAACACAGGGCACACAGCAAAGTGCAGCAACACGGAAAATATTAAATACACACGACAAAGCTCCCACATGGCAAAGACCCGCTAGCTCTGTCAAACGGACGGAATCGTCAAGTCGCTTTACTTTGCCATGCAGACGCAAAATACACACGGCAACGCCTTTGTCGTGTTCCGGGTGCCACGACAAAGGGCCTTTCCCGTGGTGAATGTTGTCGTGTGTATACACATGGCAAAGCCGTTGCCGTGTTTCGGGTGGCCTTTTCCATGTGGATACGTGTGCGGTAGTGGAGAGAGGAAGCATGGGAAGGCGCGCGTTATTTCGGCTAAGTGCCCAAACTCAGTGGTGCACGCGTAATCAGTGTACCACACACACACACACACACATATATATATATATATATATATATATATGCAATGGATGCGGTCGACCACCAGCTATGGGGCCCACTTATGCGTGGCGCACCTATCTTGCCATGCACCGTTGTTATGTGCAGGTCAGTGGCGCACCGACCACTTCGTGCGCCATGGATAAGTACCCGTGAGACACCCTTCCTATGTGCGCCACGAGTATGGGTCATGTGGATAAGTCTTTTCCTACTAGTGTACACGACAATTGTCACAGGAAACAAGCTCTGTAATGGATCAGAATTAACCTGGTTCGCAGTTAAAAACAAAGCGCCGCCGCTCTAAAGGGGAATCACACAGAACGGTCGTCAAATTCACTCCTATGATGCAAGAAAAGTAGGCCGTGATAAGTAGTAGGGGGATGAAAATCCCTGAGTAAATCAAGATAGGGCGCTTCTTCTAATCCTTTTACCTAACACGAAGAACCGCCTGGGGAGTTCAACTCCGCCTCTCATCCGCAGAAACCAAAAAGAACGCAACGCCAAGGAACCTCCATGCACTGGTGGAAAAAGGGCCTCCAGTCCCGGGCCACAACTGGCTCTAGTCCCGGCTTTGGGCCCGGGACTGCCAAAACGGGACTAGAGGCCCCATTCTAGTCCCGGCTCGCTACGTCCCGCGACTGATAACAACCACGTGGCTGTTTCAGCACCCGAGGGGGGGGGGAAACCCTCTAGTCCCGGGCCGTAACACCACCCGGGACTATATGGTTTCCTGCCGCGGCAGAGAATTGTGTGTTTCTCTGCCGCAGCAGAGATTGTGTATTTCCTTTTTTGTCATTTTGTTCCTTTTTCGTTTTGTGTTTCACTATAATTTCAAACATATATTTCAGTACACATATTCTACGCTAGTACATACACAGTACACGTTGATGCATCTATATAATTAATCGATCCCTTGCAAGTATACATTGATGATATATATATCAAAAGTAAGAAATGTTTTGAAATTACATGGTCATTGATGATATATATATCATATCAACTACATGGAGATCACTAATGCAAATCGAGTTCCACGTCATCCGCATAATGCTCTCCATGTACATCAAGGACCTCCTTCATCATAAATCCCGCTAGCTCCTCTTGAATTGCTCCTATGCGCTGGTCTAGCTCTAGTTTCTCCCGCAAACCATAAATATAATGTGAGTCAACTTTCCGCTCACTGGTCAACTCGCGGATGTACTCGTAGATATAGCATCCACATAAATGAGTTCCCGGTGGCTGCTATAAACTCTTTGCCATTTTATAAGTTAGCTCCTCTTTGAATGGACCTGGTATTTTCTGTCTGAACCGTGTCCAACACCTGCTCTATAAAGAAAATGAATAAAGGAGTTATTAGTTACTTGATATCAGGAAATGAACGAAAGAGGCCGATATAATACGATAAAGATTGAAATTACTTATGGAGCATTGCTTTCATGTCGCTCCACTGCCCTTGGTCCCAACTTAATGAGTCGTGGACTTCAACTAGGGACTTGTCAACTTGAATGTTTAACAAGATCCAGTGAAATCTGTGGACGTTTACATAATCATACATGCATAGCTCATCGAGTAAGCAAAAATAAAATGTGTACAAGATATAAACACTCACTTGAAGTTGTAAGAAAATAGTATTTTCTTAACAAAATTATTCTCTGTTAAGAACCTGCACAGGTCTGCCTCCACGTCCTTGGGGTGATTCTTTAACGTATATCCATTAACGATATATGGGTCAATGAACCCAACATCATATATTCTAGCTCTTTTGCATTCAAGCATCTTCATTCTACAGAATATAATATCACACAAAAGGATATATAGTTAGAATAATATATTAAATGCAATGGACGAGCTGAGCAACAAACTTAATTATAGAAATAAATCCCTTACGGACAGTAGCAACCAATGATAGATTTATCGAGGGCGCGCTGGTTGTATAACTGAAACAGTTCGGTCATTTGAACCTGTATCGAGTATGGTTTGAAGTGATGCTCCTTTATAACGTCCACCGGAAACCAATCTTTCTGATGCTTTTTTTTCTCTTGCGACATGTACCATTCGTACAGATTTCGCATATGTGTGGATAGACGCGCGAGCTCCTCATTACTGACTAGAGGCTCCCCCGACATACTTCCGTACTATCTGACCCACTGGCGTATCTTCATAGCCTAAATATTGATCAAGAGACATATTTTATTCGTTAGCAAGTGCTTTGGCCTGCGATACGGTGATGCCCATTAGTGCAGCATTAGTACTGGCTATGGGGTCCATTATTTGCATGTCCATATCCATTTCAGCTCTAAAGGCCATGTCGAGGTCTGAATTGACTCTGAGCGGGGCGACTGATTGCTTCTTCTGTGCTCCGAGCTGGGCAACTTGCTTCCCACTTTTTGCACTTGTGCTTTTCTTCTTCTTTGATTGCTTAATAATCTCCCGGTCATAGTCTAATTCTAGATTCATCGATATCTGGGATGGTTGCTCAAGAAAGGACTTAGCCCACTTTTTTGGTTTTTTCATCATATACCGTCTTTGGCTCAGGCTTTTTAGGTGCAAAATACGCCTTAACTTGGGCAGCCACATCCGCATTAGTTTCCTCATCAGTCATGTCATAAGGTCTCTTTGGAAGAGCCGGCGGGATGTCGACTATCTTCGTCGTTTGAACTTTCTTCGATGTGGGGCGTGGGGAGCGTCGACCTTCCGTTTCTTCTACAAGGTAGTAGTATTGCACGGAGGCGGAGGCGGAGATCGAGTATTGCGTGGAGGCGGAGATCGAGTTGATGTACTCCTGCTGCGGCGATCGTCAGCGGGGCGGGGTGGACTTGGAGGTTGACGATAATCGGGTTGGGGTGGACTTGGAGGTTGACGATATTCGATTCGGGATGGACTTGGATTCCTCGGAGTCGGTGGCCTTGGCGCCGAGCCTGGAAACTTGATGTACTTCTTCTTCCATAGAATGATGTTGCGCTTGACATCTCCTAGTTTCATAAGGCCTTCAGGCGTAGCGATGTCAATCTCTAGGTCCGCAAAATCCTCCACTATGTCATCCACCGTGACACGAGCATAGCTAGGTGGAATCGGAAGTGAATGGTGGAGTGCTCCAGGTAGACAAGGTAAAGCAGTGCCGATCGCCACCTTGAAGGACAGGTTGTTCATTGGTTGATGTAGCTCACATTGTGCCATCTCTCTGACATCATCCACGGGGTAGCAAGGAGCCGGTTCATCATCCAACAGTGCTTGATCATCAGCCCGGACCTCCATGGAAGCCACGTGTGGCATCCCGCAAAACCACTACTAGAAAATCGCGTTGATTTTGTGCATTGCATCACCATGACCGCATGCTCATGTCATCATGTCGCATTGCATTTGAGCATCGCCATCATCTTGCATTTGCTTGCATAAAACTAATTTCGGAAAAACCTGTTTGTGTTTTCTAAACGCCCCGTATTTGTTCAAACGCAAAACCCGGGTCACCGGATTATTTTGTTTTGTTTGCTATCGGGTTGCAAAAGTCTGTTTGAAACAAATAAAGTATTTAATTATTTTTGCAGGGGCAGTCGAACGGGCCGATTCGACCCAGTCGACCACCCCCAGGAATAAAAACGGGCCATCTAACCAGCCCCCTCTAAATCCTATTCCCACCAAATCCATTCCTACCCACCTCTCACAGCTCGCCACCTCACCCTCTCACCCAACTCCTACCCACCTGCCACCTCATCAATCCACCACTTTTCCCCCCTCTCTCTTTTTCTCACCTAGCCCCTTCTTACCCTCCCTCACTTACACTCTGGCCCCACTCTCCACTCAACCTCCCAACCCACTCAGCCACACCCTCCCATCTCTCTTCCCCCGGGCCCCACCCGCGCCTGGCCCACGCGCCATCACCCCACCAGCGATGCGCCCGGCCCCACTCCCCGTTCCACCCTCTCCCCAACCAACCCCACTCACCCCACACACTCCCACCTCTCCCCCTGTCCCGCGGGACCCGCCTCGCGGCCCCACCACGACCCCCGCCCGTCCCCGCCTGCTCCCTTCTCTCTCCTTCCTCCCGCACCCCTCCACCCCGACGACCGCGCGCACCGCTCGCCTCCACCCGCCTGTCTCCTCCCTCCTCGTCGGAGCTCCCAGCCGCGGCCCCTTCCCGCCGCCTCCCTCTCGGCGTCGCCCCCGCCCCGCAAGGCTCGCCACCTCCTCTCCCCGGCGCTCCTCCGCCCGCGCCCTCGCCCCCACCCCTTTCTCCCTTCCCTCCGGCGCCACCGACGAAGCTCAACCCAGGCTGGTGCCCTCCCCGCACGTGCCGCCACTCCTCCGCCCGACGCGGCCCTCCTCGCGAGCTCCTTGGCCCAGCCGCCTCTGTTCCTTGCCCAGCGCCCCAACCTCCTCCGTTCATCCCCGCCGCCCCGACGCCCCGGTCCCACGCCTCCGCGACCAAGCTCTCCCCATGATGGCCGGCCTCCCTCATGGTTCGCCCGGCCTCCCGTCCCCTTCGGCGTCCAGTTCGGGACGTCCGGCCTCAAGCGCCTCCTTCCCCACCTCCGGAGCTCGGCATCTGCAGCATCGCCCGTGGAGAGCGAGGACATCGACCGTCGCCGCCAGAGCCCATACTGGTGATCCTCAACATCAAGGGACCATGAAGGGTGCGCCTGCCTCGTCAACAAATCCGGCGTGCGCATCTGCGCCTTCGTCCTGGAGAGCGTCGACGTGAGTCAAGTTTGGCAATGTCCCCAAGCCGAGCTTGTTCGGGTGTGTGGAGACTGCAAAATACGCGCTAGAGATACAAGACACCATCATCATGGCTGGGATTAGGACAAGTGCAAGCATGATGGTCACAAGCATGAAAACCCTCAACTTGAAGGTGCTTTGTGTCGATATTGTTGCGGCTCAGGTACGACAAGGTCGCCAAGATCTTCGATGCGGAGACCCCCGTACCGATACCGACGTAAGAGATGGAACCCGAAGGTCACCATCCTGGATCCGAGGCCGACCTGGAACGCCAAGCACTTCCTCGGACGCCAGGACCCGAACCTGAAGGACGCCAAGATCACCGACGCGGAACGCCAAGTTCTTCCCCTCGGATGCGACAAGATCAACTTCCCGTTGACCAAGACCGCCACACGGACGCAAACCCCAAGACCCTGAGGCCCCGAACCGAACACCGATCCGAAGCACCAGGACCTCCGACAGGGAACCGACCAGTTCGCCGAGAACCGCACCCGAACCTGAAGCACGACAAGATCTGCCCCGTTGTTCGAGAACGTTCCCGCCGAGACCGACCCGTCGAACCCTGGACCCTGAGACCGACCCCGAACCCCGGACCCTCAAGTTCGTCGCGACCCCCTAATGTGTGACCCTTATCCGAACCCCTATTTTTATAAATGCTAAATATAAAACCTGTTGCATATTAATCATTCATCTCGCATGCATATTTGTGTGGTTTGGGGGCCTTATGCCAATTTACCATATAATTAAATACGGGGCCCATATGCAGGCAAATCTAGTCTCATATTGGCCTCATTTAAATTTGTGTAGCGAACCGGCGATATATTTTGCCATGCTAATACAACATTTAATTTGCGGGGTAGATAAACAACTTGAACCATTTAATTAATTGTCGGAATCCCGGTTCCGCTTAATATTGACCTAATTGCATCGCACCTTTGCCATGTCATACATGCATCATGCCCGATCTTTTGTCGTAGTATTAAATAGTGCATCCGGTGTTGATTCTAGTGTTTTGCTTCTTCGCGGATAAGGTCGTTGAGTTGATGCGAGAGTCGACCCGATCTTCGGGTGACCCCTTCGACAATGTTTCTGAGCATCTCCCTTTTCTACCTATCTTACTTTTATAGTATTTATTCCCTCATGTTGATCTATTGCTATCTGTGTTGCGATGCTCTAGTTTTCGTACCCGTGATATCCCTTGCAACCTTATATTGCCCTGGACACCTCCTATTACCTGTTGTTTGGTAGATAGTTGGACTTGCGCGTCGTAGTCGCTTGCTCAAGTGCTGTTGCATGTCGTCAAGTGCCACAGTTGTTGGTGTATTGCCGCATGTTGATGTTGGAGATGATCTCGGCTTTATTTATCGTTCACTTTAATTCCTGTTTAACAACTAAAATTGAATTAAGTAAGCAGAGGCATCAGTGGGTGATAGATAATATTTGGTTTCATAGCCCACTTTTGTCCGTGGGACCCAGTACTTGATACATGTTCCTTGATTTATCGCGCTATCCACATCGGGAGGATTATGGGACCCTCCTTAGCGAGCTTGATTCATTCTTATTTCTTGGGGCCAAACTAGTTTGAGGTTTTATTACTATCTGTACTTATGCCATGCTACGCTTTATTTATGATTGTGCGGAGCACATCTTGTTTAGGATAGTGGCACGATTTCGCGGTGTCGACAAGCCCAGTTTTGGGTTCCCAGTCGTTCATAGTCGTCCCCACAACCTTGAGTCCGTCTCGAACCGGGCTTGGTTCAGTCTACTTTAAAGGGTGGCCCTGAAATATTTGAATCCTGATTGCTTTGTCGTGAAGGCCTTGTTGGGTTTTGATTTGGTTTTCGAGGTTGATCGAGTGTGTGTTGCTATTGGTGCACCCGGCGGGTAAAACTTTCAAAGCCGTGTCATGATTATGGACGACTTGGAGCCCAGTATCTCGACCATAGACAACTATAACTAAAGTAGTGCTATAAATTTGGCTTTATAATGACTAGTAATCAGCTTCACTATAATGGAATGGCTAAATAAAACTGCCCACAATTGCTTGATTGGGTTGTCGCTTGCGACCATGGTATCTGACTAGTAAGTATTGCAACTATAACGGAATGGCTAAATAAAAGTACCAACAACTGCTGGGGCTTTGGGTTATCTCATGCTAATTGTATATGACTAGTAAGTGTCGCAACTACAATGGAATGGTTAACTAAAAGTGCCCACTGCTTAATTTATCAGGATGATTATCTATACTTGACTAGTAATTGCTGCAACGATGACCGAATAAATAAAACTGCCAACTGTGTGAGTTCCTCGATTGGTCTCGAGGGGGAAATACCAGGATGGGTTTGTTTGGTGTTAGATTCAGATTGGATCCGAATAGGTCTTTCTTATCCCTCTCTGATAGCCGCCAGATGTATCGAGTCTCTATAGGTTGTTTAGTGCATCTTTGCTGCGCTCGATCCACCATACCTATGGCGAGGACCGCGAATTCTAGCCTCGCTTATGCAGGCTGGACTTGTGGGGTATCGCAAGCTGAGCTCGATACCACTCAACACCCTCGAATCGGACCTATGCAAGTTTTAGAACCCGCCAAACTCGCATAGAAACGATTCAAAGGTGCCCACCAGGCACTTTCGTGCGGGTGGAAAACGAAGTAATAACATTACACAACAGTCCTCGATGGGACCCACAGAACAGATATATATACAACACGACTCCATGAGTCAAGATTACAGATATAATATACAAAGATCCAAATCACCTTGAAAACGATAGAGCGTCCAGCTACGGACAAGATGCAAATGGGGCTAAGAGCCCTGATGAATAACCAATGGCGTCCATAACCCTGCCCAGGCCAAGCCGGAAGGGTAATCCTGCTAACGACGTCGATCTCAAAACCTGCTTAAACAAAAGGGGTGCCGACAAAGGGCAAAGGAAAAGAGGCGTCGATCTTGAGGCGATTACGCGAGGCTAGAATTCGGCGGTCCTCGCCTACATAGGTATGGTGGACTGAGCGGCAGCTCAGCATGCACTAAACAACCTATAGAGACTCGATACATCTGGCGGCTATCAGAGAGGGATAAGAAAGACCTATTCGGATCCAATCTGAATCTAACACCAAACAAACCCATCCTGGTATTTCCCCCTCGAGACCAATCGAGGAAGTCACAGAACTCACACAGTTGGCAGTTTTATTTATTCGGTTGTCGTTGCAGCAATTACTAGTCAAGTATAGATAATCACCCTGATAAATTAAGCAGTGGGCACTTTTAGTTAACCATTCCATTGTAGTTGAGACACTTACTAGTCATATACAATTAGCATGAGATAACCCAAAAACCCAGAAGTTGTTGGTACTTTTATTTAGCCATTCCGTTATAGTTGCAATACTTACTAGTCAGATACCATGGTCGCAAGCGACAACCCAATCAAGCAATTGTGGGCAGTTTTATTTAGCCATTCCATTATAGTGAAGCTGATTACTAGTCATTATAAAGCCAAATTTATAGCACTACTTTAGTTATAGTTGTCTATGGTCGAGATACTGTGCTCCAAGTCATCCATAACCGCCGACACGGCTTTCAGAAAGTTTTACCCGGCCGGGGTGCACCAATAGCAACACACACTCGATCAACCTCGGAAAAACCAAATCAAAACCCAACAAGGCCTTCACGACAAAGCAATCACAGGATTCAGAAATATTTCAGGGCCACCCTTAAAGTAGACCATAGCGAAGCCGGGCTCGAGACGGACTCAAGGTTGTGGGACGTGAACATTGGGAACCCAAAACTGGGCTTGTCGACACCGCGAAATCGTGCCACTATCCTAAGCAGTACAGTGTGCTCCTCGCACAATCGTAAATAAAGCAGTAGCATGGCATAAGTACAGGATAGTAATAAAACCTCAAACTAGTTTGTGGCCCCAAGAAATAAGAATGAATCAAGCTCTGGCTAAGGGGGGTCCCATAATCCTCCCGGATGTGGATAGCTAGATAAATCAAGGAACAGGTATCAAGTACTCGGGGTCCTACGGGACACAAGTGGGCGGTCGGAAACCAAATGTTATCTATCACCCACTGATGCCTCTGCTTACTTACTTCAATTTTAGTTGTTAAACAGGAATTAAAGTGAACGATAAATAAAGCCGAGATCATCTCCAACATCAACATGCGGCAATACACCAACAACTGTGGCACTTGACGACACGCAACAACACTTGAGCAAGCGACTACGACGCGCAAGTCCAACTATCTACCAAACAACAGGTAATAGGAGGTGTCTAGGGCAATATAAGGCTGCAAGGGATATCACGGGTACGAAAACTAGAGCATCGCAACACAGATAGCAATAGATCAACAAGAGGGAATAAATACTATAAAAGTAAGATAGGTAGAAAGGGGGAGATGCTCGCCTGAAAACATTGTCGAAGGGGTCATCCGAAGATCGGGTCGACTCTCGCATCAACTCAACGGCCTTATCCGCGAAGAAGCAAAACACTAGAATCAACACCGGATGCACTATTTAATACTACGGCAAAAGATCGGGCATGATGCATGTATGACATGGCAAAGGTGCGATGCAATTAGGTCAATATTAAGCGGAACCGGGATTCCGACAATTAATTAAATGGTTCAAGTTGTTTATCTACCCCGCAAATTAAATGTTGTATTAGCATGGCAAAATATATCGCCGGTTCGCTACACAAATTTAAATGAGGCCAATATGAGACTAGATTTGCCTGCATATGGGCCCCGTATTTAATTATATGGTGAATCGGCATAAGGCCCCCAAACCACACAAATATGCATGCGAGATGAATGATTAATATGCAACAGGTTTTATATTTAGCATTTATAAAAATAGGGGTTCGGATAAGGGTCACACATTAGGGGGTCGACGAACTTGAGGTCCGGTTGGGTCGGTCTCGAGGTCCGAGGTTCGACGGGTCGGTCTCAAGGAACGTTCTCGAACAACGGGGCAGATCTTGTCGTGCTTCAGGTTCGGGTGCGGTTCTCGGCGAACTGGTCGGTTCCCTGTCGGAGGTCTTGGCGCTTCGGATCGGTCTTCGGTTCTAGGATGGTGACCTTCGGGTTCCATCTCTTACGTCGGTACCGGTACGGGGGTCTCCGCATCGAAGATCTTGGCGACCTTGTCGTACCCGAGCCGCAACAATATCGACACAAAGCATCTTCAAGTTGAGGGTTTTCACGCTTGTGACCATCATGCTTGCACTTGTCCTAATCCCAGCCATGATGATGGTGTCTTGTATCTCTAGCGCGTATTTTGCAGGCTCCACACACCCGAACAAGCTCAGCTTGGGGACATTGCCAAACTTGACTCACGTCGACGCTCTCCGAGACGAAGCGGATCTGCCTTGCCGGACTTGATGTTGGCGAGGCGAGGCACACCTTCATGGTCCCTTGGATGTTGAGGATCACCAGGGCCCCCGCAAAAATAATTAAATACTTTATTTGTTTCAAACAGACTTTTGCAACCCGATAGCAAACAAAACAAAATAATCCGGTGACCCGGGTTTTGCGTTTGAACAAAGACGGGGCGTTTAGAAAACACAAACAGGTTTTTCCGAAATTAGTTTTATGCAAGCAAATGCAAGATGATGGCGATGCTCAAATGCAATGCGACATGATGACATGAGAATGCGGTCATGGTGATGCAATGCACAAAATCAACGCGATTTTCTAGTAGTGGTTTTGCGGGATGCCACACCACGCTGCTTCTCCGCTGGCTAAGATCCAATGCAGGATCATCAGCCCGCGGGTGAGTTAACGACGGTGGCCTTTGGGTAATTTCTTGCATGAGGTTCTTCAGATCAGCTAGGTCCTGCTCTACCTTGGAGATCCGGTCTGCCTCCCGGTCCTTGTTTATCTGACGGCTTCTGTATCTGGCATCGTACTGAGGAAACCCTTTCTTCCACGATACACAGGAGCCTTTGCCTCGTGTTCATCCACCCTTTTTAGGATTCCCTAGGGCGCGTATCAGCTCGTCGTTCTCTCTCTTGGGATGGAACAATCCCAATTGAGCATCGTTCATTGATTGAACAAGGTCTTCAGAGGGTTTTAGAATTTTTTTATGAAATAATGTCTTCCCTGTTTCTGGGTCCAACGATCCCCCATGCCCGTACCACCAATGCTTTGACCTCTTCGTCCATCCATCTATACCAGGAGTGATGCCTCTAGCCCTCATGTTCTTCTCCATAGTTTCCCACTTAGGGACGACACTCTTGTAGCCACCTGTCCCCATTTTATGATGGTATTTCTTTTGGGCAGCATTTAACGCATTCTTTGCCGACTTTGCCTTTGCTTTATCAGATTGCTTGTACGTTAAAAAATCGGACCACTGTTCTCTCAACTTCTCATTTGCTCCTTTGAAGTCTGGAGTTTTCTTTTTCGCGACAAATTTCGCGTATAAACTTTTCTGGTGGTTCCGGTACAGTTCAGCCATCTTGCTGAGAGCCCACTCCTTGACTTTCGCTCTTTTTTCAAGCCCATCCGGCCTTGGGGTAATACCATCTACCTCAAATTATTTATACTCTGGAGGTAGTATGAAATGCGCTATGAGCTTCTGCCAAAGGTCATCTTTGGCATCATCGGTGACATAGCTGTTGGATTCTTTACCGGGTTTCTTTGACTTATTCCATTCTTGGATGGTGATCGGCAGGTTGTCCCTAACAAGCACCCCGCATTGATTTGTAAACATCCTCCGGTGCTTCTCTGGAGCAATCGGTTCACCATCATCATCTATTTCTTCGATGGTGAACCTCTGATTACCATCCAACTTTTTGTTCGGCCCTCGTTTCGTTTGAGCTATCGATTGCTTCGATCCGGTGGGCTAAAAGAAAAATATAGAGTGATTAATATATATATATATTGATATATATAGATCAATTAATGAATAGAGGTAACACAAGGCTTTATATATATATATATGTACCTCGCCAGATCCTATCGAGGGGCCATCATTATTGTTGTTATTTGTTTGCCCTTCGTCCATCCGGTCTTCCCCTTGGTACATCAGGTTTTCCTCTAGTCCATCATCGGATGGATTCAGATATGAGGAAATCTCTTCCTCGAGCAAAATATCTTCACTGGTAGTAAATTAAGAGGAATTTCACCTCTTATCATGCCCTGAAGAAAACCTTCACCAATGCGACCAGGATCTTCGGATGGATCCATGACTTAATTAACTATAACAGAAAGAGAGTTAAAGAGGTTAAAAAAATAATAACCCTAATAACTGAAACAAAAAAAATAACCCTAATAACACTTATTAATAACCCTAATATTATTTGCGTTAAAACAATAATCCTAATAACTAATACAAAAAACAATAACCCTAATATTGTTTGTGGTAAAAAAATAATCTTAATAACTAAAACAAAAAATAACCATAATATTATTTGTGGTAAAACAATAATCCTAATAACTAAAACAAAACAAAAATAACCCTAATATTATTTGTGGTAAAACAATAATCCTAATTATAATAATCCTAATATTATTTGTGGTAAAACAATATAATCCTAATAACTAAAACAATAATCCTAAAATCCTAATCCTAATAACTAAAACAATAATTCTAATTAAAATTAATAACCCTAGCTAATAATTACAACAAAAAAACCACACCCTCCCTCGAGCTCTCATCGACACCGGCAACAACACGTGACGGCGGCACGGCAAGGCGGCGACACGGCGGAGCCGGCGAAATGGCGGCCCGGCGCGGCACGACAAGCGGAGAGCACGAGCTGGCGGCGACGTCTTGGCGGCACAAAACGGCGGAGAGAATGGCAGAGCATGCACGACGGAGCGATGGTGGAATCAGCGGCCGACCGGACATCACATCCTCTGCGTTGTGTCGCTTGTGTGAGTGCTTCGTCTTCGTCAACGTCGAGGAATGTCAAGTGCTGGGCAGCACCTCCCCTGGCACGCAGAATATATAGGGACCCCCCTTTAGTCCGGTCCGCCACGCCCGGGAGGGTCTAGTCCGGGTGGCTTAACCCGCGACTAAAGACCTTTAGTGGGTTAAGCTCTGACCGGACTAGTTTTTTCGCGCTTGTTTTCAGCGTAGGCACCCTCTAGTCCCGGGTCGAGCCACGACCCGCGAGTAGTTTGTTTTTTGTAAATTTTCTTTTTTAATTCAAATAAAATATAAAAATTTGGAAAATCATACCTTCTATTTTAAAAATCCAAATAAATCAAATAATATGTCTATTATTATCATAAAAATATAAAGAATCTTAATATAATATCCATACATCTTGGATCATTTATAAATTATTTCATTTGTAAATTTTCATTTTTTAATTCAAATCAAATATAAAACTTTGGAAAATCATATCTTCTATTGTAAAAATCCAAAAAACAAATAATATGTCTATTATTATCAGAAAAATATAAAGAATCTTAATATAATATCCATACATCTGTATGCATCATTTATAAATTATTTCATTTGTAAATTTTCTTTTTTTAATTCAAATCAAATATAAAACTTTGGAAAATCATATCTTCTATTGTAAAAATCCAAATAAAACAAATAACATGTCTATTATTATCAGAAAATAGAAAGAATCTTAATATAATATGCATATATCTATTTGCATCATTTATAAATTATTTTATTTGTAAATTTTCTTTTTTTAATTCAAATCAAATATAAAACTTTGGAAAATCATATATTCTATTGTAAAAATCCAAATAAAACAAATAATATGTCTATTATTATCAGAAAAATATAAATAATCTTATTATAATATCCATACATCTGTTTGCATAATTTATAAATTATTTCATTTGTAAATTTTCTTTTTTTAATTCAAATCAAATAAAAAACTTTGGAAAATCATATCTTCTATTGTAAAAATCCAAATAAAACAAATAATATGTATATTATTATCAAAAAAATATAAAGAATCTTAATATAATATCCATACATCTGTTTGCATCATTTATAAATTATTTCATTTGTAAATTTTCTTTTTTTTAATTCAAATCAAATATAAAACTTTGGAAAATCATATCTCCTATTGTAAAATTCCAAATAAAACAAATAATATGTCTATTATTATTAGAAAAATATAAAGAATCTTAATATAATATCCAAAGAGGAAAGGACAGGCAGGCTGGATTGAGTAGTCTATAAATAGAGGAAAAGGCCTATAAATAGAGGGAAATGCCTATAAAGAGAGGGTTCATCTTTAGTCCCGGTTGGAGAAACCAACCGCGACTAAAGGGATTGCGGCAGACTGCGGGTCAGGCAGCACTAATAATAGGGGTGAGTGTTGTAACACCCTCAGAATCGGACCTATGCAAGTTTTAGCAAAATTCGCCAAACCCGCATAGAAACGATTCAAAGGTGCCCACCAGGCACTTTCGTGCGGGTGGAATACGAAGTAATAACATTACACAACAGTCCTCGATGGGACCCACAGAACAGATATATATAACAGCGACTCCATGAGTCAAGAATACAGATATAATATACAAAGATCCAAATCACCTTGAAAACGATAGTGCGTCCAGCTACGGACAAGAAGCAAATGGGGCTAAGAGCCCTGAAGAATAACCAATGGCGTCCATAACCCCCGAGCCAAAGCCGAAGGGTAACTCGCTAACGACGTCGATCTCAAAACTGCTTAAACAAAAGGTGCCGACAAAGGGCAAAAGAAAAGAAGGAGCGTCGATCGAGGCCAGTACACGGCGAGGCTAGAATTCGGCGGTCCTCGCCTACAAAGGTATGGTGGACTGAAGCGGCAGCGGCAGCATACACTTAACAACCTATAGAGACTCGATACAACTGGCGGTTATCAGAGAGGGGTAAGAATGACCTATCCGGATCCAACCTGAAGCTAACACCAAGCAAACCCATCCTGGCGTTTCCCCCTCGAGACCAAACGAGGAAGTCAACCGAGGAACTCACACAGTTGGCAGTTTTACTTATTTGGTTATCGTTGCAGCAATTACTAGTCAGGTTTAGATAATCATCCTGTTAAAGTAAACAGTGGGCACTTTTAGTTAACCATTACGTTATAGTGGCAGCACTTACTAGTCAGATACATTTAACATGAGATATCCCATAAACCCAGCAGTTGTTGATACTTTTATTCAGCCAATTCCGTTGTAGTTGCCATACTTACTAGTCAGATACAATTGTCGCAAGCGACAACCAAACAAGCAATTGTGGGCAGTATTAATTAGCCATTCCATTATAGTGAAGCTGATTACTAGTCATTATAAGTCAAATTTATAGCAGTAAACTTTAGTTATGCTTGTCTATGATCGAGATATCGTGCTCCAAGTCGTCCATATCCATGACACGGCTTTCGGAAAGTTTTACCCGCCGGGTGCACCAATAGCAACACACGCTCGATCAACCTCGAAAAACCAAAACAAAACCCAACGAGGCTTTCACGAACAATCACAGGATTCAGAAATATTTCAGGGGCCACCCATTGAGTAGATCCCGAACGGAGTAAGCAAGCTCAGACGGCCTCAAGTTCTGCGTCGGCTGTAAAACGACCGGGAACCCGAAGTGTGGCTGGGCTTGTCGATACCGCGAAACACTCGCTTACCTAAACAAGACAAAGGTGCTCCTCGCACAATCGTAAATAAAGCGGTAGCATGGCATAAGTACAGGATCGTAAATAAAACCTCAAACTAGTTTGTGGCCCCAAGAAATAAGATGAATCAAGCTCGCTCGTGGGGTCCCATATACCTCCCGGATGTGGATAGCGCAAAAACAAGGAACAGTATCAAGTACTCGGGGTCTTACGGGACACAAGTGGGCGTTCGGAAACCAAATATTATCTATCACCACCGATGCCTCTGCTTATTCAATTTTAGTTGTTAAACAGAAATTAAAGTGGCGATAAGTAAAACTAGAATCATCTCCAACATCAACATGCGGCAATACATCAGCAACCGTGGCATATGACGACACACATCAGCACTTGAGCAAGCAACTTCGGCGCACAAGTCCAACTATCTACCAAACAAGGTAATAGGGTGTGTCCAAGGCAATATAAGGCTGAGGGATATATCGGAATGCGGAAACTAGAGCATCGCAACACAGATAGCAATAGATCAACAGGAGGGAATAAAGACTATAAAAGTAAGATAGGTAGAAAGAGGGAGATGCTCGCCTGAAAACATTGTCGAAGGTTTTTCCCCGAAGATCGGGGCGAAGCTCACATCAACTCAACGGCCTTATCCGCGAAGAAGCAAAACACTAGAAGAAACACCGGATGTACTATTTAATACTAAGGCAAAAGATCGGCATGATGCATGCATGGTGAAAGACATGGCAAAGGTGCGTTGCAATTAGGTCATATTAAGTGGAACCGGGGTCCCGACAATTATTTAGATGGTTCAATTTGTTTAGCTACCCCGCAATTTAAATGTTGTTTAACAAGGCGAGAAGTAATACGGGTTCGCTACACAAGTTTAAATGAGGCCAATATAAGGCTAGATTTGCCCGCATATGGGCCCCATATTTAATTATTAGGTGAATCGGCATAAGGCCCCCAAACCAATGCTATGCATGCGGGAATGACAATTTAATATGCGACAAGTTGTTATTATATCATAAAATAGGGTTCTCGGATAAGAGGTTCACACATTAGGGTCTCGACGATCTTGGGTTCCGGGGTTCGGGGTCGGTCTCAGGGTCCAGGGTTCGACGGATCGGTCTCGGCGGAACGTCCTCGGATATCGGGTAGGTCTTGGCGCATCCGGGGGTCTTCGGGTCATGGCGACGATCCTGGCGTCCTAGATGGAGAACTCAGGGTTCCGGTTCGCGGTTTCTGGTCGACGGTCTTGTGGGGCCATCTTAGATGCCGGTGTCGAGCTGGTGCCGTTGATGATCTTGGGGTTTCAGCGAGCCGGTCGGGCACTTGACGCCGTTCTAAGAGTGGAGCTCGGACCTTGGCTCCGGGGAAGAACATGGAGTTCGGGGACGGGGTCTTGGCGTTCCAGCGGCGTTCGTCGTTCCGTGTCGGTGACCTTGGCGTTCACGAGGGAGTACTTGTCGCACAGGTTTTCTTCGGGTGCTCTGTCGATGATCTTGTCGTCGAGAGGAACTTGACGGGTCCGCGTGTCCGGTCGGACTTGTCGCTGCACCGTGGAGATCTGGTCGGCGGCGCACTCAGGGTTTTCGGGGATCGGTCTCCGGATCGGGGCTTTGGGTCTGGGGGTTCCACCTGGATTATCGGGGACGAACTTGGGCTCGACGCCGGGGTCTCCAGGGTCCCTGTCGGAGTGCTAGATGTTCCGTGATGGAGTTCTTGTCGGAGCTTCTTCGGGCGCCTTCGGCGGGGTACGGTCTTGGCGTCCGTGGCGAAGATCTTGTGGGTCCAGCGTCTCGGTATCCGGTAGGCGTACTCGTCGGCACGGGGTTCGGTTTCCGGTCCGGATCTTGGCGTCCTTCGGATCGGTCTTCAGGCGTGTGCCAGCGGGTTCCAGGAGGCCGGGCTTGCTGCATCCGGTGGCCGACAGAGACCGCGCGAGGCGGCTCGCGATGGTGCGACGTGGGCACAGGGCGAGCCCGACGGTTGGGTAGAGGACGCGACCGGGGCGGCTTCAGGCGCTGGCGGCGGGGCAGGCGCTCGGGTGCGCGGAGACGGGGCGGAGGGCGACGGCTGGCTGGCGGCGGGAGCAGCGGGCGCAGAAAGCGAGGCGGAGGTTGCGGGCGACGGCAGCGGCGCGAGGAGGCGGCGGGCGCGATTGGCGCGCGGCAGGCCGAGGCAAAGGAGGCAGCGGCGAGGCGGCGGGTGGAGGAGCGGGCGGGCGACGAGCTGGAGGCGGCGGGGCCCGCCGGCCAGGGGAGGAGGAGGCGCGGGGGTCGGGGTGGAGCTTGGCCGCTGGGGACGCGGGAACGGTGCGGAGCAGGCCAGGGCGGAGCTGCCGGCGCGCAGCGTGATGGCGAGGGGGGGCGTGGCGGCGGGGAGGGGAGGTAGGCTGGGCTCGCTGCGGAGAGGATGGTGAGGGAGGTGGAGCGTCAAGCGGAAGGAGCGGGGGAGAGGGGCGTCGGCGTGCGGTGGTGCTGCGGTGGCCTGAGAGGGAGAGGGAGAGGGAGCACGGGGCGAGGGAACGAGCCCAGGAGGAAGACGACGCCGCACGCGTGCGTGGTGGGGCAACGTGGGCCCGGGGGGACAGGGGGGGCACGCGGGCAGGATTGAGTGGGGGAGGCGCGCGCGCCAGGGAGGTTAGAGGAGTGGGGGTCGGCCTGGGGTAGGCGCGTGAGTGTGTGGTGGGAGTGGGGAGGGAGGCTAGGCCACATGTCAGGGAGTGATTGGGGGGTGGGGGTGGTTCAGCTGAGGTGGCGAAGTCTGATAGGAGGGGGTGAGGTGGCTGGGAAGGGTGGGTAGGACTATTGGTAGGTTTAGGATTAGATGGGGTAGGCAGGTTGGACCGTTTAGAAAATCTGGGGCGGTCGTTCGGGTCGGGTTGGCCCGTTCGACTGCCCCTACTAAAAATAATATAAATTTTATTTGTTTAAAACGGGCCGTTGGCAAACCGATAGCGGCCAAAACAAAATATTCCGGGGACCCGGTTTTGATGTTTGAAAATAAAGAGGGGAGTTTAGAAAACAACACGGGCTTTACAAACATAGTTTTAGCAAACAATGCATGATTATGACGATGCAATGCACAAATTCAACGCGATTTTCTAGTAGTGGTTTTGCGGGATGCCACAAGTGTCGACATTATGTCGTGCGGCTTGTACCTTGTCCCGGATGGTGTCACCAACCGGGACTAAAGATGAACCTTTAGTCCCAGTTGGAGACACCAACCGGGACAAAACATGAGTTAGCACTAATAATAGAGGGTGAGTGTCGACATTATGTCGCGAGTGTCGACACTATTC
The DNA here is from genome assembly GCA_030063025.1 of Avena longiglumis. Lineage (NCBI taxonomy): Eukaryota > Viridiplantae > Streptophyta > Magnoliopsida > Poales > Poaceae > Avena > Avena longiglumis. Next base: position 65,712,770 of record CP125974.1, on the reverse strand, counting down.
CAAGATGCTTGTACTATAAATAGGCATCCTTGTGAGTCCAGTCCTCCAGCCAGTTGGAGGCATCTCCAAGATGGTTTTCGAGAGCAGGGACACCACTACAGCCAGTTTCAGGGAGATAACGTTGGAGCCCAGTTCTCCGGCATCTCCAAGAAACTGGTCATAGAGCCCCCCCCCCCTAATATGTGAAATTAGTTAGCTCCCAAGCGTATTGATCTAGTTAGAGAAGTTACAAGCTGCAAGATGGTGTGCGAGATCAGGGACACCACTACGGCCGTTCGGGGAGATTCCGGAGCCAGTCCTCGGCATCTCCAAGCTGGTCATAAACACTCCCTAATATGTGACCACACGCGTTTGGAGATTAGATCTTAATGGTAAGTACGAATCGAGACTAAAGGCCCCCCTTTAGTCCCGGTCCAGCCACAAAACGGGACTAACACACTCAAGATGGTTTGCAGACAACACTATAAAAATGGACACATGGAGCATCTTCACTCATAAAATGTTACAATTATTACACATCATTTCTTCGCGTGTGTCTCTTTCTGATCCCTCCGTATCCATGGAGCATCGTCATTCATTAACATGATGCTTGGGTCATCCTTCGCTGCGAAGGGCGGGATTTCATGAAACTTATCACAATCTTCTGACATGTCTGTCTTGTCCTCCACTCCCACGATGTTTCTTTTTCCTGAAAGAACTATGTGGCGCTTTGGATCATCGCCTGATGTATTCTTATTCTTATTTTTTTCTTTTTCTAGGTTTGGTAGACATGTCCTTCACATAGAAAACCTGAGCCACATCAATGGCTAGGATGAATGGTTCGTTTAAGTACCCAAGATTGTTGAGATTCAACGATGCCATTCCGTATTTATTGTCTACCTCAACCCCTCCTCCTGTCAGCTTGACCCATTTGCACCGAAACAAGGGGACCTTAAAAGTAGGTCCATAGTCAAGTTCCCATATCTCCTCTATGTAACCATAATATGTGTAACTACCTCGGTGAATTACGCTCCTAGTTACAAGCCTGGATGAGTGGAAATGGTTGAAATAGTACGGTGGGGCCCAAATGCCACTCACGGGTAGACCTTTCAGCCATCCCAACCATTTCCAATTCATCGGGACAAGACCGGGCGGCGTAATCGGCAGGCGAAGGGATCAACTACATACACAAATGAGTATGTATGCAAGCCACCATACAACGGTACATCAGAGCCATACCATCTAAAAAGAAAGGAAATATAACAACGCCATACGGCAAGATTCAAATGTCCTAGATAGATATAATAGTTTAGGATATCTCCTCATACATCAAACATCCAGTGCTCGGTGAAGGCGTCAAACAAGATCCGAGTACGGATAAGAAGCAAATCGGCATAAGATGCCCCATAAATAAGCACATCCCGCCCATAGATCTCACGGATCCCCGTTCCCAGAATCTCTACATCCAACGATCGTTGCCACATCATCCGCCTCCTCCACCCAGTATCCATCTTGTGAGTGTACCTGTTCGTCTGAATCAAATAATTTATCGTGTGAGACCCTAGGGGTACTCAGCAAGTCTGTATGCCTCTAAAGGGGACACAACCTGGGGTGACGCAATTACAGCAAAAGATAAACCCTAACAGTTCTATAGATACTCGCTAACCATCCGCCTAACCAGAGATAGACGGATGCCCGTGAATTAATGACAACTGTTATAACAATAATATCCACAGATCCATCCTCCTCCTCGCTTACCAACGAGGAAGCGGACGAACAAACCCCCATCCATTGGCAGTTTTATTATCCATTCCATGAGTGTTGCACTATTTACTAGTCAGTTACTTAGTCAAATTAAAAGCGGTACTTTAGTTATGCCTGTCTATAATCGGGAAACTGTGCTCCAAGTCGTCCATAACCGCGGACACGGCTTTCAGAAAGTTTTACCCTGCAGGGGTGCACAAATAGCAACACACACTCGATTAACCTCGGAAAAACCAAATCAAAACCCAACGAGGCCTTCACGACAAAGCAATCACAGGATTGAAATATTTGGGGCCACCCATTAAGCTACCATAGCGAAGTTAGCTGACTCGAGGGACTCAAGGTTTGCGTCAATGGTCTGAAACGATCGGGAACCCGAAAATGTGACTGGGCTTGTCGATACGCGAAAACACTCGCTTACCTAAAGCGATACAGGTGCTCCTCGCAATCGTAAATAAAGCGAAAGCATGGCATAAGTACAGATAGTAATTAAAACCTCAAACTAGTTTGTGGCCCCAAGAAATAAGAATGAATCAAGCTCGCTCGGGGTCCCATAAGCCTCCGGATGTGGATAGCCGAATAATCAAGGAACAGGAATCAAGTACTCGGGGTCCCACGGACACAAGTGAGTGAAAAACCAAATAGAGATATTGCTCACGGTGCCACTTTCATTAGTTATCCCATTACTACTCAGGTTAAGTTGTTTAGGTACCTCGTTATCCATCAGACTCTCACATACCCTACACATGCTGTTCTACGACTCACATGGCTCAAACAACTCCTGTAGTAATGGCTCATGGGATGGAGGAACAAGCTTGGTGGGGTTTAAAAGTAAAGGCTATGCAATACTTGGGATTCAGTTTAATGCAATCGCGACTCAATGATGCAAGAATAAGATAGAGGCAATAGGTACTATATGTATGCAAGCATGTGGTAGTGCTTCCCAGGCAGCTCAGTTGAAGCAAGGGATGGATCTGGGTAGTGCTCCTGGTTCTCTTGATATATCCCCTGCTCAGCGTCTATTCGAAGAAGAACCAAACAAACAAGGGCCAACATAAATAAAGTGCACAAGCATATGAATAAAATGCGACAAGCAAACAATCATGCCATGATGAATGATGCACAATTTGCATGGCATTAAAGTAGCATGGCATGGGTGAGGTGTGGAATACAAGAAATAAGCATTTTATTGAGTTTTGGTCACATTTTATCCTCATATTAGTTGTTGTTTACATTATATCTATATGATGCATGCTGCAATTCAGAACATGGAATGCATAAACAGAAAGGTCTCGTCGAGCTAATCATTTTAGACATATCATTTGTCAAATTTGGAGTTATAGAACAAAAGTTATTAATTTATTAAGAAAAGGGCATTTGTTGTAATTTAATTCAACTTAGAAGATAAAGTGCTCAATTGAAATTTTGGATGGCATATTTGAAATCCTCACATTTTTCTGATTCAAAAACATATATTATTTGTCAAATTTGGATTTACCAATTAAAAGTTATTAAAAACAGAAATTAAATCATTTATAAAAACATTTTGAATTTGTTTTGTTTAAAGAAATCATGCAGACTTTTCTACTCAGGCCGAGCTAGCCTCAGCACAGACAGATGGGCCAGGGACAGAGGGCCACGTGGCAGCGGACCAGTGGACCATGTGGCACGGGGAGGAGCGGGTTGAGGTTTTAAAAGCGAGACCCTTTTTATAAAATGGCCGCGGACATCGGTGGGCAGGCTGGACCATGAGTTCGGACAAAAGGAGGGGTTATCTGAAAAGTGGCGGGCTACTTTTTCTTCTCTTTTACGCGACGACTGCGCCGAGTAAGCAGCGTGGGGATCGATCCAGCGACCAGGCGCGAGCGAGGCTGGGCCGCCACGGTGGGGAGTTGTTCGGTAGGCGCGGCTAGATAGGGTTTGTCGCGTGGGAGCGGCGGACCTGTGCCGCCGGTGCCTGAGAGTGCTCGGACGGAACGCACGCGACGAGAAGCAACGCAGCATCGCAGAGGTGTCTAGGGGAAGGAAGCTCACCGGCTGTCGGTGCGGTCGATCGTGCAGGGAGCAGCGGATCGTCGGCAGCAGACGGACCAGCGAGTTAGGGTTTCGTCGGTCGGCGTGGTGCAGCTGGTTGGCTCCTCCTTCACGACGGCGGGTACTGGGCGAAGCAGGGCGGTCTCCTCGTCCTCGCCGACACGCTGCTGCCCGCCTGCGCCTCCCGGATCGACGGTGAAGAAGGAGACCGACGGTGGAGAAGCGGGGAGGAAGGGCAAGCCCTGGGGCAGATCTGGGGATGCAGGGGAGGTTGAGAGAGGGGGTAGATAAGGACAGAGGGAGGGAGGCAGATGGCGTGGGGGGGGGTAGGGTTAGAGGTGGCTCGCCACCTTTTCCTCCTCCTCACGTGCACGAGCTCGATGAGGCGAGTGCAGTGGGCAGGGAGACGAGAAGGGGAGGGTGGTAGGCTAGGGTGGCAGGGAGAGAGAAGTAGAGAGGGGAGGCTCGGGTAGAGCTAGGTTAGGCTCGGGCTAGGGTTAGTATTAGGGTTGGGTGGAGAGGGAGAGGAAGTCTAGGTGGAGCCTGCATGTTAGAGAGAGAGGAGAGGTGAGGCTCGGGTTAGGTTGGTAGCTTCGGTTTAGGGTTTGTAGAAAGAGGGGGTAGACTTAGGGTTTAGGTGAGAGGGGGATGTGAGGGTTAGGGTTAGATGGGGGTATGGTGATAGGGTAGGATCTTAGCTAGAGGGTAAGAGAGAGAGATAGATGGAGTGGTGCCTTTTGACTAGATCAAGCATGATCAACACAAGCTCAAACAAGATAGCCAAAAGAGAGAAAAGAAGAAAAGGTGGTGATGGGGTAGATAAAGATGGTGAGGAGGTTTAAGCAAGATCAAAATAGATCAAGCCCAAAAGAAGGGATAGAGAAAGAGATGAACCACTCAAGAATTCAAATAAAACCAAAAGATGACCAAAGTTGGTGATGGTTGCATGGCCCATGCAAATGCATTAAATGCTAGGTTTTATCTTGTGAAAACAAAATAATATCTCATGGCATTTATTTATTTGCATCCTCCAAAGTTGGAGTAAGGGTCAAGCAAAAGGACTTGTAGGATTGGACCCACCCTATCTCTCATGAGCTAGATTAAACACCAAAAGAAAAATAATTACAAGCTCATGGATAATGGGGTGGTGGAATTGTAAGGTGGTGAAAGAAGGTGGTGGAGTTTAATAAAAGATATGCCCCCAACTCAACTTGGGCATTTAAACAATATATCAAGAACCAAATACAATATCAAGAGGCAAATACAGATAATAATACATATGAGATAAGAACCAAAACACCAAGGGTTTTTGTATGATGCTCAAATGCAAGGTGGCATGATGACATGAGCATGATATGATGATGATGCAACCATTATATGTAGGAAGTAGCCATTATATTACTAAACCAAGTAGCATTACAGTTGTTAGACAAATGGGATGCTACAATATGTGGTCTTTGACCCATTGTTGTGTGTTGCATCAAAGCGGATACCACTGTTTTGGTTGGTGCTCTTTTTATCTTGGGTGCCCGTGTAAAATGTATACCCATTTATCTCGTACCCTTGGAAAGTCGATATAGTCGAAGATGGTGACCTAGAAAACAAGTATATATGATCTCCAAGAGTTTTGTTTTTGATCAGATGTTGCAACCAACCGCCGAAACTCTTCATGTGTTCATCTATAATCCAAGAGTCATGCTTTCTAGGGTTGTTGGACAGTAAGAATTTCTTGTGTTCCTCGATGTACGAGTTTTCTAAGATAGAATTTTGTAGAACTGTGTAATGTGCTTCGGTGTATGAATGTCCGTTCCTACATATTATTGATTTCCTTCCTAGAGTACCCTTTCCACTCAGTCTCTCCTCATATCGCGATTGAGGAAGACCAATCGGCCTAAGGTCAAGAACGAAGTCAACACAAAACTCAATGACCTCCTCTGTTCCATAGCCCTTGGAGATGCTTCCTTCTGGCCTAGCACGATTATAAACATATTTCTTTAAGATTCCCATGAACCTCTCAAAGGGAAACATATTGTATAGAAATACAGGACCGAGAATGGAAATCTCTTCGACTCGGTGAACTGGTAGGTGCGTCATAATATTGAAGAAGGATGGTGGGAACACCAACTCAAAACTAACAAGACATTGGACCACATCATTCTGTAATCGTGGTAGATCTTCAGGATTGATTATCTTTTGAGAGATTGCATTGAGGAATGCACATAGCTTCACAATGGGTACTCGAACATTATCTGGTAGAAGCCCCCTCAATGCAATCGGAAGCATTTGCGTCATAATCACGTGGCAGTCATGAGACTTTAGGTTTTGGAACTTTTTTCTGCCATATTTATTATTCCCTTTATATTCGTAGAGAAGCCAGACGGGACCTTAATACTGCTCAGGCATTCAAAAAATATTTCCCTCTCTTGTTTGGTAAGAGCGTAGCTGACATGACCTTGAAACCATTCTATATGCAGGCCATATGGGTCTTTCATTCGTGCTTCCAGTATATATTTTGTCTTCTCATACACGCCCAAGAAGCCTAGCAGGTTCACGCAAAGATTCTTCGTCACATGCATCACATCGATTGCAGAGAGGATCTCTAAGAATTTCCAATATGGTAGCTCCCAAAATATAGATTTCTTCTTCCACATGGGTGCTTGTCCTTCAGCGTCCTTCGGAACAGATTTTTCGCCAGGACCCTTTCCAAAGGTTACTATTTGATCCAAATCTTTGACCATATCAAATATATCAGCACCAGTACGCTCCTTAGGCTTAGTCTGGTGACATGCCAGACCGTTGAAATGCTTGCCTTTCTTTCTTAAGGGATGCTTGGCCAAAATAAATCGATGATGCTCATTGTACACATTCTTCTTACAATGTTCCAAATATATACTTTCAGTCTCATCTGAACAGTGTGTGCATGCATTGTATCCCTTTTTGACTGTCCTGAAAGGTTACTAAGAGCAGTCCAATCATTGATTGTTATGAAAAGCAATGCTCGGAGGTCAAATTCTTCCTGTTTGTGCTCATCCCACACGCGTATGCTGGGTTCGTGCCACAACTGTAAAAGTTCTTCAACTAATGGCCTTAGGTACACATCAATGTCGTTTCCAGATTGCTTCGGACCTTGTATCAACATTGGCATCATAATGAACTTCCGCTTCATGCACAACCAATGAGGAAGGTTATAGATGCATAGAGTCACGGGCCAGGTGCTGTGACCGGAGCTCTGCTCCCCAAAAGGATTCGTGCCATCTGTACTGATACCAAACCTTAAACTCCTTGCATCATCTGCAAAGTCCGGGTACTTCCTATCGATTTTTCTCCATTGCGACCGATCACTGGGGTGTCTCAACATCCTGTCTGACTTAAGTTCCTCTTTATGCCATCGCAACAACTTGGCATGCTCTTTGTTTCTGAATAAGTGTTTCAACCATGGTATTATAGGAGCATACCACATCACCGTGGCAGGAACTCTCTTCCGGGGGAGGGGGGGGCTCGCCCTCAACGTCACCAGGGTCATCTCGTCTGATCTTATACCGAAGTGAAGTGCATACCGGGCATACATCTAAATTCTCATACTCCGCGGTAGAGGATGCAGTCATTAGGGCATGCATGTATCTTCTGAACCTCTAAACCTAGAGGGCAGACAACCTTCTTTGCTTCGTACGTACTGGTGGGCAATATGTTATCTTTTGGAAGCATATTCTTCATCATTTTTAGCAACTTTTCAAATAAGGAGTCAGATATAGCATACTCAGTCTTCCATTGCAGCAATTCTAGTGTGCTGCCCAGCTTTTTAGACCATTTTTGCAATTTGGGTACAACAACTTTTTGTGATCCTCTAACATGTGATTGAACTTCTCCCTCTCCTTTTCAGTTTCACAGTCTCTTCATGCATCGGTAATGGTCCGACCAAGATCATCAGCGGATTCATCATGTGTCTCTTCTTCATCCTCCCCTTCAGCATTACCCATGGAAGTATCTCCGTACTCAGGGAAACCATGATAGTTGTCATCCTCCTCCTCTTCTTCATTGTCTTCCATTATAACCCCTCTCTATCCGTGCTTGGTCCAACAATTATAACTGGGCATGAAACCGGACTTCAACAGGTGGTTGTGAAGGGTTTTTGAGTCAGAGTAATCCTTTCGATTCCTACATCCACTATATGGATAGAATACAAAACCATTGCGCTTGTTTGCATCAGCAACACAAATGAATTCATGCACGCCATTAATGAACTCGCCAGAGCGTCGGTCAGTACCGTACATCCATTCCCGGACCATCTGCATTATAGTAAAAGTATATAAAAAACATTACACAACATGATAAAATTATTACAAGTTATATTGAGAGCTTCTAGAGCATTAATTTTGAATTTTGAAAAATTCACATGCACCAATTTGTGAATTGGAGAAAACAATTAACATGATAAATGTGGAGTTTTTTATTATTGTTCTATCAGTGAAAACCTCATTCCATTTTAAGCTCTGAAACTCTAAAATTACACATTTCACTTTTCAGTAACTATGTTCCTAATCAAAATTTGTTACGCATATCAAAATCCTTCTACTTCTAGAGCATTCATGAATTGATCCATATCTCTATACTTCTAGAGAATTATAGAGCTAAAGTAGCAATAAGATATGAAAGAATGAAGTTAACCTTTTAAAACTTTGGATTTAGGGGTTGCAAACTAAATCTTGAGAAAAAAATGGCATAAACTCGCTTGCTTCTTTGAGAAAAATGACCACCTGGTTTAGGGCAGGTGGACAGAAAGCAGAATATATACTGGTGGAAAACTAGTCCCGGGCCGTGATACGACCCGAAACTAATAGTCCACAAAAAGACCAGCTGGCCTGCTCCAGGTTATTAGTCTCGGGCCGTATTACGGACCGGGACTAGAGATCTGGTCCGGCCCGAGACTAGTGTCTACGGTCATTTCTAGCCGTTAGAGGCCTCACGGCCCGGGACTAGTGCTAGCACTAGTCGCGGGCCGTGACAGGCCGGGACTGCTGCCTTTGTTCACATCGAACCGAAGACCATTTTTTCAGTAGTGATGGCCGGCTGGAGTAACTTTATGTTTTGTATATGCAGATCAATATCTTTGATGTCGAAAAACTTTGAGTTGTGGTTTGGAGGGCATCGATCTTAACCAGCCACATGAGCATAGAGTTTTCAGAACAAAAAAGCAGAAAGTTCAGCTGGGCCTTTTGGCGGTCAATGACATGATGGAGATGGAACTTCAGATGGTGTTTCTACCAGTCAACCGCCAAATGGAGCTGTAACTTCAGTTGGGCCTTCAACATGGCCTTCCGACAAAGGGGAAAATACACATTCAGGTGCTTGTACAGGTGTCACACTCTCTAGTGAGGAGAGTGGTAGTAGTGATGGTGGTGAGGTTCAGTCTAATCCCGAAGCCTTTGTTCCGAAGACTCGGTTTGTTGGAATGATGTTCGATTCACTTGATGCAGTGCCGGGAAAACTATTATTTACTCCCTCCGTTTTAAAATATAAGATGTTTTAGCTTTGTGAAGGAAATGTATTTATAGACTCGTTCTAATGTGTAGGTTCGGAGTGATCCTCTATGAACCTACGCAATAAAAGTAGTCTAGATATATATCTACTTCACAAAACTAAAACATCTTATATTATGAAACAGAGGGAGTAATAGATTATGCCAAGAGAAAATAATGCATGCGATACACCTAGAAAAAACAATAATCCTACACCTCTTACAAAAATGACTTAAGGACTAAACTTAGAAAAATCATATAAATAGATTACATCAAGACAAAAGGTACACATCTGCTGTTGAAAATATAAACAAATTACCATAATATTTAATCCGAAATAAGTAATAATAAATCATGACTATAAGTGCTGGAATTAACCTAATCATGTATACTAGCAGAGTAGACGAACAGATCACATTCAACCAGAATAAGCAGATCCCATCTATTACAAAAGCTAGTACAAAAAACTACAACAGAAACTGAACTAGATAGGAATAGATTACGTACGGTGCCGGAGGAGGAATTGGGTTCACGTTCAGGTTGGGGTTGAGGTTCGCGTTGACACCAGTGTCGTCAGCCATGGCGTCGATGTAGAGACTGATGTCCGGGAAGAAGTCCTCGTTGGGGAAGGAGTGGTCGGTCGACGTGATGCCTTCAGTAGTCGTGCTCCCCAAAAACCTGATCGCCCCTCACCCGTACAGGTTCACGAGAGGCGGTGGTTCCGGAGGCCTACTGCCCCGTCGTCCGGTGCATGCCGGAAGAGGGTATGGAGAAGGTGTAGCGGCGGCGCAAGGTTCTTGAGGCGTATTAGGGTTTTCACCTAAGGCCGTTTATATATAGCGTCGGTCGGGTAAGACGTGTGGTGTAGCCACCACGTTTCCAGAAAGACCGGAAACGGCTGACAGAAAATAACTTGCACAATAATTTTCCCGAGCAGCAAAAATATAATATCGACACCGAGGCACAATTCCGCAAACCGCGGCGCGCGTCGTGACGTGACGTGACGAGGCGAGGCGAGGCGTATCGAGACGGGCAGCGGAGGAGGAGCGTGCGTGTATGCCACTCCTCTTCACTCTCTTTAGGAGATAGTGAAACACTCCACTATATATATTGGTCCAACTTCCTCCAAACTAGCAAGGTGGGAGTAAACTTTGGTGCCATCCCTTTCTAGGCATGAATGGGCCATGAGAATTTCATAATTTGTAATAGGCTATGGGCCAAGGCCCACACCCAAATTCGAACAATCCCCCACAAATTATCATAGGCACATATCATCATATCACATCAATCAGTTCCAGAACATTGTTTATATACCGGTGCGAGGTGGAGACTGTTAAGTTGAACTTCCACTTAGAACTTCATGCTACACTAGATTGCAACTTGAATAGTGGACTATGCCTTGAACTACAAGTTTGGTGCGCACTAGTTTCACACAAGGTCTAGACCGATACAGGGCTGCCGCGAAGCTTTCCCGCGGTTTGGAGCTTATGCGTCATACTCCATGGCCTTTCATGAGTTTATTAGAGAGCACCCAACTTCCACGGACTGCGATGTTTGACAGTAAGACTCATATAGGTGTGTTCTTCAAAAGATGTTATGTAGGACAGCATCTTTGCTTTAAACTAGCCACTCAAAACACATTAAGGTAAATACAACCCTGCCATGCAGAATAGGAGAGTATTGCATCTATACGGAGTGGTAGTATGCTGTAAGGATACTCTCCTCCCAGTTGACCAACAGCTTGTCTCCCAACTCTACTTCATGGGATCTCGGATCACATAGAGCGGGTTACCACTGTGAGCAACTCAAAAGGTGGGTCTCAAACCCATCTCCCTCGATGCATTATCTATCACATTACATGATAGACCCTTTGTGAAGGGATCTACTAGATTTTTAGATGTTTGGATATAGTCCAATGCAATAACTTCGGAGTTTCTCATTTTCCTGACAGATTTCAATCTCCTCTTCACATGTCTTGATGACTTCATATTGTCCTTATAACTATTTATTTTGATGATCATAGTTCATAAGGATTGCAGGTATTGGTTTTTCAACCACAGGTAAGTTCATCAAGAGTTCATGAAGCCACTCTGCTTCAACAGTGGCTATGTCTAATGCTGTGAGTTCTGCTTCCATAGTTGACCTCGTTAAGATGGTCTGCTTGCAAGACTTCCAAGAAACAGCGCCACCACCAAGTGTAAACACATAACAACTCGTGGCCTTAGTCTCATCAGCATCAGAAATCCAGTTTGAGTCACTATACCCTTCAAGTACCCTTGGATACCCGGAGTAGTGAATCCCATAGCTCGCAGTGCCTTTCAAATAATGCAAAACCCTTTCAACGGCCTGACAATGAACATCTCCAGGATTTGAGAAAAATCGACTTAACTTGCTTACAGGAAAGGAAATATCAGGCCTCGTAGCCCTGGCTAAATACATAAGCGAGCCAATAATCTGAGAATATCTCAGCTGATCTTTAGCATCCTTAGGATCTCCCTAATTCTTTCGAACCAACATGCTAGGATCATATGGTGTAGGAGAGGATCTACATTCTCTATACCCAAAACGACTCAAGATCTTTTCCACATAGTGAGACTGAAGCAGTGTTATCCCACCATCATCATATTTAGCAGCTTGATGTTCAATATCACATCAGCCACTCCTAGATCTTTCATCTCAAAACAACGGGATAGAAAGTCTTTGACCTCATTGATAACATTAAGATTGGTCCCGAATATCAGTATATCATCAACATACAGACATAAGATGACTCCCTCACCCCCACCATGGCGATAGTACACACACTTGTCAGCTTCGTTTACAATAAAGCCTTCATCAGTTAAAGTCCTTTCAAATTTCTCATGCCGCTGCTTAGGTGCTTGCTTAAGACCATACAGAGACTTCAGTAACTTGCACACCTTTCCTTGTTGACCATCTATCACGAATCCATCCGGCTGATCCATAAAAATTTCCTCATCTAACTCTCCATTTAGGAAAGCCTTCTTAACGTCCATTTGATGAACGAGAAGACCATGCGAGGCAGCCAAGGATAACAGTACTCGAATGGTGGTCAATCTAGCCACAGGTGAATAAGTATCAAAGAAGTCTTCGCCTTCTTTCTAGGTATAACCCTTGGCAACAAGGCGTGCCTTATACTTCTCAATAGTACCATCAGATCTAAGCTTCTTCTTGAACACCCACTTACATCCTACAGGGTTTGCACCCATAAGGACGATCAGTAATTTCCCAAGTTCCGTTTGCTATGATGGAATCCATCTCACTGCGAACGACTTCTTTCCAGTAGTCAGCATCTTGAGATGCATAAGCTTTTGAAATAGAAGTGGGAGTATCATCCACGAGGTATACAATGAAATCATCACCAAAGGACTTCGCAGTACTCTGTCTCTTACTTCTGGTAGGAGCTTCATTGTTATCCTCCACAGGATTATTACGGTGTTTTATTGAAATGGTGGGTTCAGGAATTGTAATTAATTCTTGACTAGATAAACTAGGCATCTCCTAATTGGATGAACTAGATGAATCTTTCATGGGAAAGATGTCTTCAAAGAAAGTCGCATCATTCGACTCCATGATTGTATCAACATGCATGTCGGATACTTGAGATTTCAATATAAAAAATCTATAGCCAATGCTATGAAATGCATATCCCAGAAAGACACAATCCATGGTTTTTGGTCCAAGCTTGCGCTTCTTGGGTATCGGCACATTCACTTTCGCCAAACAACCCCAAGTTCGTAAGTAGGAGAGTTTCAGCCTTTTCCTTTCCCATTCCTCAAATGGAATAATGGTTTTTTTCTTTTTGGGAACACGGTTTAGGACATGACACACAGTCTTTATCGCCTCCCCCCACCATTCCTTGGATAGACCCGATGTATCTAACATGGCGTTAACCAAATCAGTTAGAGTACAGTTCTTTCTTTCGGCCACCCCATTTGACTGAGGTGAGTAGGGAGGCGTCCTCTCATGGATAATACCATGCTCCGCACAAAAAGAATAAAATTCGTTGGAAAAATACTCTCCACCACGATCAGACCGAAGTCGCTTAATCTTTCGATCAAGTTGGTTTTCTGATTCAGCTTTATAGATTTTGAAGTGATTAAAATCTTCACCTTGAGATTTCAGAAGGTACACATAACAATATCGAGTGGAATCATCAATTAAAGTCATGAAATATCGCTTTCCACCTTTTGTCAACTCACCATTCATCTCACAAAGATCTGAATGTATTAGTTCCAGTGGTGCCAAATCTCGTACCTCGGCAGTCTCGTGAGACTTGCGAAGTTTCTTAGCTTGCACACACACTTGACACTTGGAACTTTTGACAGTAGTAAATTTTGGAATTAAATTCATATCGGCAAGCCGCGTCATGCACCCAAAATTAATATGACAAAGTCGTGAATGCCAAATATTGGATTCACTATCATTGCAAACATGATTAATAACTTGAGTACATAAGTCTGACAAAGATAAGCGGAACAAGCCTCCGCACTCATAACCCTTTCCAACAAATTGTCCACACTTAGAAATTACAACTTTATTGGACTCAAAGACTAACTTAAAACCATCTCGACACAGAAGAGATCCGCTGACGAGATTCTTATTGATTGAGGGAACGTGCTGCACATTCTTCAGCTGTACGATCTTCCCCGAAGTAAACTTCAGATCCACCGTACCAACACCTTGAACAGAAGCACGTGAGCCGTTTCCCATCAGCACGGAGCCAGCCCGTTCGACCTGATAAGAAGAGAACATGGAAATATCAGCACATACATGTATATTTGCACCAGTGTCTATCCACCAATCAGGTGAATTACAAACTGAAAGAACAGTAGGAAATATACCGTACCCAGCATCCTTCATCTCAGTATCACCAAGAACAACATTAGCGGACTTGCCACTATTTCCATGTGAACGCTTGTCAAAGCGATTGGGACAGCTAGGAGCCCAATGATTAGGATCACCACAGACATGGCAGGATCCTTTCTTCTTATACTCAGTCTTTTCTTGAAGTTGGTAGTCTGTGCGGCCTTTTTTTTGCCATCAAACTTTCCTTTGCCATCATACATGTTCTTATTCTTGAACTTGTGGGTCTGGAAGTTATTTTCCTGCACTACATGTGCGCTAGAACTTCCGTCAAAGCCTCGAGGACATGTATCTTTTGCTCTCGCCTTTTCTTCAACATGAAGATATCCGATGAGATCCAAAATAGAAAACTCCTGTCTCTTATGTTTCAGAGAGGTAGCAAAGTTCTTCCAAGAAGGAGGAAGCTTGGCAATAGTGCCTCCGGCCACGAACTTGTCCGGTAAGGTACACTTGAACTGCTCGAGTTCTTTGGCAAGGGACTGTATCTCATGAGCCTGATCCACGATGGGACGGTCATCATTCATCTTGTAGTCATAGAATTGCTCCATGATATACAGTTCAGTGCCAGCATCCGAAACACCAAACTTGGCGTCGAGTGCATCCCACGCATCCTTGCCATTATCAAATGACATATAGGTGTCAACAATGTTGTCACCAAGAATATTGAACAAAGCCCCCATAAACATGGTGTCGACTTTCTGAAACGCTTCCTCCTGAACAGGAGAAAGGTCTCCCTCAGGTTTGCCAAGAGTGGCGCTATAGCAGCCTAGGTTTTTCAACCATAGAACTGCTCTCGTGCGCCATACCTTATAATTGACACCGTCAAAAGGAGGCGGCCTTGTAGCCGCGGCTAAACCAGTTGAATTCAGTTGCCTACGATCAGGTTTTTGGATTGTTGAAAATATAAGCAAATTACCATAATATTCAATCCGAAATAAGCAATAATAAATCATAACTATAAGTGCTGTAATTAACCTAATCATGTATACTAGCAGAATAGACGAACAGATCACATTTAACCAGAATAAGAAGATCGCATCTATTCCAAAAGCTACTACAAGAAACTGCAACAGAAACTGAACTAGACAGGAACAGATTACGGACGGTGCTGGAGGAGGAATCGGGTTCGCGTTCAGGTTGGGGTTGAGGTTCGCGTTGACACCAGTGTCGTCAGCCATGGCGTCGATGTAGAGGCTGCTGATGTCCGGGAAGAAGTCCTCGTCGAGGAAGGAGTGGTCGGTCGACGTGATGCTGCAAGTCGAAGTGCACGCGCCCCAAAACCTGATTGTCCCTCACCCGCATAGGTTCACGAGAGGCGGTGGTTCCGAGGCTCATGTCCGTCGTCCGGTGCATGCCGGAAGAGGGGATGGAGAAGGTGTAGCGGCGGCGCAAGGTTCTGGAGGCAGAGAGATGTGTATTACTCGTATTAGGGTTTTCGCCTAAGGCCGTTTATATATAGCGCCGGTCGGGTAAGACGTGGGGCATAGCCCACGTTTCCGGAAAGACCAGAAACGGCTGACAGAAAATAACTCGCACAATAATTTTCCCGAGCAGCAAAAAGATAAGATCGACATAATTCCACAAACCGCGGTGCGCGTGCACGCGCGTCGTGGCGAGGCCGGCGGCGGAGGAGGAGCGCGCGTGTATGCCACTCCTCTTCACTCTCTTTAGGAGATAGTGAAACACTCCACTATATATATTGGTCCAACTCTCTCCAAACTAGCAAGGTGGGACTAAACTTTGGTGCCATCTCTTGCTAGGCATGAATGGGCCATCAGAATTTCAGAATTTGTATTGGCCTATGGGCCAAGGCCCACGCCCAAATTCCAACATCTGTCGCAATGAACACAGCAAAAACACACCGATCGTACATACCCAAGATGTACATACCTAAATTTCACGTACCTAAGGTTTACATATCTAAAATATACTTATCCAAGTTATATATACCTAGGTATCACATACCTAAGGTATACGTACCTAAGTTGCATATATGAACACATATCCTGGATACATACACCTTAGGTATGCAACATCTTAGGTATGTGATACCTAGATATATGTAACTTAGGTATATGATACATATGTATGTGTAACTGCGGTACATATACCCTCATGTATGTGTGGTTCAAAGCAAAACATACGTGTATTGTGTATGGTGCCTGGGCACCAAGGTGCACCAAGGCGAAAAACACTCGGCAAACAAAGACATATACAGTAAAATAGAAAAATACACACGGTAAAAGTTTGATACACGGCAAACCACCGTACCACGTGTCCTTCCAAGCCGCACCGGACGGTTTAACGTACACACGGCAAAATTTTGGCAAGAAACTTTCTCCTCCCACGTGGGCCAAAAGGTTAGAGTTTGGATCTAAACTTTGCCGTGTGTTAGACAAAAATACTCGGCAAAGATGCCTTTTACCATGTGTCAATTTTTTTTACCGTGTGTTTTATTCTGATACACGGCAAAAATATGAGAAAACCTATTTTTAACTTTTTTGAATTATTTAACTCGTTAATCTTACATGATTTTTTTTAATTCTAAGTACACTTAATCTTAAGTCAAATTGCACTCGTAGCCAAACTTTCTAAATCGACGGACATGAAGATTCTTAGCACGGGGCTGAGTCTTGCTAAACTTGTATTGAATATCTGAAGAAATAGCATATTGTGAATCTAAAAATGATTTTTCCAAAAAATCACGAGCATGAGATCATTTACCCGTAGTTCAAATCGAACCCACTTCCTACCGATTCGGCATGAATTTGTCTTTTTCACTGGGATGGACGGAAAGGTTTGAGATACCCCACTTGGGCCTTTGTCCATGTAAGGTGGTCTAGTATTTTTGAAAAATGGGATGGTAGCATTTTGAAACTTTCATTCGGTGGTTGCTTCACAAAACACCCTGGTTTTTGCACTCGGAAAATAAAAAATGGCTTTTTGGTGTGAAGAAAAGGAAAACTTCCTCCTGCAATATTTTTCAAGACGACGGGCATTGTCGGGGGGATCACCCCCGGGTAGGCTAACCGGAAAAGATACAAGAGCACCAACCTGCCAGCCGGCTAAAGGCAGCCGGGCGCAGAAACTCAAAGACAGACCAGAAGGAAGGCCAGATGAAGACCAGGCCGATAAACCAGTCAGCCTGATAAGAATCATCACCCAAGGCAGTTATCCGCCTGGACCATGCCAGCCGGGTAAAGCAAGTTAGACCAAGAGCGAGCCGACAGAGCCATCTGCCAGATGAGACGAGCAAAGGCAGAAGACTAGCCGGATGGAACCGACCACCCGACCCAGGCAGACCATCCGGCTAGGCTATCCTAGCCGGACACTCAAGACAAGTTAGGCCACTGGGAGGAGCCATGGGTGGTCGGAGTGGCCGAAAGATAAGGTTTTTTCCCTTGTAGTTCGAACTAGGGCGCCACCCCGGAGGTGGCTGCACCGGTGACGGAGGAGGCGGCGCAGAGGCAGCAGGAGAAGGAGGTTGCTGGATCGCGACAAAGACTTGATGGCGCGCCTCTTTATTTGCGAGGGCACGGTCGGCCCATTGCAGCATAGATCGGACCTCGGCGAAGGTAGGACGGGGCCGCATCATGGGAATGAAGGAGGCCTGCTTTTCGAAGCGGTCACCGAGCCCGGCTAGGAGGATGTTGATCAGTTGATGGTCGTCGACGGGGTCACCGAGCTCTTGGAGTTCATCGGCGATCGTTTTGAGCTTTTGACAGTAGACGCTGACGGGAGAGTCACCTTGGACGGTGTTGCGGAGCTCGGTGTGGAGGGTGTTGACGCGGGCGTCGACATTGTCTTGGAGGAGCTGTTGGAGGGCCACCCATAGGGCGGTTGCGCTGGTGGCGTCGCGAAACACGAGTTTGAAGATCTCAGTGGACACCCGCTGGTAGATCCATTGGATGATGGCGAGATCATCCTTGACCCAACGAGGATCGGTAAGCCGGGGAACGGTGTTGTCGGCGACATGGTCGAGAAGATTGCACCGACCGAGATGAACCTCGAAGAGATGACGCCAATGGTAGTAATTATGCTTTGGTAGATCTAAAGTGATTGGAATAAAGGGGCTAACATCTGAGATTGTATCAGCATAGTGGATAGTTGGGAGGGTAGGAGAGGGTAGAGCAAGGGAGGTGTTGGAGGTTTGGCCGGCGTCACCCAGGGAAGCAGCGGCGGTGGCCTTTTTGGTGAAGTAGTCGGGAGGGGGAGGAGGGAGCGGCGTCGGTGGCGGCGCCATGCCCTAGGATCTAATTGTCTGATACCATGTAAATTTGATTGACTTGCATAATAATATGGCTTGAGGGGTACAGAGTATATATGGGGTCACAAAACTTGTCGGCCAAGATTACTTAAATGGACTCTAAAACAAACTTTTACAAATCAAAACTGACTCAACATTGTCTAGTCATACACAAAATATCATGGGCATTGGATAATGTATTCATAGTTTAAATCGGATCCACTTCCTACTGATTTGGCAGAACTTTGTCTTTTTACCACGGATGGACGAAAAGATTTGAGATATTTCGGTTGCTAAATTGTCCATATTGCGACATCACGGTTGAGATATTACATTTTTTTCATTTCTTTGAAAATATTTTCTGCTACTTCTAAAATGAAGTCCAAAGTTTGCCGAGTGTGCTTTTGTTAAGTACTAGGCAAAGCCTCTATGTTTTTATTGGTGGAAAAGTGAGTCACGCGGATCATACACGTCTGCCGTTGGATTATGTACTATCCAACGTCTCTCATCTCTCCTGAACCATATGTTGGAATTATGCCCTAGAGGCAATAATAAAGTTGTTATTATTATAATTCTTGTTCATGATAATGTTTATATTCCATGCTAGAATTGTATTAAGCGGAAACTTTAATACTTGTGTGGTTTGTGAACAACACCGTGTCCCTAGTACGCCTCTATGGACTAGCTCATTGATTAATGATGGTTAAGGTTTTCTAACCATGGACATGAGTTGTCAATTAATAATGAGATCATATCATTGGGAGAATGATATGGTGGATGACAAACTAAGCGAAGCAATTAGATGGTGTCATCGTGTTAGTCTTTGCGAAGCTTTACTCATGTCAAATATTGTATTCCTTAGACCATGAGATAATACAACTCCCTGGTATCGGAAGAAAGCTTTGAGGTCATCAAACGTCCTCCTATGCGAGGGTGACCCTAAAGGTGTCTCTCGGTGATCGGAAAGTATCTGTTGGGTTGTATGTATCGAGATGGGATTTGTCCTCCCAAGTCGGAGAGATATACTTGCCCACTCGTAATCGATATCAACACCGCTTGCAAGCATGTGGTTAAGGAGTTAATCACAAAGTGATATCGATTACGAACGAGTAAAGTACTTGCCGTGAACGAGATTGAACTAGGTATGACGGTACCGACGATCAAATCTCGCAAGTAAAATATCGCGAGACGAAGGGAATATATATATGGGATTGATTGAATCTGGCATCGTGGTTCATCCGATATGATCATCGATGAATGTGTGGGAGTCAATATGGGTGCCTGCACTGTTGATTATTGATAGAAGATCATGTCTGCATATTCTCGAACCCGCAGGGTCACACACTTAACGTGTCTCGACGCTAGGATAGATTGGATAATTGGTTTATGAGTTTTTGTTCGGAGTCTCAGATGGGATCCGAGACATCACGAGAGGTTCCGGAGTGGTCCGGAGAATAAGATTCATATAAGGCAGTGCAGTTTTTGGAGTTCGGAATTGTTCCGGGTTAATCGGTATTGTACCGGAAGCTTCTAGAACCTTCCGGAAGGGGACCAACGTGGCCCCAACTTCCAGGAGGGGGCATGGGCCTATGAGGGGGTGCCCTGGCCGCATTGGTCCAGGGGAACAAGGCCCCATAGGGCCCAGCCGGCCAAGAGAGGTTTAAACTCGAGATAGACCTTCTAGAAGGGAGGGGGGTTTCCTTGCCCCCCACTCCTTATCCTTTGGGGCCGCCGGTTTGGGCTTGGGGGAGGGGCTAGGCTTGCTCCCCCCTCTATATAAAGAGGGGTGGGGGCACACCAACCCCTCACACCTTCCCCTCCAACCCTAGCCGCCCAGCTGACCTTCCTCTCTCCCTCCCGACTGTTTGTAGGTGAAGCCCTGCCGCAGAAATTCTCAACCATATACACCACGCCGTCGCGTTGTAGATACAACCCATATCTCCACCATACTTGCTGGTCCGAGGAAGGAGGAGACATCGAGGTGCTGCACGTGTGCATCTCACGGAGGCACCGCCACTTGTGGTGCTAGATCGGATCGGATCGCGAGGAGGAGAAGCGAGTACGACTACATCACCCACGTTCCGAGCGTTAACGCTATCACGAATCTTCAAGCGTATGAAGATCTAATCCAATCTCTCTTGTTGTTTGCATCTCCTAGATTAGATCTTGGCTTTCCCTCTGTGCATCCGTAGAAAATTTTGATTTACTATGCCGAAACCCTTGATGGTATCGAGCTAGATCTATCGTAGATGTGTTTCACGAGTAGAACGCAACATGGTTGTTGTGGCGTTGATGTTTTCTGTTGCAAGCCTCTTGTTTGTGTTCTTCTTATGATGCGGGATAGTGAGATTGAAGCGGTCCAGGCCAACCTTACGCGACGTCGTTCGCGAGACCGGCTCCGCACTTGACGTGTGGCTTGTTCCACACATGCGGCTGGTGGATGCCAGTTTCTCTCACTATAGTTGTCATGGGATTAACACCGGAGTTTGGCAACCATAATATCACCGTTGTGGCTTTTCGTAGGTAAGAATCGTTCTTAGCATCTACTCCCATAAGCCACGTAAAACATGCAACAACAAAGTAGAGGCGTCTAACTTGTTTTTGCAGGGAGTGTTTTCTGTGATATGGTATGGCCCAAGATGTGATGTGTATAATGTATGCGATGATCATGTTTTGTAATGTTTCACGACTTGCATGTCGATGAGTACACAACCGGCAGGAGCCATATGGTTGTCTTTATAATTGTGTATGACCTGCGAGTCAACTTCTTATACACCATGTAATAGCTTTACTTTATCGCTAAGTAGTTAGCAATAGTTGTAGTTGCTATTCGTGGTGGAGGCAATCATGGTGGAGTGATGGAGATCATGACAAGACGCACAAGATGGAGATCATTGTGAATATTGGCTATACCATGTCACATAAAGTTATATGCATGTGATGTTTATCCTTTTATGTATCTTATTATGCTTAGATCATGACGGTAGAATTATAAGATGATTCCTCACTTAAAGATCAAGATAAAACTGTTCTCCCCAAGTATGCACCGTTAAAAGTTCGTCGTGTCCAAGCATCACGTGATGATCGAGTGCTATAGACTCTACGCTCACATACAACGGGTGCAAGCCAGTTTTGCACACGCGGAAATACTTGGGTTTTACTTGACGAGCCTAGCATGTATAGACATGGCCTCGGAACACATGAACCGAAAGGTTAAGCATGAGTCATATGAATGATATGATCGACACTTCGTTGTCAACCATTGAAACCACATCTCTTCTCGTGAAGATCGGATTAGGTGTGGTGAATTTGGATCGTGTTCACTAAACAACTTGAGGGATGTTGAATTTAGTGGGAGTTCATCTAGTAATTTGATTAAAAGTTGAACTAGTTATCATGAAGATAGTCTAATTTGTACTTGCAAATATTGTAGATCACATGGCTAAGTCCAACTTCAACTTCAACGTTTTTGCTGAGAAAGAAAAGCTTTAAAACAATGGGTCTAACTTCACCAATTGGTTCCACAATCTAAGAATCATTCTCTCTGGCGGTCAAAAGGACTATGTCCTTGGGAAAGCGTCAGGTGACCCCCCCCCCCTGCTGCAACTGCGCCGGCTGATGAGAAAGCTGTCTATCAGTCGCGCAAAGATGATTATGGTGTGATTAAGAGCACCATGTTGTTTGCTATGGAACCGGAACTTCAAAATCGTTTTGAAGACTATCTCGGGCCCTTTGAGATTCTCTAAGAGCTGAAAACCATGTTTCAGACTCAGCCCGCCCGAGAGATATGAGATCTCTGAGAAGTTCTTTAACTGCAAGATGGAGGAAGGGAGTTCCGTTAGTGAGCACGCCATTAAGATGACGGGCTACACTCAACGCCTTGAGCAACTGGAATGCACGATTCCAGAGGAGCTCAAGATTGACAGGGTTCTGCAATCACTCCCTCCCAGCTACAAAAGTTTTGTAGTGACTCATAATCAGATTGGTTCCACTGATACGATCACCGAGCTCTTCGCAAAGCTGAAGGCCGTGGAAGTGGACATCAAAAAGGATAATCATGTGTTGATGGTCAACAAGCCCACCTTTAAGAAAGGTAAGGGTGCAAAGAAGTTCTTCAAGAAGGGCGGCGGCAAGCGTACTACCCCTGCTGAGAAGAGGCTCAGGTCTGGTCCTAAGCCAGACACTGAGTGCTTCTATTGCAAGACCAAGGGTCACTGGAAGCGCAACTGTCCGAAGTACTTAGCGAACAAGAAGGCTGGCACCATCAAAGGTATATTTGATATACATGTTATTGATGTTTTCCTTACTAGCCCTCGTTGTAGTGCTTGGGTATTTGATACCGGTTCAGTTGCTAATATTTGTAACTCGAAACAGGAGCTACGAAATAGACGGCGACTTGCGAGGGATGAGGTGACGATGCGCGTTGGCAACGGATCAAGAGTTGATGTGATGGCCGTCGGCACGCTCTCCTTAGTTTTACCTTCGGGATTAGTTTTAAACCTCAATAAATGTTATTATGTGCCTGCGTTGAGCATGAACATTATTTCTGGATCTTGTTTATTGCAAGACGGTTATTCATTTAAATCGGAGAATAATGGTTGTTCTATTTATATGAGTAACATCTTTTATGGTCATGCACCTCTTGTGAATGGTTTATTTCTTCTAAATCTCGAAAGGGATGAAACAC
Organism: Avena longiglumis; assembly: GCA_030063025.1. Classification (NCBI taxonomy): domain Eukaryota; kingdom Viridiplantae; phylum Streptophyta; class Magnoliopsida; order Poales; family Poaceae; genus Avena; species Avena longiglumis. The sequence goes on along the minus strand of CP125974.1, from coordinate 65,689,660 downwards.
ACATCCATAACATTGAGGCTAAGAGATGCAAAGTAGATAGTGATAATACTACTTATTTGTGGCACTGTCGTCTAGGTCATATTGGTGTAAAGCGCATGAAGAAACTCCATTCTGATGGACTGTTGGAGTCTCTTGATTTTGAATCATTTGACACATGTGAACCATGCCTCATGGGCAATATGATCAAAACCCCGTTCTCCGGTATGATGGAGCGAGCAACAGACTTGTTGGAAATCATACATACTGATGTATGCGGACCGATGAGTGTTTCGACGCGCGGTGGATATCGCTATTTTATCACTTTTACCGATGAATTAAGTAGATATGGGTATATCTATTTAATGAAATATAAATCTGAAACATTTGAAAAGTTCAAAGAATTTCAGAATGAAGTGGAGAACCATCGTAACAGAAAGATTAAGTTTCTACGATCCGATCGTGGGGGCGAATATTTGAGTTATGATTTTCTCACGCATCTTAAAGCAAGCGGAATTGTTTCACAACTCACGCCACCCGGAACACCACAGCGCAATGGTGTGTCTGAACGCCGGAATCGAACCTTATTAGATATGGTCCGATCAATGATGTCTCTTACTGATTTGCCGTTATCATTTTGGGGTTATGCATTAGAAACCGCTACATTCACTTTAAATAGGGCTCCATCTAAATCCGTTGAGACGACACCGTATGAACTATGGTTTGGTGCTAAACCTAAGTTTTCGTTTCTAAAGTTTGGGGATGCGAAGCTTACGTCAAGAAGTTGATGCCGGACAAGCTCGAACCCAAAGCGGAGAAATGCGTCTTCATAGGATACCCTAAGGAAACTATTGGGTATACCTTCTATCACAGAACCAAAGGCAAAGTGTTTGTCGCAAAGAACGGTTCCTTTCTTGAGAAGGAGTTTCTCTCGAAAGAAGTGAGTGGGAGGAAAGTAGAGCTAGACGAGGTTATTGAACCTTCTCTTGAATTGGAGAGTAGCGCAGCACCTGAAATTGTTCCAGTGCCGCCTGCACCAACAATAGAGGAAGCTAATGACAAGGATCATGAAGCTTCGGACGATGCTGCTACTGAACGTCGCAGGTCGACAAGGTCGCGTGCCCCTCCTGAGTGGTACGACAACCCTGTCTTGACTGTCTTGTTAGTAGAAGACAGTGAACCTACGAACTATGAGGAAGCGATGATGAGCCCAGACTCTGAGAAATGGCTAGAAGCCATGAAATCCGAATTGGGATCCATGAGCGAAGACCAAGTATGGACTTTGGTGGACCCTCCTAGCGACCGAAAGGCCGTTGAGCGCAAATGGATATTCAAGAAGAAAACGGACGTGGATGGTAATGTTACCGTCTATAAAGCACGGCTTGTCGCGAAAGGTTTTCGACAAGTTCAAGGTGTTGACTACGATGAGACTTTCTCTCCCGTAGCGATGTTTAAGTCCATTCGGATTTTATTAGCAATTGCTGCGTTTCATGATTATGAAATATGGCAAATGGATGTCAAGACTGCGTTCCTCAATGGCAACATTGATGAAGAGTTGTATATGATGCAACCCGAAGGTTTTGTCGATCCTAAGGATGCTGATAAAGTATGCAAACTTCAGCGTTCCATTTATGGACTGAAGCAAGCATCTCGGAGTTGGAACCTTCGTTTTGATCAAGTGATCAAGAGCTTTGGATTTGTTCCAAATTGCTACGAAGCTTAAATGTACAAGAAAGTGAGTGGGAGCTCGGTGACGTTTCTGGTACTATATGTGGATGACATATTGATTATCGGAAATGACATCAACATGCTTAACGATGTGAAGAGTTATTTGAACAAGTGTTTTTCAATGAAAGACCTAGGTGAAGCTGCTTATATATTGGGCATCAAGATCTATAGAGATAGACAAAGACGCCTGATAGCTTTAAGCCAGAGTACATACCTAGACAAAGTTCTGAAAAGGTTCAGAATGGATAAGGCAAAGAAAGGTTCAGTGCCCGTGTTGTCAGGTACGATATTGAGCAAGTCTTAGTGTCCAGCTACGGTAAATGATAGGGAAGCTATGAGCAAAGTGCCTTATGCCTCGGCCATAGGTTATATCATGTATGCCATGTTGTGTACTAGACCGGATGTGTCCAATGCTCTTAGTTTGACGAGCAGGTATCAAAGTGATCCAGGAGTGGAACACTGGACAACTGTGGAGAACATCCTAAAGTACCTGAATAGGACTAAAGAAATGTTCTTAGTCTATGGGGGTGATGAACAGCTCGTCGTAAAAGTTTACGTCGACGCTAGTTTCGACACCGACAAGGATGATTCTAAATCTCAGACAGGATACGTTTATATTTTGAATGGAGGAGCTGTGAGCTGGAGAAGCTGCAAGCAAAGCGTGATCGCGGGATCTATAGTAGAAGCGGAATACATGGCTGCTGCAGAAGCGTCAAGTGAAGGAGTTTGGATCAGGAACTTCATCACTGAGCTTGGTGTGGTTCCAAGTGCCTTGGACCCACTGGAGATATTGTGTGACAACACTGGCGCCATAGCACTCTCTAAGGAACCAAGATATCATCCAAAGACCAAGCATATCAACCACAAGTTTCATATAATCGGAGATTATATAGCGTATGGAGATCAAGATTAGCAAAGTACACACAGATCCGAATGTCGCAGATCCATTGACTAAACCTCTTCCACGTAAAACATGATCAAGACCTCGATTGCCATGGGTGTGAGATTGTTGCCAAATGTAAACTAGATTATTGACTCTAGTGCAAGTGGGAGACTGGAATTATGCCCTAGAGGCAATAATAAAGATGTTATTATTATAATTCTTGTTCATGATAATGTTTATATTCCATGCTAGAATTGTATTAAGCGGAAACTTTAATACTTGTGTGGTTTGTGAACAACACCGTGTCCCTAATGCGCCTCTATGGACTAGCTCATTGATTAATGATGGTTAAGGTTTCCTAACCATGGACATGAGTTGTCAATTAATAATGAGATCATATCATTGGGAGAATGATATGGTGGATGCACCAAACTAAGCGAAGCAATTAGATCGTGTCATCGTGTTCGTCTTTGCAAGCTTTTCTTATGTCAAATATTGTATTCCTTAGACCATGAGATAATACAACTCCTGGTATCGGAAGAAAGCTTTGAGGTCATCAAACGTCATCCTATGAGAGGGTGACCATAAAGGTGTCTCTCGGTGATCGGAAAGTATCATTGGGTTGTATGTATCGAGATGGGATTTGTCCTCCCAAGTCGGAGAGATATACTTGGGCCCACTCGGTAATCGATATCAACACCGCTTGCAAGCATGTGGTTAAGGAGTTAATCACAAAGTGATATCGGATTACGAACGAGTAAAGTACTTGTGAACAAGATTGAACTAGGTATGACGGCATCGACGATCAAATCTCGCAAGTAAAATATCGCGAGACGAAGGGAATATATATATGGGATTGATTGAATCCTGGCATCTTGGTTCATCCGATATGATCATCGATGAATGTGGAGTCAATATGGGTGCCTGACCCGCTGTTGATTATTGATAGAAGATCATGTCTACATATTCTCGAACCCGTAGGGTCACACACTTAACGTGTCTCGACGCTAGGATAGATTGGATAATTGGTTTATGAGTTTTTGTTCGGAGTCTCGGATGGGATCCGGGACATCACGAGAGGTTCCGGAGTGGTCCGGAGAATAAGATTCATATAAGGCAGTGCAGTTTTTGGAGTTCGGAATTGTTCCGGATTAATCGGTATTATACCGGAAGCTTCTAGAACCTTCCGGAAGGGGACCAACGTGGCCCCACCTTCCGGGAGGGGGCATGGGCCTATGAGGGAGTGCCCTGGCCGCATTGGGCCAGGGGCACAAGGCCCCATAGGGCCCAGCCGGCCAAGAGAGGTTTAAACTCGAGATAGACCTTCTAGAAGGGGGGGTTTCCTTGCCCCCCACTCCTTATCCTTTGGGGCCGCCGGTTTGGGCTTGGGGGAGGGGCTAGGGCTGCGCCCCCCTCTATATAAAGAGGGGTGGGGGCGCACCAACCCCTCACACCTTCCCCTCCAACCCTAGCCGCCCTGCTGCCCTTCCTCTCTCCCTCCCGACTGTTTGTAGGCGAAGCCCTGCTGCAGAAATTCTCCACCATATACACCACGCCGTCGTGTTGTAGATCCAACCCATCTCTCCACCATACTTGCTGGTCCGAGGAAGGAGGAGACGTCGAGGTGCTGCACGTGTGCATCTCACGGAGGCACCGCCACTTGTGGTGCTAGATCGGATCGGATCGCGAGGAGGAGAAGCGAGTACGACTACATCACCCACGTTCGACGAGCGTTCCATGTCTTGAATCTTCAAGGGTATGAAGATCTAATCCAATCTCTCTCATTGTTTGCATCTCCTAGATTAGATCTTGGCTTTCCTTCTTTTCGCATCCGTAGAAAATTTTGATTTACTATGCCGCGAAACCCTTCACCATATCTCTCCTTATTTTTTTTGGGTGTAATCTCTATCCTTATCTGCTCAGCCCACCCACGACCGACCCCATCCACCCAATCGAACTCTCTGCCCATCGCGACCAACACGGAGACAAGCATCTCCTACTCCGGCCAGGCTTCTCCCGCCGCCTCCTCGCCGCCAGGCTTCTCCCACTCCGGCCACAAGGTCCCTCCCGCCTCCAGCCGCGCCTCCTCCCTCCACCAGGCTCCTCACCACGAGACGACGCGCGGCCGATCCCAGGTCAAGGTGGCGGCGACTGGGACCGTGACGTCCGCCGCCTCCCCTCTGTCGTGTTGGTCGCCTTCTCCCCTCTACCGGCCGGCCGCCGCCTCCCCTCTGCCGCTCCGACCGCCGCCTCCCCTCTGCTGCTCTCGTTCTTCAGGTCGCCACACCCAACATCTCCGCTGCCCTGCTCCGGCTCGCTATGCAGCGGAGAAACTCCGACGACGTCCACACACGAAGCCCGCCTGGATTTCAGCGCCTCCCTGTTATCCTCTGCGAGGCCTGTAGCCTTTGCTTGCGAGCACCGCGCAGGAGCACGTCAGATCCACGAGGCGCTGCATCGTCCTGCCTTTCTTGCAGCAACCGTCATTTTTTTAATTTTGAAACTAATTTTGCCGTGTATATTCTCCGACACTCGGCAAACACGATGTGACATGGCACATAAGTTGGGCATACAGATTTTCTGATTTGCGTGTGTTCTAGGCGACACTTTCGGCAAAGCCTGCCGCCGTTAACGGTCGACCGTCTATCATATAAATTTGCCGTGTGTCTTCCTTATACACGGCAATAAAATTACCGTTTATCCGGTTTTATGCACTCGCAAACTCGTCTTTACCGTCAAGGTTATTTTATTTGCTGTGTGTTGTTTACGAGTGTATATACGGCAAAATTTTGCCGAGTGTTTTTAGCTTTTACTGTGTATTTTAATACACACCAAAATTCGTTTTCCGTAGTGATAGCAAAAAATATGCGTGAAAAATGAAGGCTAGCGTACGATACCTACTACCGAGTGAACTAGCCGGAGGCGCAGGCTAGCCTAGGATGATATCAGCAGCCTCCACCGACATGAGATGCATTACCCCTAGCTACTATGCCCGATCGCACGACGGATGACGGATGCGACCTCGATCGCTGTAAGCCGGATAGAGGTCGTACAAAGAGTTAGCTAGATTTCCCGAACCGAATCGAATCGGCGAGGCCGGTCCGTTTCCATCCAACTTTAATTTGGAGCAGAGACGGACTCGGTCCCTGCTTTCCCCTTTGCCGCCCCGCCTGCCCCTGTTTTTTAGCTTTTACTGTGTATTTTTAATACACACCAAAGCTGAAGGCCGTGGAAGTGGACATCAAAAAGGATAATCATGTGTTGATGGTCAACAAGCCCACCTTTAAGAAAGGTAAGGGTGCAAAGAAGCCCTTCAAGAAGGGCGGCGGCAAGCGTACTACCCCTGCTGAGAAGAAGCTCAGGTCGGTCTGCCGCTAATCGGAAGTGCTTCTATTGCAAGGACAAGGGTCACTGGAAGCGCAACTGTCCGAAGTACTTAGCGGACAAGAAGGCTGGCACCATCAAAGGTATATTTGATATACATGTTATTGATGTTTTCCTTACTAGCCCTCGTTGTAGTGCCTGGGTATTTGATACCGGTTCAGTTGCTAATATTTGTAACTCGAAACAGGAGCTACGGAATAGATGGCGACTTGCGAGGGATGAGGTGACGATGCGCGTTGGCAACGGATCAAGAGTTGATGTGATGGCCGTCGGCACGCTCTCCTTAGTTTTACCTTCGGGATTAGTTTTAAACCTCAATAAATGTTATTATGTGCCTGCGTTGAGCATGAACATTATTTCTGGATCTTGTTTATTGCAAGACGGTTATTCATTTAAATCGGAGAATAATGGTTGTTCTATTTATATGAGTAACATCTTTTATGGTCATGCACCTCTTGTGAATGGTTTATTTCTTCTAAATCTCGAAAGGGATGAAACACACATCCATAACATTGAGGCTAAGAGATGCAAAGTAGATAGTGATAATACTACTTATTTGTGGCAATCTTGCCTAGGTCATATTGGTGTAAAGCGCATGAAGAAACTCCATTCTGATGGACTTTTGGAGTCTCTTGATTTTGAATAATTTGACACATGCGAACCATGCCTCATGGGCAATATGATCAAAACCCCGTTCTCCGGTATGATGGAGCGAGCAACAGACTTGTTGGAAATCATACATACCGATGTATGCGGACCGATGAGTGTTTCGACGCGCGGTGGATATCGCTATTTTATCACTTTTATCGATGACTTAAGTAGATATGGGTATATCTATTTAATGAAACATAAATCTGAAACGTTTGAAAAGTTCAAAGAATTTCAGAATGAAGTGGAGAACCATCGTAACAGAAAGATTAAGTTTCTACGATCCGATCGTGGGTCCGAATATTTGAGTTATGATTTTCTCACGCATCTTAAAGCAAGCGGAATTGTTTCACAACTCACGCCACCCGGAACACCACCGCGCAATGGTGTGTCGAATTGAATCGAACCTTATTAGATATGGTCCGATCAATGATGTCTCTTACTGATTTGCCGTTATCATTTTGGGGTTATGCATTAGAAACCGCTGCATTCACTTTAAATAGGGCTCCATCTAAATTCGTTGAGACGACACCGTATGAACTATGGTTTGGTGCTAAACCTAAGTTGTCGTTTATAAAGTTTGGGGATGCGAAGCTTACGTCAAGAAGTTGATGCCGGACAAGCTCGAACCCAAAGCGGAGAAATGCGTCTTCATAGGATACCCTAAGGAAACTATTGGGTATACCTTCTATCACAGAACCGAAGGCAAAGTGTTTGTCGCAAAGAACGGTTCCTTTCTTGAGAAGGAGTTTCTCTCGAAAGAAGTGAGTGGGAGGAAAGTAGAGCTAGACGAGGTTATTGAACCTTCTCTTGAATTGGAGAGTAGCGCAGCACCTGAAATTGTTCCAGTGCCGCCTGCACCAACAATAGAGGAAGCTAATGACAAGGATCATGAAGCTTCGGACAATGCTGCTACTGAACGTCGCAGGTCGACAAGGTCGCGTGCCCCTCCTGAGTGGTACGGCAACCCTGTCTTGACTGTCTTGTTAGTAGAAGACAGTGAACCTACGAACTATGAGGAAGCGATGATGAGCCCAGACTCTGAGAAATGGCTAGAAGCCATGAAATCCGAATTGGGATCCATGAGCGAAAACCAAGTATGGACTTTGGTGGACCCTCCTAGCGACCGAAAGGCCGTTGAGTGCAAATGGATCTTCAAGAAGAAAACAGACGCGGATGGTAATGTTACCGTCTATAAAGCACGGCTTGTCGCGAAAGGTTTTCGACAAGTTCAAGGTGTTGACTACGATGAGACTTTCTCTCCCGTAGCGATGTTTAAGTCCATTTGGATTTTATTAGCAATTGCTGCGTTTCATGATTATGAAATATGGCAAATGGATGTCAAGACTGCGTTCCTCAATGTCAACATTGATGAAGAGTTGTATATGATGCAACCCGAAGATTTTGTCGATCCTAAGGATGCTGATTAAGTATGAAAACTTCAGCGTTCCATTTATGGACTGAAGCAAGCATCTCGGAGTTGGAACCTTCGTTTTGATCAAGTGATCAAGAGCTTTGGATTTGTTCCAAATTGCTACGAAGCTTAAATGTACAAGAAAGTGAGTGGGAGCTCGGTGACGTTTCTGGTACTATATGTGGATGACATATTGATTATCGGAAATGACATCAACATGCTTAACGATGTGAAGAGTTATTTGAACAAGTGTTTTTCAATGAAAGACCTAGGTGAAGCTGCTTATATATTGGGCATTAAGATCTATAGAGATAGACAAAGACGCCTGATAGCTTTAAGCCAGAGTACATACCTAGACAAAGTTCTGAAAAGGTTCAGAATGGATAAGGCAAAGAAAGGTTCAGTGCCCATGTTGTCAGGTACGATATTGATCAAGGCTCGGTCCAGCTACGGTAAATGATAGGGAAGCTATGAGCAAAGTGCCTTATGCCTCGGCCATAGGTTATATCATGTATGCCATGCTGTGTACTAGACCGGATGTGTCCAATGCTCTTAGTTTGACGAGCAGGTATCAAAGTGATCCAGAGTGGAACATCGACAACCGTGGAGAACATCCTAAAGTACCGAATAGGACTAAAGAAATGTTCTTAGTCTATGGGGTGATGAACAGCTGTCAGAAAAGGTTACGTCGACGCTAGTTTAACCGACAAGGATGATTCTAAATCTCACACATGATACGCTTATATTTTGAATGGAGGAGCTGTGAGTCGAGAAGCAAGCAAAGCGTGATCGCGGGATCTACAAGAGAAGCGGAATACATGGCTGCCGCAGGTTGCCAAGTGAAGGAGTTTGGATCAGAACTTCATCATCGAGCTTGGCGTGGTTCCAAGTGCATTGGACCCACTGGAGATATTGTGTGACAACACCGGCGCCATAGCACTCGCTAAGGAACCAAGATATCATCCAAAGACCAAGCATATCAATCGCAAGTTTGATATAATCCGAGATTATATAGCATATGGAGATCTGAAGATTAGCAAAGTACATACAGATCTGAATGTCGCAGATCCATTGACTAAACCTCTTCCACGTGTAAAACATGATCAGCACCTCAGTGCCATGGGTGTGAGATTGTTGCCAAATGTAAACTAGATTATTGACTCTAGTGCAAGTGGGAGACTGTTGGAATTATGCCCTAGAGGCAATAATAAAGATGTTATTATTATAATTCTTGTTCATGATAATGTTTATATTCCATGCTAGAATTGTATTAAGCGGAAACTTTAATACTTGTGTGGTTTGTGAACAACACCGTGTCCCTAGTACGCCTCTATGGACTAGCTCATTGATTAATGATGGTTAAGGTTTCCTAACCATGGACATGAGTTGTCAATTAATAATGAGATCATATCATTGGGAGAATGATATGGTGGATGTACCAAACTAAGCGAAGCAATTAGATCGTGTCATCGTGTTCGTCTTTATAAGCTTTACTTATGTCAAATATTGTATTCCTTAGACCATGAGATAATACAACTCCCTGGTATCGGAAGAAAGCTTTGAGGTCATCAAACGTCATCCTATGAGAGGGTGACCATAAAGGTGTCTCTCAGGTGATCGGAAAGTATCTGTTGGGTTGTATGTATCGAGATGGGATTTGTCCCTCCCAAGTCGGAGAGATATACTTCGGGACCACTCGGTAATCGATATCAACACCGCTTGCAAGCATGTGGTTAAGGAGTGTAACACCCTCAGAATCGGACCTATGCAAGTTTTAGCAAAATTCGCCAAACCCGCATAGAAACGATTCAAAGGTGCCCACCAGGCACTTTCGTGCGGGTGGAAAACGAAGTAATAACATTACACAACAGTCCTCGATGGGACCCACAGAACAGATATATATAGCAGCGACTCCATGAGTCAAGAATACAGATATAATATACAAAGATCCAAATCACCTTGAAAAGATGGGGCGTCCGACTACGGACAAGATGCAAATGGGGCTAAGAGCCCTGAAGAATAACCAATGGCGTCCATAACCCTGCCAAAGCGGAAGGGTAACCCTGCTAACGACGCCGATCTCAAACCTGCTTAAACAAAAGGTGCCGACAAAGGGCAAAGGAAAAAGAAGGAGCCAAGATCTGAGGCCAAGACACATGAGTCTAGAATTGGCGGTCCTCGCCACATAGGTATGGTGGATCGAGCGGCGAAGATGCACTAAACAACCTATAGAGACTCGATACAAGCTGGCGGATATCGAGGGGATAAGAAAGACCTATTCGAGATAACTCGATACTATTATCAAACAAACCCATCTGGCTTTCTCGAGACCGTCGAGAAGTCAACCGAGGAACTCACAGTTGGCGTTTTACTTATTCAGTTATAGTTGCGGCACTTTACTAGTCAGTTTAGATAATCGTCCGATAAAGTAAGTGGGCACATTTAGTTAACCATTCCGTTATAGTTGCAACAATTACTAATCGACAGATAGCATGAGATAAACCCAAAACCCAGCTTGTTGGTTCTTTTAATCATCCATTCCGCTAGTTGCAATACTTACTAGTCAGTACAATTGTCGCAGTTTACAACCAAACAAGCAATTGTGGGCAGTATTAATTAGCCATTCCATTATAGCGAAGCTGATTACTAGTCATTATAAATCAAATTTGTAGCAGTAAACTTTAGTTATGCTTGTCTATGATCGAGATACTGTGCTCCAAGTCGTCCATATCCGCGGACACGGCTTTCAGAAAGTTTTACCCGGCCGGGGTGCACCAATAGCAACACACGCTCGATCAACCTCGGAAAAACCAAAACAAAACCCAACGAGGCTTTCACGACTGAACAATCACAGGATTCCGAATTATTTCAGGGGGCCACCCCATTGAGTAGACCCGCAACGGAGTAAGCAAGCTCCGAGACGGACTCAAGGTTTGCGCTGGTCAGAACGATCGGGAACCCGAAGTGTGGCTGGGCTTGTCGATACCGAAAACACTCCGCTTACCTAAATAAAGACAAAGGTGCTCTCGCACAATTTAAATACGTAAAGTAGCATGGCATAAGTACAGGATCGTAAATAAACCTCAAACTAGTTTGTGGACCCAAGAAATAAGACTGAATCAAGCTCGCTGGGGGTCCCATATACCTCCCGGATGTGGATAGTGCGATAAAACAAGGAACAGGTATCAAGTACTTGGGGTCTTACGGGACACAAGTGGGCGTTCGGAAACCAAATATTTTCTATCACCCACCGATGCCTCTGCTTATTTCAATTTTAGTTGTTAAACAGAAATTAAAGTGACGATAAGTAAAGCTAGAATCATCTCCACCATCAACATGCGGCAATACATAAACAACTGTGGCACTTGACGACACGCGACAGCACTTAAGCAAGCGACTACGACGCGCAAGTCCAACTATCTACCAAACAACAAGTAATAGGATGTGTCCAAGGCAATATAAGGCTGCAAGGAATATCACAGGTACGGAATCTAAAGCATCGCAACACAGATAGCAATAGATCAACAGGAGGGAATAAAGACTATAAAAGTAAGATAGGTAGAGAGGGGGGAGATGCTCGCCTGGAAAACATTGCCGAAGGGTTCAACCGAAGATCGGGGCGAAGCTCACATCAACTCAACGGCCTTATCCGCGAAGAAGCAAAACACTAGAATAAACACCGGATGCAACATTTAATAAAACGACAGAAGATCGGCATGATGCATGTATGATGGTTGACATGGCAAAGGTGCGATGCAATTAGGTCCGATTAGGCGGAACCGGGGTTCCGACAATTAGTTAGATGGTTCCAGTTGTTTAGATCCCCCGCAATTTAAATATGGTTTACCATGGCAGAAGATAGCACCGGTTCGCTACACAAATTTAAATGAGGCCAATATGAGACTAGATTTGCCGCATGGGCCCCATATTTAATTATTAGGTGAATCGCCTAAGGCCCCCAAACCACAGATATGCATGCGAGAAGAATGATTAATATGCAACAAGTTATTATTATGCATTTATAAAATAGGGGGGTCGGAAAAGGTTCACACATCAGGGTTCTCGACGATCTTGGGGTTCCGGGTTTGGTCCGACAGGTCCGGTTCGCGAGGCCGTTCTCGGACTCGAGGTAGGTCTTGGCGCATCCGGGTCTTCGGATCACGTTGTCGGTCATGACGTTCGAGACGAAACACTTGTCGCGTCGGGGTCTCGGTGTCCGGGGTGAAGATCTTGGCGTTCTCGGGCGATCTTGGCATTCTACAGGTTCGGGTCCTGGCGCTTCAGATCGACCTTCGGTGGGTTCAGGTCTCGCGTCCGGGTGGCGGTCTTCTAGTTTCGTGTAGGTGTCCTCGAGGTCGATGGCGAACCTGTCCGGTACCGGGTTCGACGGTGTCTTAGCGTTCCCCGAGGAAGATCATGTCGAGCCATTGGGTTTGGCCTTGTTCGTGCGAAGATCTTGGCGACGGCAACAGAGAACTTGTTACGGGTCGGTCTTGTCGGCGGTCTCGAGGTTCCGCGTCGGAGATCTTAGAATGTGACGCCATCGCTCGCGGGTTTCGACGATCTAGGCGGATGGCGAACTCGGCGAGTCGGTCTCAAACGACGGCGAACATCCACACCACATCCATGTCACCACTCCACTTCAACTTGTACCGTTGACTGAGTACCGACGACGGACAACGAGCCGTACGCGCTGGAACGGGACAGAGGCTCCTGTGTGCAGAAGGAGAAGGCGGCGTCGCCCAGCGCGGCTCGAGGACACGCAAGCCGAGGAGGCGGCGACTGCTGTCGGCAGAGGGAGCACGACGAGGGGGGAACTGCGGCCGGCGAGCTCGCGCAGGGAGGCCGGTGGAGGCAGGGCTCGGTGCCGGGCTGGTGAGCGCGGGACCGGCGGGAGGGGCATCGCCAGAGGGGCGGACCTGCGGGCGGGCTGGAAGGTGCCGGCGCCACGGCGAGGGGAATCGCCGGGCGGCGGCGCAGGCGGCCGCGAAGCGCGGAGGCGGGGCGCGACTGACGGGAACGCGGCGGAGGCGGCATGCGGGTGGCCGGAGAACTCCGGGAGGCGGTGGAGGCACGCGCTGGGTCGCGCGAGGGCGGCCAGGGGCGCTGGCGCCCGGAGCGGCTCGGGCGGAGGAGCTCTGGGCGAGGGTCGGCGACGGCGGCGCTGCGGGCGGCGAAGCAAGCGGGCGGGCGGGAGCGGTTGAGGCGCGGGGCGCTGGTAGAGGAGGGCAGGCGGCGTGGCTTCGGGAGGCGCCGTGAAAGAGGCCGAGGCTGGTGGGGCCGAGGGTGGAGGCCGGGCGGGCGGGACCAGGAGGCGCTGGGATGCGCGACGGCGGCGCTTGGTTGGAGGAGGCGGGCGAGCTGCGCAGGCGCGACGGGCAGGCGGAGTGAGCGAGAAGAGGGAAGGAAGGAGCCGTGTGCGAGGAAGGAGGTGAGGAGGGCGCTGTGGGAGGAAGGCGAGAGGAGGCCGGAGCGGGGAAGAGGATGGGTCCGAGGTGGGCTGCAGGGGCTGTATGCGTGGGGTCTGCCGGTGGGGCCACGCGGGGCTGAGAGTGAGGTGGGGTCGCGTGGGTGCGTGCGTGTGTGTGTGGCGTGTCAGGAGGAGATGGAGTGAGAGAGAGAGAGAGGAGCCACGTGGCGGTCCACAGGTTGGTGAGGGAGGGGTCTCTGATGTGGCGCTCCAGATTGAGGTGAGGTGGCGGGGGTGTGGTAGTTTTCGGGTAGCTATAGGAATAAGGGGTGGGACTGGTTGGACCGTTTTAACAATTCTGGGGCGGTCGTTCGGGTCGATCGGCCCGTTCGACTGCTCCGGCCAAAATAATTTAATATTTTATTTAATTTCAAAATCTTTTGTAACTAGTTTTAGACAAACAAAATATCCGGAACATCCGGGGGTTGGCGTTGAATAAAAGACGGGGCGTTTGGAAAACAAATCGGACTTTGCGAAAAATAGTTTTGGCAAACAATGCATGATGATGACGATGCAATGCACAAATTCAACGCGATTTTCTAGTAGTGGTTTTGCGGGATGCCACAATTCGACACCACTAACAATGGATCTCGCCCTCGAGATCCTCCTCATGGTACCGGAAAGAAGGTCGGCGGTCTTCTCGCTTCGTGTAGATCCTCGCGACACCACTAACAAGAGGTCGTTGTCCGTGATCGTCGGGGGAACAGTCCGGGAACAAAAGGTCGAAGGTAGAGGTATCCACAGATAAAGCCACCCCTAACTTCGATGGAAAGAGGGAACCGATGCATTCTCATCCACGTCAATGTACTGGCGAATAGAAGGTAGTCGGCATGGGGCCAATCCATCACGCACCCAAACTATTACTCACAATCAGAAGAGCGTGCAACCATTCTCGAATCGATCAAGATCTCGACAAGCGGTTTCGAACAAAGGAGTGATGCGACTCGCATCGGATCGGGCGAGGATGTCGGCGTAAAACACCGGAAGGCACAAGAAGGAACAAAAGGATGGTACCACCATAGACGGATTCATCAGGCAGCTTGAACACCGGATGGTAGAACACCGTTATCAAAGAAGGAAGCGAAACCCTAAAGGTACGACGGAACCCAACCACGAGAATTCCTGGACTCGAAGAAAGAGAAGAGAGCGGATTCAAACACGTAGAGATAAGAGGGGAATAGCAGAGGGGTAAGGAGTAAAATCAGACCTAACCAGACTATCCAACCGATTTAAAAAAAATAGTTTTGACACTCTACTTCGGCCGTTAGCTAGGTTATCCTACAGGCTGGACTTGTGGGGTATCGCAATGGCCGAGCTCGATACCACTCAGAACACCCTCGAATCGGACCTATGCAAGTTTTAGCAAAATTCGCCAAACCCGCAGAAACGATTCAAAGGTGCTCACCAGCACTTTCGTGGTGGAAAACGTAATAACATTACACAACAGTCCTCGATGGGACCCATGAGCAGATATATATAGCGACTCCATGAGTCAAGAATACGATATAATATACAAAGATCCAAATCACCTTGAAAAGATGGGCGTCCGACTACGGACAAGATGCAAATGGGGCTAAGAGCCCGAAGAATAACCAATGGCGTCCATAACCTGCCTGGGCCAAGCGGAAGGGTAACCTCGCTAACGACGTCGATCTCAAACCTGCTTAAACAAAAGGGTGCCGACAAAGGGCAAAGGAAAAGAAGGCGTCGATCGAGGCCAAGACACTCGAGTCTAGAATCGGCGGTCCTCGCCTACATAGGTATGGTGGATGGCGGCGGCAAGATGCACTAAACAACCTATAGAGACTCGATACAATGGCGGATATCGAGGGGGATAAGAAAGACCTATTCGAGATAACTCGATACTATTATCAAACAAACCCATCTGGCGTTTCCCCTCGAGACCGCCGAGGAAGTCAACCGAGGAACTCACACGGTTGGCGCTTTACTTATTCGATTATAGTTATGCACTTTACTAGTCGTGTTTAGATAATCGTCCCGATAAAGTAAGCAAGGCACATTTAGTTAACCATTCCATAGTTGCAACAATTACTAATCGATACAGATAGCATGAGATAAACCCAAAACCCAGCAGTTGTTGGTTCTTTTAATCAGCCATTCCGCTAGAAGTTGCAATACTTACTAGTCAGTACAATTGTCGCGACAACCAAACAAGCAATTGTGGGCAGTATTAATTAGCCATTCCATTATAGTGAAGCTGATTACTAGTCATTATAAGTCAAATTTATAGCAGTAAACTTTAGTTATGCTTGTCTATGATCGAGATACTGTGCTCCAAGTCGTCCATATCCGCGAACACGGCTTTCAGAAAGTTTTACCCGGCCGGGGTGCACCAATAGCAACACACGCTCGATCAACCTCGGAAAAACCAAATCAAAACCCAACGAGGCTTTCACGACTGAACAATCACAGGATTCAGAATTATTTCAGGGGGCCACCCCATTGAGTAGACCCGCAACGGAGTAAGCAAGCTCCGAGACGTCCTCAAGGTTTGCGTCGGTCAGTAACGATCGGGAACCCAAAGTGGCTGGGCTTGTCGATACCGCGAAAACACTCCGCTTACCTAAGACAGCAGTGTGCCTCGCACAATTTAAATACGTGTAGCATGGCATAAGTGCAGGATCGTAAATAAAACCTCAAACTAGTTTGTGGCCCCAAGAAATAAGATGAATCAAGCTCTCTCGCTCGGGGTCCCATATACCTCCCGGATGTGGATAGCGCGATAAAACAAGGAGCAGGTATCAAGTACTCGGGGTCTTACGGGACACAAGTGGGCGTTTGGAAACCAAATATTTTCTATCACCCACCGATGCCTCTGCTTATTTCAATTTTAGTTGTTAAACAGAAATTAAAGTGACGACAAGTAAAGCTAGAATCATCTCCACCATCAACATGCGGCAATACATCAACAACTGTGGCACTTGACAACACGCGACAGCACTTAAGCAAGCGACTACGACGCGCAAGTCCAACTATCTACCAAACAACAAGTAATAGGATGTGTCCAAGGCAATATAAGGCTGCAAGGAATATCACAGGTACGGAATCTAAAGCATCGCAACACAGATAGCAATAGATCAACAGGAGGGAATAAAGACTATAAAAGTAAGATAGGTAGAGAGGGTGTGGAATCCCGCAAAACCACTACTAGAAAATCGCGTTGAATTTGTGCATTACATCTTCATCATCATGCATTGTTTGCATAAAACTATTTTCGCAAAGCGTGTTTTGTTTTCTATAACGCCCCGATTTGTTTGCAAACACCAAAATCCGGGTCGCCGGGATATTTTGTTTTGTCTGATATCGGTTTGCAAAAGTCTTGTTTGAATAAATAAAAATTATATTATTTTAGTGGGGGCAGCCGAACGGGCCAAATCGACCCGAACGACCACCCCCAGGTTTTACAATCGGTCCAACCCTCTATTCCTACAGCTACCCAGAAAACTACCCAACCCATCCCTCCACCTCACCCCAACCAATAGGCTGCTGCCACCTCTCCTCCTCCCTCTCCCTCAACCACTCACACACCGCCACGTCACCCCTCACCCCCACTCCCTCTCTCCACCTCTCTCTCTCAACCACACAAACACCCACCCACACAGCACCCACGCGCGCGCAGCCTCACCACACGCATGCGGCTGCCAGCGGGGTCCCACCCTGCCCGCGGGTCCCGCCTGGCCCACTCGCAGCTCCCTCTCCCCAGTCCCCACGCGTCTTCTTCCTTTTCCCCACCCGCGCGCTCCCGCACGCCTGCCATCGCCGCCCCTGGCCCTGTTCCCTCTCCTCCTCCCCTCCGGCGGTCCCCCTCACCGCTGGCGACCCTCCTGCCTGCCTCGCGACTCCCTCGCCGCCTCGCCGCCTCGGTCGCCCCGCTCCCGCCCGCCCGCTCCGAGCTTCCCGTCCGCCCGCCCAGCAACCACCGCCACCACCACCTGGCCTGCCCCGCCGCCCCATCCACGCACCACCTCCGCCTCCACCGCGCCGCCTTCCCCAACCCAGCCTCCCACCCGGTCCACCACCGCTGTCGCCTGGCCCCCCACTCACCACGCGACCGCCTGCCCGCCGGCCGCCCTGCGCCTGCCGAGCCTCCCGGCCGCCGCCTGCCCGGCCTCCTCTGCCCGCCCCTGCCGCGCAGAGCCGCCGTCATGGTCGCTACGTTCGGCAGCTCCCCGTCTGAGCCTGCCTCTCCGTCCGCCAAGCGGGCTCGTCAACCGCTGGCCCACCGCAACTCGCCACCGCGCCCATCCCCATGAGCCCGTCGCCGTCTGCTGCCCGCAACATGGCCAAGTAACCGCCAAGATCGCCACCCCGACCCGAAGACCGACCCTGTTTGGTGTGACCCGAGAACCATCGACGCCGCACCCGAGCTCGACACCGACAACCGAGGGGGAACCCCGAGTACTTCGCCGCGGAAACTAGGGACGATGACGCCAAGACGACAAGATCCACCTCCCAGAGCGACGACCCCTGGACACCAAGAGCTACCGGCAACATGACCAAGAACCGGACCCCGATGACCATGATCCCCACGGCAGGACAACAAGGCCTTCGAGGTGGGACCGACAAGATCTTCTCCTCGGGACACCGGAAGCCCCCTGAACGCCAAGCTCGTCGAGTTCAGGGACCCTCAAGATCTCCATCACGGACGCGACGAGCACTTCGCCGTGGAGCGCCAAGTTCTTCCTCCCGGATGCGCAAGATCTACCCCGTCCCGAGAACGAGTGAACGATCCCGCCGGAAACGACCCCGGCAGAACCCTGGACCCCGAGACCGGACCCTGGACCCTGTCGAACCCCGAACCCCGGAACCCCCAAGATCGTCGAGACCCCTCAATGTGTGAACCCCTCCCCGAAACCCTAATCTTATAATATAATAACAACTTGTCGCATCTTAAACATTCATCTTGCATGCATATATGTGGTTTGGGGGCCTTACGCCGATTCACCTAATAATTAAATATGGGGCCCATATGCGGGCAAATCTAGCCTTATATTGGCCTCATTTAAACTTGTGTAGCGAACCGGTATCTTATCTTGCCTTGCTAAACAACATTTAATTTGCGGGGTAATTAAATAACTTGAACAATATAATCAATTGTCGGGACCCCGGTTCCGCTTAATCTCGACCTATTTGCATCACACCTTGCCATGCCATACATCATACATGCATCATGCCGATCTTCTGCCGTTGTATTAAATAGTGCATCCGATGTTTCTTCTAGTGTTTTGCTTCTTCGCGGATAAGGCCGTTGAGTTGATGTGAGCTTCACCCCGATCTTCGGTTGACCCTTCGGCAATGTTTTCAGGCGAGCATCTCCCCCTTTCTACCCATCTTACTTTTTTAGTATTTGTTCCCTCCTGTTGATCTATTGCTATCTGTGTTGCGATGCTCTAGTTTTCGCACCCGTGATATCCCTTGCAGCCATATATAGCCTTGGACACATCCTATTACCTGTTGTTTGGTAGATAGTTGGACCCGCGTGTCGTAGTCGCTTGCTCAAGTGTTTTGCTTGTCATCAAGTAACACAGTTGTTGGAGAATTGCCGCATGTTGTCGACTGGAGATGATCATGGTTTACTTATTGTATCACTTTAATTCCTGTTTAACAACTAAAATTGAATTAAGCAGAGGCATCGGTGGGTGATAGGTAAGATTTGGTTTCCGACCGCCCACTTGTGTCCCGTAGGACCCGAGTTCTTGACACCTGTTCCGAGATCGAGCGCGCTAACCATAGGTGGGGAGATATGGGCCCCCCATTGATAATTACCTGATTTCAAAGTATTGTACTGGGGGCCACAACTAGTTTGAGGTGTTTTTACTATCCTGTACCTATGCCATGCTTTACTGCTTTATTTACGATTGTGTGAGGAGCACGCTGTACTGTTTAGGAAGCGGAATGTTTCGCTGTATCGAGCCCCCCGATTGGGGACCTGTCGTTACAGCCATTGTCGCAAACCCTAAGTCCGTCTCAAGACCGGCCGACTTCGTTGGTGTACTTAGTGGGGTGGCCCCGTGCTTGCTTTGGTCTGGGAACGTCGTGACTTAGGCCCCGACATACCAATGGGTGTATGTTAACTGATCCGCAAAAGGGTCAAGTGCCTGTGGATACTTTGGTGCACCTGCAGGTTAAATCTTTAGAAGCCGTGTCGCGTTATGGACTTTGGAGCATTAAATCTCGATCATAGATAACTATAACTAAAGTTTCTTTTAATCGGACTTGTTTCCGATATGATTAGTAATCAGCTTCACTACAACGGAATGGCTAAGTAAAAGAATCAACAACTGCTGGGTTTTGGGTTTATATCATGCTATTTGTATCTGATTAGTAAATGCTGCAACTATAACGGAATGATTAACTAAAAGGGCCCACTGCTTATTTTATCCGGACGATTATCTATACCTGACTAGTAATTGCTTAACGATAACCAAATAAGTAAAACGCCAACTGTGAGTTCCTCGGTTGACTTCTCGTTTGGTATCGAGAAACGCCAGATGGGTTTGTTTGATGGTAGAATCATGTTGGATCGAATAGGTCTTTCTCACCTCTCTCGATAACCGCCATTGTATCGAGTCTCTATAGGTTGTTTAGTGCATGTCGCCGCCGCCATCCACCATACCTATGTAGGCGAGACCGCGAATTCTAGCCTCGCCGTGCTGGCCTCGATCGACACTCCTCTTTTTCCTTTGCCCTTTGTCGGCACCCTTTGTTTAAGCAGGTTTTGAGATCGACGCCATAGTGGTTACCCTTCCGCTTGGCACAGGCAGGTTATGGACGCCATTGGTTATTCTTCAGGGCTCTTAGCCCCATTTGCATCTTGTCCGTAGTCGGACGCCCCATCGTTTTCAAGGTGATTTGGATCTTTGTACCGTATATTTGTATTCTTGACTCTTTGAGTCGCTGTTGTATATATCTGTTCTGTGGGTCCCATCGAGGACTGTTGTGTAATGTTATTACTTTGCTTTCCACCCGCACGAAAGTGCCTGGTGGGCACCTTCGAATCGTTTCTATGCGGGTTTGGCGAGTTTCGCTAAAACTTGCATAGGGCCGATTCTGAGGGTGTTACAGAGTGGTATCAGAGCTCAGCAGTTGCGATACCCCACAAGTCCAGCCTGTAGGATAACCTAGCTAACGGTCGAAGTAGAGTGTCAAACTATTTTTGAAAAACGGTTGGATAGTTCTAATTAGGTCTGATTTTACTCCTTATCCCTCTGCTGTTCTCCTCTTATCTCGACGTGTTTTGAATCTGCTCTCTCCTTCCTCTTCGAGTCCAGGATTTCTCGTGGTTGGGTTCCGTCGTACCTTCAGGGTTTCGCTTCCTTCTTGGATAACGGTGTTCTATCGTCCGGTGTTCAAGCTGCCTGATGAATCCGTCTACGGTGTTACCATTCTTTGTTCCTTGTTTCAGCCTTCCGGTGTTTTCCGACGCGACGACATCCTCTACGTCAGAACCGATGCAGAGTCTGCATCACTCCTTTGTTTCCGAACCTCGCTTGTCGAGATCTTCAGTCTGAATCCTGAGAGTTGGTTGCATAATCTGTCTATTCGTGTACAGGGTAATGCTTTGAGTGCGGGATGGAGTCGCGACCATACCACTACTCTTATCATTTGCTTTGTATATTGAATGGTGGATCGATGCAATTTACTCCTTCCGCTGAAGTTAGAGGTGGCCTTGCCTTTCACTTCGTCCGTTGTTTATCCGGAGTGTTGACGAACGGGATCAACGACCTCTTGTTAGTGGTGTTGCGAGGATCTACACGAAGCGAGAAGACGCAGATCGCCGACCTTTCCTTCCGGTACCATGAGGCGGATCTCGAGGGCGAGATCCATTGTTAGTGGTGTCGAATTGTGGCATCCCGCAAAACCACTACTAGAAAATCGCGTTGAATTTGTGCATTGCATCTTCATCATCATGCATTGTTTGCATAAAACTATTTTCGCAAAGCGTGTTTTGTTTTCTAAAACGCCCCGATTTGTTTGCAAACACCAAAATCCGGGTCGCCGGGATATTTTGTATTGTCTGATATCGGTTTGCAAAAGTCTTGTTTGAATAAATAAAAATTATATTATTTTAGTGGGGGCAGCCGAACGGGCCAAATCGACCCGAACGACCACCCTGTGTTTTACAATCGGTCCAACCCTCTATTCCTCAGCCACCCAGAAAACTACCCAACCCATCCCTCCACCTCACCCCAACCAATAGGCTGCCACACCTCCTCCTCCCTCTCCTCAACCACTCACACACCGCCACGTCACCCCTCACCCCCACTCCTCTCTCCACCTCTCTCAACCACACACACCACCCACAAAGACCCACGCTGCCATGCCTCACCACGCAAGGCTGCCAGTGGGTCCCACCTGCCCAGGGTCCCGCCAGCCCACTCAGCTCCCTCTCCCAGTCCCCACGCGTCTTCTTCCTTTTCCCACAAGGCCTCCCTTGCCGCCGCCATCGCCCGCCCTGTTCCTCTCCTCCTCCTCCGCGGTCCCCCTCACCTGGCGACCCTCTGCCTCGCGACTCCCTCGCCGCCTGTCTCACGCGCTCCCGTCCCGCCTGGCCCCGCTCCGAACTTCCCGTCCGCCATCCGCCCAAGAACCACCGCCCGACCACCCCGCTCTGCCTGGCCGCCCATCCAACGCACCACCTCCGCCTCACTGGCCGCCTCCTTCCCCAACCCGCAGCCTCCCACCCGTCCACCCACACCGCTGTCACTTTGGCCCCACCTCACCACGCGACCGCCTCCGGCCGGCGCTGCTCCCGCCTCCCGCCCGCCGAGCCCCGCCACCCGCCCGGCCCGCCTCCTCTGCCCCACCTGCCGCAGCGCGCCCATGGTCGTCGCCGGGCAGGTCGCCCGTCGCTCCCGAGCCAGCCCGCGCGGGCCCGCCTCGCCGTCAATCGCCCCGCCGGCAACCTCTGCCACCGCCGCCCATCCGCCCCGCGAGCCCCGTCGGCGTCTGCTGGCCGCAACGAGGCCAAGTAACCGCCAAGATCGCCACCCCGACCCGAGACCGACCCTGTTTTGGGTGTGACCCGAGGACCATCGACGCACCCGAGCTCGACACCGACAACCGAGGGAACCCGAGTACCGCCGCGAAACTAGGGGCGATGACGCCAAGGCGACAAGATCCACCTCCCAGGGCGGCGACCCTGGACACCAAGAGCTACCGCAACATGACCAAGAACCGGACCCGATGACCATGATCCCCGCGGCGGGACAACAAGGCCTTGAGGTGGGACCGACAAGATCTTCTCCTCGGGACACCGGAAGCCCCCTGAACGCCAAGCTCGTCGAGTTCAGGGACCCTCAAGATCTCCATCACGGACGCGACGAGCACTTCGCCGTGGAGCGCCAAGTTCTTCCTCCCGGATGCGCAAGATCTACCCCGTCCCGAGAACGAGTGAACGATCCCGCCGGAAACGACCCCGGCAGAACCCTGGACCCCGAGACCGGACCCTGGACCCTGTCGAACCCCGAACCCCGGAACCCAAGATCGTCGAGACCCCTCAATGTGAACCCCTCCCCGAAACCCTAATCTTATAATATAATAACAACTTGTCGCATCTTAAACATTCATCTTGCATGCATATCTGTGGTTTGGGGGCCTTACGCCGATTCACCTAATAATTAAATATGGGGCCCATATGCGGGCAAATCTAGCCTTATATTGGCCTCATTTAAACTTGTGTAGCTTAACCGGTATCTTATCTTGCCTTGCTAAACAACATTTAATTACG
>CP125974.1:65564430-65666306 GCA_030063025.1 Avena longiglumis | reverse complement strand
TCCGTTCAGTTACATGTTGCTAAACTCGAGCAAATGAAGCATGATGGCCACCCTAGTCCCTAGCTCCCCGAGGTAAGAGTTAAATCCACATTTTACGGCAGCCTTCCTGGTGCGCAGAGCAAACCCTCCCAAAACAGTTGTTCCTTCTTTGTCCACCTCTCCGCCATCGAAGACGGAGAG
The DNA here is from genome assembly GCA_030063025.1 of Avena longiglumis. Taxonomy (NCBI): domain Eukaryota; kingdom Viridiplantae; phylum Streptophyta; class Magnoliopsida; order Poales; family Poaceae; genus Avena; species Avena longiglumis. The sequence continues at coordinate 65,666,126 of CP125974.1, read as the reverse complement.
GATGTCGGAGCAGCAGGCCATCCTCCCGCTCCACGTGTTTTCGCCGGACATGCCGCTCCACGTCCCCACTGTTCCACCAGTATTCCCTGGCCCCCACCACCAATAATAACCCAAGGGTTCTTATGAGGCATGCAAATCCGCCTGAAACCCAAAAACTATGGGCAATAACTCATGAAAATGACCATAAAACACGAAAAAGACGAGTTTTTTTGTCATAACTCTCAAACCTGTATCGATTCTTAAGGTTGATATAGAATTCCCGAGAACCATAAAACTGTGGGCAATAGCTCATGAAAACAGCCATAAAATGCAAAAACACAAAAACTACGAAAAATGAAAACTGTGGGCAAGACTGAAGGGAATATGCCCTGAGAGGCAATAATAAAGTGTTTATTATGTGTATTCCAAGTATATGATAGATGTTTATTTTGCATGCTATAATTGTATTAATACGGAAACGTTAATACATGTGTGTTTAATAAACAAACAGAAAGTTCCTAGTTAAGCCTCTCTCATAAACTAGCTCGTTGATTAACAAGATGATCAAGGTTTCCTGATCATGGACATTGGATGTTGTTAATAACGGGATCACAACATTAGTGTAATGATGTGATGAACATTCATCTGAAGTATAGCATTACGATCAAATTCATTGAGTTTATATTGCTATAACGACTTACGAAGTGATCCTAATCCTTAGACCATGAGATCATGTCAATCACTAACACCGGAAGAGTTTCTTGATAACATCAAACGTCACACCGTGATGTAAGGATTATAAAGATGGGTTCAGAACTAATAAAATGTTATGTTGAGGCTCATGGACCGAGAGTGGAATTTGTTCATCCCGATGACGGATAGATATACTCTGGGCCCTCTCGGTGATATCACATTGATTAGCTTGCAAGCAAGTGATTTGATCACTAGAATGTTATATCACAGAACGAGAAAAGAGTGCATGTCGTTAGATCAAACTAGGTATGGAGATACCGATGATCGAATCTCGGACATGTAATATATCGTGAAACAAAGGGATTAAGATACTAGCGTAAAAGGTTCCGGACGATCATAAGAAAGTCATCGTTGAATGTGTGGGAGTCAAGATGGGTCTCGGATCCGCTTCGATTATTGATCGAGAGGGTCTCGATCATGTCCGCATTATTCACGAACCGTAGGTGACACACTTAAGAGACACCGACATCCAATTGGAGCAAATGTTTCATGCGAAGAATGAACAAGCGCAGGAATTTATTTCACTAGATACCAAACAGGTTTTAGTGAAATTGCATAAAGTGGTTATGCATGTGAAATAGAATTCTAGCAAGGGGTTATTTGTGAATGTTTGTCATTAAAGTAATTGACAAAATTCTGAATAAAATAAAATAGTTTTATTTAATGAGAGTTTGCATTAAATTTGGTGGAAATTTAATGGGAATTTTGAGTGGACTTTTGAGTGGAGGGAATTTAGAGGAGTTTTGTGAGTGGAGTGTCCACCCACATGAAGAGGGGAGGGCAAGGGGGAAGCCCCCATGTGCCGGCCACCCCCTTGGGGTTCCCCCCCTCCTCCTATAAAAGGATCCCCTCCTCCTCACTTGTCTCACACACCTCCTCGTGAAGGATCTCTCTCCCCCTCTAGAATTTATCCCCCATGGTCTCGGACTAGCGAGATACATGTTCCCGGTGGCTATTCGGCAAGAAAGAGTTGTGCTTCCGCTGCATCGCTGGAGCGAGGAGGCGGAGGTTGCTCGGTGCCTCGAACGTGTGTGCGAGCACGGATGCGCTGCTGTTTTGCGGCGCTAGGACTTCCTCTCGATCTTGAGATCGGCAGAGATCGTTTACATCAACCACGAGTTGAACTCGTTGCTTTGTCGGTCTTCAAGGGTATGTTCTCTACGGATATACATCCGCCCGTTGTTTGTATCTAGTATATATAGATCTTGGTATATAGTTCACATCGTAGGAAAATTTTTGTTTTCTATGTTTGCGAACCCTACAAAGGGTATCGAGCGGATCTATGCGTAGATACTTTACACGGTAGTACACATATGAGTATGTGGGCGATGATGATCATGTTGTTGCTCCTTTGTTGTGATTTTGGATATTGGTGGCATAGTGGGATGAAGCGCCGGACAAACTTTACATGTCTCGCACATGAGACTGTTCCACGCTTGACATGCAACTAGTTTGCATAAGTGGCTAGCGGGTGTCTCTCTCCTACTATAGTCAATATCTATTTTGCAAGCGAGTTGTCAACAATTTGATTATCCTCGCTAGGTTCATGTTCGTAGGTAAGAACGGTTCTATCTCGAAAGCCCTAAGCCACGTAAAACTTGCAATGGATAAATTAGAGGCGCCTAGTTTAGATTGTTCTGGGCTAGTGTTATGATATGGTAGTGTTGTAAGTAGAAGTATGAGATGATACTCTTACACACATAGCGTGTAAAATCCATAGACCTTGGATTTACACATATAGGTATGATAGTGATCATACCACGATGCACATGATAGAGATCATCTGCGGGAACCATATAATTTCACTAATAAACATATGATGTTTGATTGCATCTTATATTGCTTGTTTAGCGCTTTGTTAAGCATAATAAGATGATCCTCATTTAAATATCAAGATAAGAATGTGTTCTTCCTTTAGTATGCACCGATTATGTTTTTTCGCTCCAAGACATCACGTGATGATCGGGTGTTCTTGGATCCACGACCATATTTCGGTGTAAAAGCAGTTACACGCAAATACTAAGGTTCTAACTTGGCGAGCCTAGCATGTCGGCACATGGCCTCTAACACGTAGACGAAAGGTTAAGCATGAGTCATATAGTTGATATGATGCCCATTTGATGCTCGCCTTTGAAGCTATACCGACTCACGTGATGATCGGACTTGGTGTAGTGGATTTGGTTCATGTAATCACCAAAAGAACACGAGGATGTCACTTTTGAGTGGGAGTTCATTCGTAATATAGATTAGTTGAACTCGATCTATCATACACTTAGTCTAAACTTTACAAATTCTGTTGTAGATGGCACCACCTTTTTAATTTCAATGCGTTCATGGAGAAAGAGAAACTAGCAACTAACAGTAGCAACTTTACTGAATGGGCCATGAATTTGAGGATTCTCCTCTGCTGCACAAAAGCAATATGTGCTAGAAGCGTTAGGCCCCCACCTTTTGATGATGCCCCGAGGAGAAGAATGTCTATCGGACTTCGTCAGAGGACCACAACTTAGTTCATTGCGGCATATTGTATGGGCTAGAGCGGAACTTCAAAAGCGTTTAAAACGGCAATGCATTTGATACAATGGGTGAGTTGAAAATGATTTTACACACATGCTGCTGTAGAGAGCTACAATGCTTGAAAAGTTCTTTAGTCAAGCATGATGGAAGAGCACACTCCGTTAGTGAGCATGTACTCAAGATGTCGGTTCGCCGATAAGCTTGTGTCCTTGGGAATAACGATTCCCATTGACTTAGGCATCCATCGTGTTCTGCGGTCTCGCCACCTAGCTATAAGAGCTTCGTGATGAACTATAATATGCAATGCATGAAGAAGTCTCTCCCGAGCTTCATCAATGCTTAAAAGCTATGATGGAGATCAAAAGGAACATCAAGTGTTGATGATCGATAGGAACCGGTTTCAAGAAAGACAAGAAGGAAAACGGAAGGAAGTAAGGCGGCAAGCCTATTGCCGCTGAAAAGAAACCCGAGTTGGACCTAAGTCGATACGAAAAGCTACTATTGTAAGGGGATCACATCGGGCGAATCGCCCCAAGTATCCGGCGCATAAGAAGGCCGGCAAGGCAAACAAAGGTATATATGATATACATGTTATTGATGTGTACTTGACTAGTGCTCAGTAGCACCGGTATTTGATACCGGTTCAGTTGCTAATATTTGTAACTCGAATCGGCTGCGGAACAAGCGACCGCTAGCAAGGGTGAGGTCAAGATGTGTCGCAATGGATCAAACGTTGATGTGATCGCCGTCGAACGCTTCCTCTCCACTTGGCCGGGATTAGTCATAAACTTAAATAAATGTTATCTGGTGCCTTCGAGCATGAACATTGTATCCGGATCATGTTTGATGCAAAGTGGTTATTCATTTAAATCAGAACAATGGTTGTTCCATTTATATGAATGAAATCTTTTATGGTCATGCACCGATGATGAATGGTTTATTTCTGTTAGATCTCGATGATAATGTTACACATATTCATAATGTTGATGCTAAAAGGATTAAACTTAATGATGATATATCCGCATATATGTGGCACTGCCGTCTAGGTCATATTGGAATTAAACGCATGAAGAAGCTCCATTCGGATGGACTTTTGGAATCACTTGATTATGAATCATTTGATACATGTGAGCCATGCCTTATGGGCAAGATGACTAGAACGCCGTTTTCCGGTTCAATGGAACGGGCGACAGATTTATTGGAAATCATACATTCTGATGTATGTGGTCCAATGAGTGTGTCGGCGCGTTATGAGGTATTGCCCACGATTTTGGGTTCTAAGGCGATCTACGACAATCGTAACACCCGATACATGTTTGAGAGTTATGACCAAAAACTATTTGTTTTTGCGTTTTACGACCATTTTCATGAGTTATCACGCATAGTTTTGGGGGTTCAAGTGACATTTACAACGACCGTAAGACCCGATACATGTTTGAGAGTTATGACCAAAAACTCGTTGTTTTCTCTTTTTATGGTCGTTTTCATGAGCTATTTCCCACGGTTTTGGGGGTACCAGAGCTATTTACGACCACCGTAAGACGCGATCTCATGTTTGAGATTTATGACCAAAAACTGTTTCTTCTTGTGTTTTATCATCGTTTTCATGAGCTATTGCACACAATTTTGTGGCTCCGGGGCAATTTGCATGGCCCGTAGGACTCGATATATGTTTGAGAGATATGACCAAAAACTTGTCGATTTCACGTTTGACGACCCTTTTCATGAGCTACTACCTACGATTTTGTGGTTCTAGGGATATTTATAATGACCGTAAGATCTGATACATGTTTGAGAGTTACGACCAAAAACTTGTCGTTTTCTCGTCGTATGGCCATTTTGTTTAGCTATTGCCCATAGTTTTGGGTTACTAGGGAGATTTACCAAGACCGCAAGACCCGATACATGTTTGAGAGTTATGACCAAAAACTCGATGTTTTCGCGTTTTACGACCGTTATCATGAGATATTGCCCACAGTTTTGGGCCTCCGGGGCGATTTGTATTGCCCGTAAAACGCGGTACGGGTTTGAGAGATATGACCAAAATCTCATTGTTTTCTCGATTTATGGTCGTTTTCATGAGCTATTGCCCACGGTTTTGGGGGTTCCAGGGATATTTAAAAAGACCGTAAGACTCGATACATGTTTGAGAGTTAAGACTAAAAACTCATCGTTTTCTCATTTTATGGCCATTTTAATGAGCTATTGACCATATTTTTGGGGTACTAGGGTGATTTACGACGACCGCAGGACCCGATACATGTTTGAGAGTTATGACCAAAAACTCGTCGTTTTCGCGTCTTACGACCGTTTTCATGAGATATTGCCCCCAGTTTTGGGCCTCCGGGACGATTTGATTGCCCGTAAAACGCAATATATGTTTGAGAGATATGACCAAAATCTCATCGTTTTCTTGTTTTATGGTAATTTTCATGAGCTGTTGCCCACTGTTTTGGGGTTACAGGGATATTAAAAACGACCGTAAGACTCGATACATGTTTGAGAGTTAAGACCAAAAATGCGACGTTTTTTCGTTTATTGCTGTTTTTATGAGCTATAGCCTACGATTTTGGGGTTCTAGTGCGATTTACGACGACCGTAAGACCCAATACATGTTTGAGAGTTATGACCAAAAATTGTTTGTTTTTGCGTTTTACCATCGTTTTTATGAGGTATTGCCCACGATTTTGGGTTCTAAGGCGATCTATGACAATCGTAACACCCGATACATGTTTGAGAGTTATGACCAAAAACTATTTGTTTTTGCGTTTTACGACCATTTTCATGAGTTATTACGCATAGTTTTGGGGGTTCCAGTGACATTTAAAACGACCGTAAGACCCGATACATGTTTGAGAGTTATGACCAAAAACGACCGTAAGACCGTAAGACCCGATACTCGTTGTTTTCTCTTTTTATGGTCGTTTTCATGAGCTATGAGCGGGGGTTCCGTCGCCGCTCGCCTCTTCCCCACCTCGTCGGACGCCACCCCGCCTCCTCGTCGAGCTCCGAGGCCGGCAGGCGCCGCCCGTTCCCTCGCCTACCGCTTGGCCGCCTCGGCCTCTCTCCCGCGCGAGCTCCTCGTCGCCGGCCTCCTTGCCTCCTGCGCAGAGCCGTCGCCGGCTTCCCGGCCTGAGCGCCACGACCTTTTTCCTCGCCAGTGACCCGCATGTCTCGCAGCTGCCGCCTGAGCTGTCTCGTGCCTCTCCGCCGCTCCTCGCCGCCTCCAAGACGCTGCTGCCCCAACCTTCGCCAAGGTCAGCTACGCCTTGCATGTGCCGACAAGCCTCCTGATGCTCCTTCGTTGAACACCAAGTGTTGAAGTTGGTTCTCATGCGAGGCCCGGCCCTCCCGCAGCGTGTGCTTGTGAGGGCTCGTGTGACCAAGTTCGGCATGTCCAAGAGAAGTGAAGGTGTTGCCGTATGTGTGCTCTACTCAAACCCTTCGCCTTTCGGTGTGTTGTTTCGTCAAGAGCGTCACGCGTGATACCAAGCCCTTCAATAACCATCAAGACAGTGGAGCGTCGAGATCCCCCTCGAACCACCAAGTTCTCCTTTACGGCGTCGAACCCTGGACCAAGGCGGACCTCGACACGCCAAGATCTACCTCGACGAACCGGGAGGATGCAAAGATCGCCACGAGAACGACAAGCACTTCACCCCGAAGCCAAGACCGACCCGACTTGAGGACCCGACAAGATCTGCGCAACGACAAGATCGGCATCGACCAGGGCGGACCCGCTACGCCCCGACTCCGAACCAAGACCTGCTCACGGAACGACAAGATCGACCGCGTGGAACCAAGATCTCCGACACGTCACGATAAGTTCTCCGTCTTGTATCCGCCCCCGATATCCGAGAACGATCCCGGAGTCCGAGAATGCCTCCGTCGAACCCTGGACCCTGAGACCGAACCCCGAACCCCGGAACACCAAGACCGTCGAGCCCGTAATGTGTGAACCCCTTCCCGCAAACCCTATTTTTATAAATGAAATACAAACTTGTTGCATATTGAATTGTCATACTCGCATGCATAGTATCATGTGGTTTGGGGGCCTTATGCCGATTCACCTAATAATTAAATATGGGGCCCATATGCGGGCAAATCGAGTCTCATATCGGCCTCATTTAAATTTGTGTAGCGAACCGGTATCTTATCTTGCCTTGTTATAACAACATTTAATTGCGGGGCCTCTAAATAACTCGAACCATCTAACTAATTGTCGGGACCCCCGGTTCCGCTTAATATGACCTAATTGCATCGCACTTTTGCCATGCCATGCATCATACATGCATCATGCCGATCTTCTGCCGTGTATTAAATATTGCATCCGGTGTTCCTTCTAGTGATTTGCTTCTTCGCGGATAAGGCCATTGAGTTGATGTGAGCTTCGCCCCGATCTTCGGTTGAACCCTTCGGCAATGTTTTCAGGCGAGCATCTCCCCCTTTCTACCTATCTTACTTTATAGTATTTATTCCCTCATGTTGATCTATTGCTATCTGTGTTGCGATGCTCTAGTTTCCATACCCGTGATAGACCGTGCAGCCCTATATTGCCTTGGACACATCCTATTACCTGTTGTTTGGTAGATAGTTGGACTTGCGCGTCGTAGTCGCTTGCTCAAGTGCTGTTGCGTGTTGTCATGCCACGCTTGTTGATGTATTGCCGCATGTTGATGTTGGAGATGATCATAGTTTTATTTATCGTTCACTTTAATTCCTGTTTAACAACTAAAATTGAAATAAGCAGAGGCATCGGTGGGTGATAGATAATATTTGGTTTCCGAACGCCCACTTGTGTCCCGTAAGACCCCGAGTACTTGATACCTGTTCCTTGATTTATCGCGCTATCCACATCCGGGAGGTATATGGGACCCCCCTGAGCCAGAGCTTGATTCAGTCTTATTTCTTGGGGCCACAAACTAGTTTGAGGTTTTATTTACGATCCTGTACTTATGCCATGCTACTTATGTATTTACGTTTGTGCGAGGAGCACACTGTACTGTTTAGGAATTGTGACCCGTTTACGTGGTATCGACAAGCCCAGCCACACTTTCGGGTTCCCAGTCGTTTACCGCAAGCCCCACAAACCTAAAGTCCATCTCGAAGTCAGCTAACTTCGTTGCGGGTTCTACTTTAAGGGGTGGCCCCCTGAAATATTTCTGAATCCTGTGATTGTTCAGTCGTGAAAGCCTCATTGGGTTTTGAGTTGGTTTTTCCGAGGTTGATCGAGCGTGTGTTGCTATTGGTGCACCCCGGCCGGGTAAAACTTTTCAAAGCCGTGTCCATGGATATGGACGACTTGGAGCACAAAGATTCTCGATCATAGACAAGCATAACTAAAGTTTATTGCTATAAATTTGACTTTATAATGACTAGTAATCAGCTTCACTATAATGGAATGGCTAATTAATACTGCCCACAACTGCTTGTTTGGTCGCCATGCGACCATTGTACCGACTAGTAAGTATTGCAACTACAACGGAATGGCTGAATAAAAGCACCAACAACCTGGGTTTTGGGATTATATCATGCCATCTCAGACTGATTAGTAATTGCTGCAACTATAACGGAATGGTTTTCTAAAATGACCCACTGCTTATTTTATCAGGATGATTATCTAAACCTGACTAGTAATTGTCGCAACTATAACTGAATAAATAAAACTGCCAACCGTGTGAGTTCCTCGGTTGACTTCCTCGTTTGGTCTCGAGGGGGAAATACCAGGATGGGTTTGTTTGGCGTTAGGATCAGGTTGGTTCCGGATAGGTCATTCTTACCCCTCTCTGATAACCTCCACTTGTATCGAGTCTCTATAGGTTGTTTAGTGCATGCTGCCGCTGCCGCTCAGTCCACCATACCTATGTAGGCGAGGACCGCCGAATTCTAGCCTCGCTGTCTCGCCTCGATCGACGCCTTCTTTTTTCCTTTGCCCTTTGTCGGCACCCCTTTTTTTAAGCAGGTTTGAGATCGACGTCGTTAGCAGGGTTACCCTTCCGGCTTGGCCTGGGCAGGGTTATGGACACCATTGGTTATTCTTCAGGGCTCTTAGCCCCATTTGCATCTTGTCCGTAGCTGGACGCTCTATCGTTTTCAAGGTGATTTGGATCTTTGTATATTATATCTGTATTCTTGACTCATGGAGTCGCCGTTATATATATATCTGCTCGTGGGTCCCATCGAGGACTGTTGTGTAATGTTATTGCTTCGCTTTCCACCCGCGAAAGTGCTCGGTGGCACCTTTGAATCGTTTCTATGCGGGTTTGGCGGATTTCGCTAAAACTTGCATAGGTCCGATTCTGAGGGTGTTACAGAGTGGTATCAGAGCTCAGCAGTTGCGATACCCCACAAGTCCAGCCTGTAGGATAACCTAGCTAATGGCCGAAGTAGAGTGTTAAAACTATTTTTTAAAAAATCGGTTGGATAGTTCTGATTAGGTCTGATTTTACTCCTTACCCTCTGCTGTTCTCCTCTTACCTCTACGTGTTTTGAATCCACTCTCTTCTCTTTCTTCGAGTCCAGGAATTCTCGTGGTTGGGTTTCCGTCGTACCTTCAGGGTTTCGCTTCCCCCTTTGATAACGATGTTCTACCGTCTGGTGTTCAAGCTGCCTGAGGAATCCGTCTACTGTGGTACCATTCTTTGTTCCTTGTTTGTGCCTTCCGGTGTTCTCCGACGCGACGACATCATCTGCGCCAGATCCGATGCAGAGCCTGCATCACTCCGTTGTTCCGAACCTCGCTTGTCAAGATCTTCAGTCTGTCTCCGAGAATGGTTGCACTCTTTTCGACTGATGGTGCAAAGTAATAGTTTGGGTGCGTGATGGATTGTCCCCCATGCCGACTACCCCTTCTATTCGCTTTTGTACATTGAAGTGGATGAGAATGCATCGGTTCCCCCCTTTCCATCGAAGTTAGGGGTGGCTTTATTTGTTGATACCTCTACCTTCGACCTTTTGTTTTGCGGAGTGATCTCTCGACGATCACGGACAACGACCTCTTGTTAGTGGTGTCGCGAGGATCTACACGAAGCGAGAAGACGCAGATCGCCGACCTTCCTTCCGGTACCATGAGGCGGATCTCGAGGGCGAGATCCATTGTTAGTGGTGTCGAATTGTGGCATCCCGCAAAAACCACTACTAGAAAATCGCGTTGAATTTGTGCATTGCATCGTCATCATCATGCATTGTTTGCATAAAACTATTTTCGCAAAGCCTGGTTTTGTTTTCGAAACGCCCATCTACATTCAAACACGCAAATCCGGGTCGCCGAAATATTTTTTTTTGTATGATATCGGTTTGCAAAAGCCCGGTTTGAAACATATAAAATATTAAATTAATTTTAGTGGGGCAGTCGAACGGGCCGATTGACCCGAACGACCACCCCAGAAACTAAATCGGTCCACCCCATCCCCTTTTTCTACCAACCTATCTACCCACCCAATCACTCCACATCACCCCGCCGTATAGCAACTCGCCACCTCATCTTCCCTCTCCACTCCCACCACTCAGAACCGCCACGCCACCTCTCTCCTCTCTCCTCCTCACTCACCCAGCTCCCCACACAGGCCACACGACACACACTTTCAACACACGCACTGCCGCACAGGACTGGCCCACCCCGACCCGTCCCCCTGCCCACGCCCCCACCGCCACCCATGCGACCGACCACCCCATCTTCCACCTCCGCAACCACCTCCCTCAAGATCCCCAGTGCCTCGCCATCTCCCCCTCCTCCCCTCCTGGCCCCGCCTCCTCCTCACCCGCGCCCTCCTCCGCTCTCCGTCTCGCCACCACCTCCCCACTGCTGCCGCCCCACGGACCCTTCCCCGACCTCCTCGTTGCTCGGGCCGCCACACGCGCCACCTGCCGCCTCGCCTCCTGCGAACTAGCCCCGCCGTGTTCCCTCCTCCTCGGCCCCTCTCGCTCGCCCCTCACCGCCTCCTTCCTGGCGCCATGCCCGCCGCCGCGGTGCTCGCGCCCCCTCCCGCCTCGCCGAGCTGCGTCTCCTCCTCCTCCCGCCCTCGCCGCCGCGGTGGCCTCCGCCGACAGCGTCCGCCCACGGCCGAGCCCATGAGCGCGCCGCCGCTGTCCTCTCCGACGCCGCCGCTTTTCCCCACCTCGCGGACGCCACCCGCCTCCTCGTCGAGCTCGAGGCCGCAGCGCCGCCTGCTCGCTTACCGCTGTCGGCCTCTCTCCCGAGATCCTCTTCGCCCTCCTTGCCTCCTCTAGCAGCTGCCGCCGCTTCGCCCGAGCGCCACGACCTTTTTCCTCGCCAGCCCGCACGTCTGCAGCTGCCGCCGAGCCTGTCCTGCCCTGCCTCTCCGTCGTTCCCCGCCCTCCAAGACGGCTGCCCCAACCTTCGCCTCGTGTAGCCGCCTTGCATGTGCCGACAAGCCGGCCTCCTGATGCTCCTTCTGTTGAACACCAAGTGTTGAAGTTGGTTCTCATGCGAGGCCCTGCGCGTCCTCCCGCAGTCAGCGTGTGCTTGTGAGGGCTCGTGTGACCAAGTTCGGCATGTCCAAGAGAAGTGAAGGTGTTGCCGTATGTGTGCTCTACTCAAACCCTTCGCCTTTCGGTGTGTTGTTTCGTCAAGAGCGTCACGCGTGATACCAAGCCCTTCAATAACCATCAAGACAGTGGAGCGTCGAGATCCCCCTCGAACCACCAAGTTCTCCTTTCCGGCGTCGAACCCTGGACCCGAAGGCCGGACCCTCGACACGCCAAGATCTACCCTCGGACGACCCGAACCGGGAGGACACAAAGATCGCCACGAGAACGACAAGCACTTCACCCCGAAGCCAAGACCGACCCGACTTGAGGACCCGACAAGATCTGCGCAACGACAAGATCGGCATCGACCAGGGCGGACCCGCTACGCCCCGACTCCGAACCAAGACCTGCTCACGGAACGACAAGATCGGCCGCGTGGAACCAAGATCTCCGACACGTCACGACAAGTTCTCCGTCTTGTATCCGCCCCCGATATCCGAGAACGATCCCGGAGTCCGAGAACGCCTCCGTCGAACCCTGGACCCTGAGACCGAACCCCGAACCCCGGAACACCAAGACCGTCGAGCCCCTAATGTGTGAACCCCTTCCCGCAAACCCTATTTTTATAAATGAAATACAAACTTGTTGCATATTGAATTGTCATACTCGCATGCATAGTATCATGTGGTTTGGGGGCCTTATGCCGATTCACCTAATAATTAAATATGGGGCCCATATGCGGGCAAATCGAGTCTCATATCGGCCTCATTTAAATTTGTGTAGCGAACCGGTATCTTATCTTGCCTTGTTATAACAACATTTAATTGCGGGGCCTCTAAATAACTCGAACCATCTAACTAATTGTCGGGACCCCCGGTTCCGCTTAATATGACCTAATTGCATCGCACTTTTGCCATGCCATGCATCATGCCGATCTTCTGCCGTGTATTAAATATTGCATCCGGTGTTCCTTCTAGTGATTTGCTTCTTCGCGGATAAGGCCGTTGAGTTGATGTGAGCTTCGCCCCGATCTTCGGTTGAACCCTTCGGCAATGTTTTCAGGCGAGCATCTCCCTCTTTCTACCTATCTTACTTTATAGTATTTATTCCCTCCTGTTGATCTATTGCTATCTGTGTTGCGATGCTCTAGTTTCCATACCCGTGATAGACCGTGCAGCCCTATATTGCCTTGGACACATCCTATTACCTGTTGTTTGGTAGATAGTTGGACTTGCGCGTCGTAGTCGCTTGCTCAAGTGCTGTTGCGTGTTGTCAAGTGCCACAGTTGTTGATGAATTGCCGCATGTTGATGTTGGAGATGATCATAGTTTTATTTATCGTTCACTTTAATTCCTGTTTAACAACTAAAATTGAAATAAGCAGAGGCATCGGTGGGTGATAGATAATATTTGGTTTCCGAACGCCCACTTGTGTCCCGTAAGACCCCGAGTACTTGATACCTGTTCCTTGATTTATCGCTATCCACATCCGGAGGTATATGGGACCCCCGAGCCGAGCTTGATTCAGTCTTATTTCTTGGGGCCACAAACTAGTTTGAGGTTTTATTTACGATCCTGTACTTATGCCATGCTACTTATGTATTTACGTTTGCGAGGAGCACATCTTGTTTAGGAATTGTGACCCGTTACGTGGTATCGACAAGCCCAGCCACACTTTCGGTTCCCAATGATCGTTGCCCCACAAACCTAAAGTCCGTCTCGAAGTCAGCTAACTTCGCTATGGGTTCTACTTTAAGGGTGGCCTGAAATATTTCTCAATCGTGATTGTTCACCGTGAAAGCCTCGTTGGGTTTTGAGTTGGTTTTTCCGAGGTTGATCGGCGTGTGTTGCTATTGGTGCACCCCGCCGGTAAAACTTTTCTGAAAGCCGTGTCCGCGGATATGGACGACTTGGAGCACAGTATCTCGATCATAGAAAAGCATAACTAAAGTTTATTGCTATAAATTTGACTTTATAATGACTAGTAATCAGCTTCACTATAATGGAAAGGCTAATTAATACTGCCCACAACTGCTTGTTTGGCGTGTCGCTTGCGACCATTGTACCTGACTAGTAAGTATTGCAACTACAACGGAATGGCTGAATAAAAGCACCAATAACTGCTGGGTTTTGGGATTATATCATGCCATCTGTATCTGATTAGTAATTGCTGCAACTATAACGGAATGGTTAACTAAAATGACCCACTGCTTATTTTATCAGGATGATTATCTAAACCTGACTAGTAATTATCGCAACTATAACTGAATAAATAAAACTGCCAACCGTGTGAGTTCCTCAGTTGACTTCCTCGTTTGGTCTCGAGGGGGAAATACCAGGATGGGTTTGTTTGGCGTTAGGATCAGGTTGGTTCCGGATAGGTCATTCTTACCCCTCTCTGATAACCGCCAGTTGTATCGAGTCTCTATAGGTTGTTTAGTGCATGCTGCCGCCACCACCATACCTATGTAGGCGAGGACCGCCATTCTAGCCTCGCCGTGCATCGCCTCGATCTTGACGCCTTCTTTTTTCCTTTGCCCTTTGTCGGCACCCCTTTGTTTAAGCAGGTTTGAGATCGACGTCGTTAGGTGGTTACCCTTCCGCTTGGCTCGCAGGGTTATGGACGCCATTGGTTATTCTTCGTGGCTCTTAGCCCCATTTGCATCTTGTCCGTAGCTGGACGCCTATCGCTTTCAAGGTGATTTGGATCTTTGTATATTATATCTCGTATTCTTGACTCATGGAGTCGCCGTTATATATATATACGCTCGTGGGTCCCATCGAGGACTGTTGTGTAATGTTATTGCTTCGTTTTCCACCCGCACGAAAGTGCCTGGTGGGCACCTTTGAATCGTTTCTATGCGGGTTTGGCGGGTTTCGCTAAAACTTGCATAGGTCCGATTCTGAGGGTGTTACAACATACCTCGAGGGAGATCCCTCATCGACATCGTGAATCATATCCTCGAGCAAGTGTTCCGAATCTAGGTCTCTACGGAGTAGGGAACTAGGTGGATCCATAGTTCCTGCAAAATGCACACGATATTTATTTGAACTTAACAAAATAAAACCTAAACCCATAAACCCGAAGGTGCGGTGGGCGGTGATGGTGGCCGTGGGAGAGGCGGGCGACTAAGCGGCTTCCCGCGAGAACCACCACCCTAACCCTAACTCTGGTCACCACCCTGAACCCTAAACCCGGAGGTGCGGTGGCGGTGGCCGGTGATCGTCGTTGCGGGAGAGGTGGGCGACTAAGCGGCTTCCCGCGAGAACTACCACCCTAACCCTAACTCCGGTCACCACCGAGCACCAACACCCTAACCCTAACTCTAACTCCGGTTACAAAGAGGGTCTTACAATAATTACCCTAACCCTAACCCTAGGCCTCGACACCTAGCCGTTCCCATGCCCTTCACTGATAAACTTACACTTGACTAAAAAAATCCTATATACACTAAAGATCAAAGAATATCCAAAAAATTCTACATACACTAAACTATATACACTAAAAAATCATAATAAATATAATCACTAAACTATAACCTAACCATATAATCATAAAACTAATTAAAATATAATAATCATGATATATACAATAACCCTAATCATAATCATAAATATACACTAACCCTAATCATAATATACACTAAACTATAATCATAATATACACTAATTAATCATATAATCGTAAACCTATATAAAATATAATCATAATCCTAATTAACTAATATACACTATACCTAAGTCTAAGGAGGCCGAGAGGGGGCTGGCGGCGGGTGGTGCGCAGGTGACCGGAGAGGTGGTCATGTGGCGCAGTGGTGGCCGAGGTGGGGCTCCAAGATGCGCTTGTGAGGGGCGAGAGGTGCGGGATGCGCGGCGTGGAGGGCGGAGGCGTAGTTTAGTCGGTGCAGTTCGTCGACGCCGGCGAAAATTTCGGCAGCCTGGCGGCGTTATCGTGCGATTTGGCCTCCACTTCTCCCGGTGCGTGGAACACACAGGGGGAGAAGGGCTACTTTTATACCCCCATCTACTCCCGCTGCGTGGCACCAGCCGGGACTAAAGGGGGGTCTCTAGTCCCGGTTGGTGCCACGCACCGGGACTAGACGGGGGCGGGGCGTTTCGTTTTTGCATGCTGGGGCCAGAACTGGGCCGGGACTAAAGGCCCAAAAAACCCAGCGCGCGTGTGCTTTTTTTCAAAATTTCAAAAATATCATTTAAAACCTTTAAATTATACTTTTTTGCATACTTGTGAATTTGACAAAACTTTCAACATCAAAAGTTCTTGAATTTGAATAATTAATCCAAATCCATTTTCTGTTTTATCAAATAATTATTTTAAATAGTCAAATTATTAACCATTTTGCCATTATCGATTTAAAAATGCATTAACTATTATTGTTTGCATATTTTTGAATTTGACAAAACTTTCAACATGACAAGTTCTTGAATTTGAATAATTAATCCAAATCCATTTTCTGTTTTATCAAATAATTATTTTAAATATTCAAATTATTAACCATTTTGCCATTATCAATTTAAAAATGCATTAACTATTATTTTTTGCATATTTTTGAATCTCACTAAACTTTCAACATGAAAAGTTCTTGAATTTGAATAATTAATCCAAATCCATTTTTTGAATAAGCTTTAGTCCCGGTTGTATCCACTAACAGGGACTAAAGAATTTTCCCGCCATTTCTCACCGCTTCCCGCCAAGTTTTTCCGACCTTTCCTCTGAACCGAGCTTTAAGTCCCGGTTGTAGCCACTGACAGGGACTAAAGATATTTCCCGCCATTTCCCACCACATCCCGCCATGTTTTCCCGCCCTTTCCATCTATATATAGGCCGACCACGCCATGGTTATGCACACCACACCTTCCTCTCTCACAGAAATGGACAGCGCCTACTGGGCCATTCTGACCCTCTAGGAGATGGAGGCGTTGTGCGCCTAAGCTACCCTTGCCCACCAGGCTACCGGCCGCCCGCCGGCTGGATGATGAGTACTAGAGGTGTTCCTGTCCCTCCCGTTCCTCAAGGCTCCGCCCGACAGGCGGCCATCACGAACCACTTCTACCATGAGCTCACGCCGGAGCAGCGGATGGATCCCCTATGGGATCCCGACAACTACGAAACCTGGAATGCCTTCTTCGCTAACCGACAGGAAAGGAAGCTCGCCAGGTATGATGGTGATGGTCCGCCCTCGGTGAATCACAACGAAGCCGGCCGCCGTCTGTGGTGGGCGAACCGTACTATCATAGGCGTGATGCGCTACATCGCCGGGGGAGACCATCCTCGCCTGCGGTGCCCACAAGTCCACCCGCCTGCCGTGAATCCGAGGCCGGAGTGGCAGGTGCCCCCGGTATATGCCATTGCTGGGCTCAGGATCCCCGGAGTGGCAGGTGACGATGACAATGATGATGACGATGACGAAGAAGACCCTGAAGTTGTGTACTATAGGACTAGGAATGATTATGACTAAAGGGGGTGGCTTTAGTCCTGAGTGTTAGCTAGTCCCGGTTTGTCCCGGTTTTTAATATTAATAAATGTATTGAGTGTTAATCCCGGTTTGTGGCTGGACCGGGACTAAAGGGGGCCTTTAGTCCTGATTCTGTAGTCTCGGTTTTTAAATATTAATAAATTTCTTGAGTGTTAGTCTCGATTTATGGTTTTTAAATTTAAAAATGCATTAAGGTTTTATGAGTTTAGTCTCGTGTTAGTCCCGGTTTGCAGCTTGTAACTTCTCTAAGTAGATCAATATGCCTGGGAGCTAACCTAATTTCACATATTAGGGAGTGCCTCTATGACCAGTTTCTTGGAGATGCCGGAGGACTGGGCTCCGGCGGCATCTCCTTGAAACTGGCCGTAGTGGTGTCCCTTCTCTTCAAGACCATCTTCCAGCTTGTAACTTCTCTAACTAGATCAATATGCCTGGGAGCTAACCTAATTTAACATATTAGGGAGTGCCTCTATGACCAGTTTCTTGGAGATGCCGGAGGACTGGGCTCCGGCGGCATATCCCTGAAACTGGCCATAGTGGTGTCCCTGCTCTCGAAAACCATTGATCTTGAAAATGCATCAAACTGGCTGGAGGACTGGCCTATTTATAGTACAAGCATCTCGGCATAGTGTCGACACTCACGACATAATGTCGACACTCACCCCTATTATTAGTGCTCACTCGTGTTTTGTCCCGGTTGCTGTCTCCAACCGGGACTAAAGGTTCATCCAACCAGGACTAAAGGTTCAACCCCTATTATTAGTGCTACCTAGCCCAGCCTGCCGCAATCCCTTTAGTCGCGGTTGGTTTCTCCAACCGAGACTAAAGGTTCAACCCCTATTATTGGTGTTGCCTGGCCCAGCCTGCCGCAATCCCTCCAGTCGCGGTTGGTTTATCCAACTGGGACTAAAGGTTCAACATCTATTATTGGTGCTGTCTGGCCCAGCCTGCCCTGCCCTTTCCCTCTATTTATAGTGCGGCCGTCATGTCCATGGAGAATCTTCATCATTTAACAATATGATTACATAAAAGGTTTAATATATTACACCAACATCCCTATCTAGTGTTGTTGTTTTCTTCTGCGCCGTATCCATGGAGAATCTTCATCATTTAACAAGAGGCTTGGGTCAGTTTTCACTTTGAAGGGCGGGATTTCATGAAACTTATTATAATCTTCTTACATATCTGTCTTGTCATCCACTCCCACGATGTTTCTTTTCCCTGAAATAACTATGTGGCGCTTTGGCACATCGGACGATGTATTCTTTTTCTGAGTTCTTTTTCTCGGTTTCGTAGACATGTCCTTCACATAGAAAACCTGAGGCACATCGTTGGCTAGGACGAATGGTTCATCCATGTACGCAAGATTGTTGAGATCCACTGTTGTCATGCCATACTTTTCGTCTACATGTACCCCTCCTCCTGTCATCTTGACCCATTTGCACCGAAACAAAGGGACCTTAAAAGTAGGTCCATACTCAAGTTCCCATATATCCTCTATGTACCCATAATATGTGTCCTTCTGCCCATTGTCATCTGTTGCATTAAAGCGGACACCACTGTTTTGGTTGGTGCTCTTTTTATCTTGGGCGATCGTGTAAAATGTATTACCATTTATCTTGTACCCTTGGAAAGTACATATAGTCGAAGATGGTAACCGTGCCAACAAGTACAACTGATCTTCAACGGAGTTGTTATTCATGAGATGCTTCTGCAATGAACTGCCGAAAGTGTCCTCGTGTTGAACTTTAATCGAGGAGTTAGGCATCCCCGGGTTTTCCGAGCGTACAATAATCTTGTGTTTCTCGATATACGGAGCCACCAAGGTGGAATTGTGTAGAACTGTGTAGTGTGCTTTATTGAAAGAATCCATGTCCATACATACCATTGTTTTCCTTCCTAGTGTGCCTTTTCCAGTTAGCATCCCCTCATATCAAGATTCAGGAACACCAATCGGCTTAAGGTCAGGAAGAAAGTCAACACAAAACTAAGTGACCTCATCTGTTCCATAGCCCTTGGAGATGCTTCCTTCTGGCCTAGCACAATTATTAACATATTTCTTTAAGACTCCCATGAACATTTCGAAGGGGAACATATTGTGTAGAAACACAGGACAGAGAATTCTAATCTCTTCGACTAGGTGAACTAGGAGGTGCGTCATAATATTGAAGACAGATGGAGGGTACAACAACTCAAAGCTGACCAGACATTGGACCACATCAATCAGAACTCGATAGACTTTCGGATCGACATTTACTCGAGAAATTGCATTGAGGAATGCACATACCTTCACAATGGCCAGCCAAACATTTTCCGGTAGAATCTCTCTCAATGCAACCGGAAGCAATTGCGTCATAAGCACGTGGCAGTCATGGGACTTTAGGTTTTGGAATTTTTTCTCTTTCATATTTACTATTCCCTTTATGTTAGACGAGAAGCCAGACGAGACCTTGATACTAAAAAGGACTTCAATAAATATTTCCTTCTCTTCCTTGGTAAGAGCATAGCTGGCAGCCCTTGAAACTGCCCTGGATGCTTGCCGTCTCGTCCTTTATGACATTGCTGGTCCTCCCGTGCTTCCGGTGTATCTTTTGACTTCCCATACAAGCCCAAAAATCCTAGAATATTTACGCAAAGATTCTTCATCAGGTGCATCACGTCGATTGCAGAGCGGACCTCATGGACTTCCCAATAGGGTAGATCACAAAATATAGATTTCTTCTTCCACATGGGTGCGTGTCCGTCGGCGTCTTTCGGAACAGGTTGTCCTCCGGGACCCTCTCCAAATATTACATTTTAATCCTTGACCATACCAAATACATCAGCACCAGTATGGGGGAAGGCTTCTTCCGGTGATCTGCCTCGCCATCGAAATGCTTGCCTTTTTTCCTTAAGGGGTGTCTGGGCGGAAGAAAACGACGATTGTACAGGTACACATTCTTCCTAGATTTATCCAGATATATACTTTCAGTCTCATCTAAACAGTGTGTGCATGCATTATATCCCTTGTTCGTCTGTCCTGAGATGTTACTAAGAGCAGGCCAATTATTGATGGTTACGAACAGCAACGCTCATTGGTCGAATGGCTCCTGTTTTGCTTATCCCACACACATAAACCTGGTTCGGCCCACAACTATAAAAGTTCATCAACTAATGGCCTTAGGTACACATCAATGTCGTTGCCGGGTTGCTTCGGTCCTTGGATGAGCACTGGCATCATAATGAACTTTCGTTTCATGCACAACCAAGGAGGAAGGTTGTAGATACATAGAGTGACGGGCTAGGTGCTGTGACTGCAGCTGTGCTCCCCAAAAGGATTCATGCCATCTGTACTTATACCAAACCATAAGTTTCTTGCTTCACCGGCAAAGTCCGGTAAGTCTCTCTCGATTTTTCTCCACTGTCGACCATCAGCGGGGTGCCTCAACATCCCTTATTTCTTACGTTATTCTATGTGCCATCCCAACAACTTGGCATGCTCTTTGTTTCTGAACAAACGTTTCAATCGTGGTATTATAGGATCATACCACATCACCTTGGCAGGAACCCTCTTCCTGGGTGGTTCACCATCAGCATCACCGGGGTCATCTTTTCTGATCTTATACCGCAATGCAATGCATACCGGGCATTTATCCAAATTCTCGTACTTCTCACCGCGGTAGAGGATGCAGTCATTAGGGCACGCATATATCTTCTGCACATGTAATCCTAGAGGGCAGACGGGCTTTTTTGCTTCGTATGTACTGGCGGGCAATTCATTATTTCTTGAAAGCAACCTCTTCATGAGTACCAACAACTTCTCAAATCCCGAGTCAGTCACACCGGTCTCTGCCTTCCACTTCAGCAATTCCAGTGTGCTATCCAGCTTCTATTGGCCATCTTCACAAGTTGGGTACAACAATTTGTTGTGGTCCTGTAACATCTGCTCAAACTGCAACCTCTCCTTTTCTGTGTCGCAGTCTCGCTTTGCATCAGAAATGACCTGACCAAGATCATCAGCGGGCCGGTCTGTTTTCCGTTCTTCACCTCCTTCTTCTTCATTGTCTTCCATTGCGGTATCAGCATATTCAGGAAACATAGACCGGTAGTTGTCATCATCATTCTCTTCTTCATCGCCGTTTTCCATCACAACCCTTCTTTCTCCGTGTTTGGTCCAAACATTATAGCCGGACATAAAACCAGACCGAAGCAGGTGGCTCTGAATGAGTCTTGCGGAAGTGTGAGCCTTCTCATTCTTACAGTCAACACATGGACAACACATAAAATCATCCCGTCGCTTGTTCTCCTCGGCCACAACTCGAAAAGAACGCACGCCTTCTCTGAAAGCGGCAAAGCATCGGTCACCGTACATCCATGGATGGCTCATCTGTATCATACAAATATATGTCAAACGCAATCACTATGCTAAAATTAGTACCACATGACAGTCTTAACGAGAAAATAGTTGCTAAACTTTTATTACACTTGGAAACAAAGATGAGAAAACTTAAGTGTGGCTCGGACACCTCATATCATGTTTGTCTTGTGTGACCTAAACTTGCATCGTTCTAATGGACATTTCACGAACACCTCTAGTGCATATGTATGAACAAGGAAAAATAGCACAACAACACTCTCTCCCACCAGGAAAAAAACAGTTGAGAGGGGGAGGGGCTGTGCGCATATATAGGGCTAGACCACTAGTCCCGGTTGGAGATACAAACCGGGACTAAAGGGGGTGCCCCAGCGAGCGGCAGGGCCAGGGCCCTTTAATCCCGGTTTGAGTCTTAGACCGGGACTAATGAGGTCTAACGGGTCGGGACATATGGTTCTGGGTGGCTCGGGCCGTCCGGCCAGGGCCATTAGTCCCGGCCCCAGCCACAGCCGAGACTAATGGCCTGGGCGAAAGACCTATTTTCTACTAGTGACTGGTTACAGATGTCTTCGTTCGGCTCATCGTCTAGGCGCAGCAACCCTCATGGCGGGATCTACCGCGCGGAGTCCTCGGCGGCACGTAAGGGAAAGATCCGCCACCGATTTCCCATCGATGATGCGACATCAGACAAACGGACTGGCTCTGGCACTCAATGATGTGAAGATGCTAGAAGAGTCGCACTGGAACCCTAATCAGGGTCTCATGCCACCTTCGTCGCAGGTCACCGCCATCATCGAGCATATCCAGATCCTGCATGGTGATCCCAGTTACGGCCCAACCGCTGCAGTGGGACCATGTTATTCACCACAAACACGAGATCCGGTACTGTAGGAGCTTCTTCATGTGGGCAGGCTACCGGCATGGTTCCTACGGGTGTTCGCCCCCCCAACGCACTTTGAAGATGAGGCTACGTGTGACGAGGACATGTACAAAACGCGCGCCTACCCGACGAGCGGTCTCCGCCGTGGTCGGGCATCCGTCCTCTTGCATCAGAGAAACTTAATTGTCACCTCCAAAGCCGAATCGAAGATTATCAGCGCCAGAACCAGCCTCATCTTCATTGAATAGTACGTCTTAGTTTAATTTAGTTCTAGTTTAATTCCAGTTTTTTGTTTCATGCTTAATTTCATCTAGTTTCTGTGTAATATATGAACTATGTCACTCTTGTATATTTATTGGGTTTAATATATCTAGCTTGTTCAAATTTAGTCAAAGTTTTTAAAAAATAAAGAGGACAAAATTAGATGCGTCACTAGGCAGACACCGGTGTTTGTGTGACCTCCAAATCAGACAAATAGATTCCCTCAAAAACAAAACAAAATCAGACAAATATTGAGATCAAAAATTGAAAAAGGATTCGAACACTCCTTTGGAGATGCTCTTACGATGTGGATTCCTGGCCCCCTCCTATCCTTACTACGTGGATTCCCTATCCCGGCGACAAGCATATCCTATCCTTACCATTTCGCGTACACTTGACGCCTCCATGCATATATAAATCCCTCCAGCGAGCACCAGGGCACACACACAGCGTCTCTCGCCTCACCTACTCACTTCTGTCTCATCAGCCTCCGTTCCATCCGGCAAGGTGAGGCTGCAATTTTTCTTTTACTCACTACTAGTAGTACTTAGCACTAGTATAGAATTAGTTTTCTGCAGCTTTAGTTTCTTTTACTCCCTCCGTTTCAGTTTATAAGTTCTACGTGTATATCTAGGTTATCACTTTAACAACTAAAATATAAACCGTATAACACAAAAGTTATACCACTAAAAATAAAACATCTAGAGTTTATAATGGTATAATTTTTTTGCTATACAATTTATATTTTATTGTTCAAATTGATGGCCTAGATACTCCCTCCATTCACATGTATCTCGCATTCTAGGTTCAGTCAAACTCAAACTTTATAAAATCTATTGTATTGAAATTGACATAACCTATATTATCATATTATATGCATTGGGGATTATAGATGTTGATGTTTTTTTCTTATATCATTGGTCAAACTTTGCAAATATTGACTTTGATTAAACCCAGAATACGAGTTAATTGTGAACGCATGGAGTGTATGCACAGGACATGCACCAAAACAGAGGGGGACTCAGCAGATATACAAAGTATAACATTTCCTCATCCTGATTTGGAGGTGCAAATAACTGGGTAGAGTAGAGTAGTAAAGATCTATCAGGAAATATTTGGTTCCGGAACATGTGATTGATGTAGTACAATATAATTCAGTTTCTCGTGGACTAGTTCAAAAAAAAATGTACACCTTCAATTTTATTTACGACAAAAATAATCAATGAAATACTTACTTATAGGCCATGTTGTGCTCCTTCGCATGATTGTAGGCGCTGCATCATACTCTGATATGTAAACGTTGGTAAATTGTATTTGGGAAAGGTTACGAAGCTCTATCAGCTGACATCCACTAATACTAAAAGGCCCACCGACTTATTTTTGAAAGAAGCATATATTAATATCACGAACCGCCACTGTGTCCTTTATGAAAATCGAAGACCGATATGTCCCATGTTGGCAACAGTCAGTGCATCTTCGTGTCGCTCCTTTGAAACAGAAACACATGACCGAATCCCACCCGATCTAGCAATCTGCAGGCAACTTGTGTGCAAAGGAGATCGCCGGCGAAGCCTTCCGAAACTCATCATCGGCCAGAAAAAGAGAGCCGGCACCAAGAAGACCATCTTCCAGACGCGAGAAGCCTCCAAAGGATCGTCCCCTTTAAACTGCAAATACTTGTAATCTGCTGCAGCATGTAGATCGGACGTCCGGACCAACAGATTGTTGCCAGCAATTCTTCAACGGTTCAGCACAGCCACTGCATGCATGCTGCTGGTGCATAGATGATGCGTATTATCCATCTGATGCTTTGTTTTAAAATTCCCTTTTAAATTTGGTACTTGTCCCCAACAAAAAACATTAGGATAACAATCAATCTCATATTAAATCATAATCATAAACTTTAGATCCAACTATCAAAACAATTTGGTTGTTGTGGTTTAACGTGTGATCCATCCATTAGACCTATATATTGCTTTTATTTTATGATAGATAGATGTGATAGTATCTCCATAAATATGATTAAATGCCTGCCTATCCTAATCTAAGAGTGTCAATATTATTATTATTTCCATATAAGGCAATATATATATAATTATAATGTAAGCGTATTGTATGTTGACAAATTTAATTTCGTGAAAACATATAGGCATACCAACCATGCATGCATGTCCTCCTATTTATATGTATATATAGTTTACTTCTTATTCAATTCAGATATGTCACTGAATATATACTATATATGTATGCAAGGCAACATGGGGAAACAACTGCCTAAGCGCGTTTGTTTCAAAGGAGACAATGGCAACTACATGGCTGCCGTCACCCCTCCAGGCGAAGATTATGTTTTCTTGCAGTTTTACGTATACCCTCAGGACAAGAATGATAAGAGATGCAGCCACACCATCTACCCCAACAGGGATGGCACCATCCGCATAAAGTCTGACTACTATGGCAAGTTCTGGAGGCGTAGTCCCAACTGGATCTGGGTGGACTCTGATGACCAAAGCAGCAACAACCCTGACACCCTTTTCCGTCCAGTCAAGCTTGACGGAGAAGGCATGTATGCACTCCAGAACGTCGGCAACGACAACTACTGCCACAGGCTGACTTGCGACTACAAGCAAAGCTGCCTCAACGCCTCTTCTCCATCCATCCACAATGAGGCATGCCTCAAGATGGAGGAAGCTGTTCTTTCTCGGAGGATCTACGACGTCCGTTACCGCACCGAGGATGCCAAAATTCAAGGCAAGAGGCTCAACACTTTGATTACTCAAGAGGCAGTTAACCGTGGCAGTAGGGACGACAAGGAAACCTTATCCCTCAACTACAATGTCAGCCGGGAGACCAAATGGGACTCAAGTGCCTCCATCAAGTTAGGTGTCACCACCACAATTCAAGCTGGAATCCCAGAAGTTGCGAGTGCGTCAGTCCAGGTTAGCAGTGAGTTTACATACTCACAGAATTGGGGCCAGGGCGTCATTCGTACAGAGGGATACTCGACAACCTATGAAGTAACTGTACCTCCAAGCACCAAGGTAATAGTAAGCATGCTGGCAACAGAGGCCACCTGCGAGGTTCCCTTCTCTTACACCCAGGAGGATGTTTTGTCCAGCGGAGAGAAAGTTGTTTACAGGTTTGATGATGGAATCTACCGTGGTGTCAACAGCTATGGCTTCAAAGTCGATGTCACGGAGGAGAAGCTCTGAGATGTACTACTAGTACATGCATCAGATGTTGGACATACCTACCTCTCAACAAGATGCATGGATGGAGTGCCCTAGCCAATAATGGCACTTCCTATCTTTATTATTCTTATTATTATTAGTGTGTGGTGTGACCGTGCTTGTCTGGCACTACTATTTTCTAAGTGAAAATAAGCCAATCCGCTATAGTAAGTTGGCTGTGGAACATTATGTGTTCTCATGTGTGGTGTGTGTGTTTCAGGTCGTGTCTGTAACATGCATGTACTTTGATTTGGTGTGTTTAAAGTCATATATGTGCTACTACTGTCACTATGTTAATGCTTTATTTCATTCTTTATTGTAAATTATAATATTGATTGATGACTACCATTTGATTTTATTTATCTGCCATTGTGTATTCATGAGATGGCTTTTAACAAAGTAACTTCACTTTTGTAATCATCTATAATATAATGTAGATCAAATAGTTAAAAACATGACTTCTGTTAAATCATTTCTAGGAGCGGTTGCATCTAGAAATACTCTAGAAATCAATCAATCTGGCAACACCTATATTTGTTGCAAGATAGATTGATTAATATAGGCGGGCTGCTATTCTTTGGTTTGTTGAGCCCAACAAATAAGGACACATAGAGTAGCCCATGTTTAATGGTCCTCACCGAAAAGAAGCAAAATGTTTCCCATAACCAAAGTTTTAAAAAATCATGAAAAATTTCGTAAACCAACATTAAAAATCATGCAGAAATTTCATATATCATGAACAGTTTTTCAAAATAATGAACCAAATATAAAAAAATCATGAACAAAACTTTCTTGTGATGAACAAAAAATTCAAAACAATGAACAAGTTTCCAGAAACACTAAACATTTTTAAAAATTATAAAACTACGTACAATAAAATTTAATATGAAAAGGAAACAAAAAATAAAAAGAGAACGAT
Organism: Avena longiglumis; assembly: GCA_030063025.1. Taxonomy (NCBI): domain Eukaryota; kingdom Viridiplantae; phylum Streptophyta; class Magnoliopsida; order Poales; family Poaceae; genus Avena; species Avena longiglumis. The sequence goes on along the minus strand of CP125974.1, from coordinate 65,639,252 downwards.
AATTAGAAATAGAAAATAAAAATGAAAGCAAACTGAACCAAAAACCAGCAGAAAAATCACTAGAACAAAGATCTGTATAGGGGTTGCCCGATTGATTGATTAATATAGGTGGGCTACTATGCTTTGGTTTCCGGAGCCCAACAAATATGTACACCTAGAGTAGCCTATATTTAATAGTCCTCGCCAAAAACAAGCAAAATGTATCCCATAAGCAAGATTTTAAAAATCTTGACCAATTTCGTAAACAAAAATTAAAAAATCATGAACAAATTTCATATATCAGGAACAATTTTTCGAAATAATGAACCAAATATAAAAAAATCATGTACAAAAATTTCTTGTGAGGAACAAAATATCAAAATAATGAACAAATTTCTAGAATCACTAAGAAATTAAAAATTATGAGCAATTTTAAAACTATAAATTTTATATGAAAAGGAAACAAAAAATAAAAAGAGAACAAAAATTCGAAACAAAAAAAAGAAAAACAAACTGAACCGAAAGCAAGCAGAAAAAACACTACTCCCTCAGTCCCATATTAATTGACTCAAATTGTCTAGATTTGAAGGATTCTAGACACTATTTAATATATAGGTTCATACAAATTTTGAAAAATCAAAGTCAATTATTATGGATCGGAGGGAGTATAAAAAAATCTGAAAAACCAAAAAAAATGCCTGGCTACGAGCAGGTGAGAAATGGGCCTGATAGGCGGCAAGGGCGCCGCGTGAAGAGGCACATAGTATTTCGCCCGGTAATTCCTAATAATCGCCTATTGCGGACATTAATAACACACTCGCGTGCCCACTCGTGGTGGGCCAGCCCATTGAGCATTGTTTGATTTTCCTTTTCTTTTTATTTCCTTTTTTCTTTACTTTCCATGTTTTATGTTTTTAAATATATTCAATTCTGAAAATGTTCAATTTTGAAAACATTTGGATTTATAGAAGTTGTTAAAATTTAAAAATGTTCACATGAGGTGCTCTTGCCTCTTCAGACTATGGCATTATGCCTTTTTTTCCTTTTGCCTGCAGGAGGAACATTCTGCCCTTTGCCTGCAGAATAATGGCATACCCACTTAAACTGACAAAATCGTACAATTAAGCACAGACAGGCATTTACTATAGGATTTTTGTTCTTTGCCGTCTAACAGACGATACACGGCACAACCCAAACAAAACACGGCAGAGCCTTTGTCGTGCACTGTACACGGCAAAGATTAGGCCGGCAAAGGACTCTTTGCCGTGTGCCTTCCTGCACGGCAGACAAAAGTAACCTTACACGACAAAGCCCCAGTGCACGACAACGCCGAATTTTCCCGGGTGTCACCGTGTTCACATGCATGCGATAACACTTAGCAGATTCCTAGAACTCTAGGTGTGAATGTCCCGCTGTGGGTATACCAGGGTCTAGAATGTGCCACAAGGTCCCAAACTTGGCTTTCCTTATATCTATGGCCTAAACATACCTTAACAAACAAAAAATTACATTGTTGGAATCTCATACAGAGAAAGCTAGGGGGTATACCTTCTCGAGGCCCGCAGACGAGTGTTTTCGGTGCTTTCGACCCTCGAAGCTCCGGGAACCCACCCAAACTTGCACATGAACCTAGGAATCTTGTATGTGTACCTATGATACATGTAAATTTTTTGTGGAAGTCCCATAGATAGAATACATGGCTCCCCGGTGTGACCTTCTTCACATTCAGACGATAACACTTAGCGGATTCTTGAAACTCTAGGTGGAAATGTCCCGCTGCGGGTATACCGGTGGCTAGCATGTGCCACAAGGTCCCAATCCTGGTTTTCCTTATATCTATGGCCTAAACATACCTTAACAAACAAAAAAGTATATTGGTGGAACCTCGTGCCGAGAAATCTAGAGGTAGATCCCCGGGTGCCTCGCAGACTAGGGTTTCGATGGGAGATAGCCACTGGAGATCCGGAATCCCAAAAAACCACATAATTAAAGTGGGTTGGCCAAACCACATAATTAAAGTTTTTATAGATGCAATATGGGTGATATTTGAGATAAAATATGTGCTAAAAGATAATGTAGGCAAAAAAGGGGGAAAATGAGAAAAAACAGGGCTTTGCCGTGCACTACGCACGACAAAGGCTCCTTTGCCGTGAACTACGCACGCAAGCAGGGAGGGAAGTAGCAGCTGGGGCCATCTTGGAGCGAGGAGGCGGAGGTGGCGATCGAGGTAGGGCAGTGATGCAATAGCAGCTTGGTGGGAGGCGATGCTAATGGCCGCCCTTAGTGGTGTGGGCGCGACACACCGCACACATGCTCAGCGTCGTGGGCCGTGGCCTATCAAGATCGTATGCTTCCTCCATACAATGGTGCCACCGCTGTAAGCGTTTCCGCGACCACCCCTAGCCCTAACTCCGGTTGTTAGCGAGCACCGCCCCAACCCTAAATACCTTTCCTTGCCTCCGGCGACGACGCGCCGTCCCGGTCTCCAGCGAGGTTCAGGCTGGCCGGCCGACCATCCCTCTAAACCGACCTACATCCTAGCCCTAAGTCCGGCCGCCGGCGACGTCCCGAACCCTAACCCTAAGGTGCCGGCGGGACACCCACCAACCCCCATCGTTAAGATTCATCCTCGGCATTGAATAAATGAACGTAGTCATTCTCTAAAAAAAAGATTCTTCCTCGGCTCCGTCGGCGACATGCCGTGTCCAGTTGTGTCATCCCCATCGTCGGTGAGGTTGGGTGGCCATGGTCGTCTTCCTCCTCCTTCTAGCATCCTCTGGCCCAGCCCACCGAGACCATCCACGCGAAGAAGAGGGAGTGTGGCGCTGACAACTCGCGCCGCTAATAGGCGGCAAAGAACATTTGAGTTGGTCAGGAGCCATGGTGGTCTAGTCTGCAACTGCAAAGAGGAAGAGACCTCACATCCCACTGTTCTTCTAGCCCCAAACAAGTAGTATGTAAGTTAGATATTAAGAGTTTCCAAGGTAACCTGAAATCACCCAAACTACGCACGTCAAAGGCTCCTTTGCCGTGCACTGCACACGGTAAATATCGTCCCTCGTTGAATAAAACAAGCGGGAATATTTCGCGTGTTAAATATAATAAATGGAGGGAATATTGCCGTGCGATTTCTTTGCCGTGGGTCTTTTTTGTCCTTTGTCGTGGACAGTTTCTTTGCCGTGTGTCATTTCTGGACTTTGCCGTGAGGGTTTTCTTTGCCGTGTATCATGTATCATGCCACCGTGCGATGCTTCTTTGCCGTGTGTCGTGTTGTTTGATTGCACGACAAAGAGATCTTTGCCGTGCATTGGCACACGGCAAAGCCCCAGTGCACGACAACGCCGAATTTTCCCGGGTGTCACCGTGTTCACATGCATGCGATAACACTTAGCAGACCTAGAACTCTAGGTGTAAATGTCCCGATGTGGGTATACCAGGGTCTAGAATGTGCCACAAGGTCCCAAACTTGGCTTTCCTTATATCTATGGCCTAAACATACCTTAACAAACAAAAAATTACATTGTTGGAACCTCATACAAAGAAAGCTAGGGGTATACCTTCTCGAGGCCCGCAGACGAGTGTTTTCGGTGCTTTCGACCCTCGAAGCTCCGGGAACCCACCCAAACTTGCACATGAACCTAGGAATCTTGTATGTGTACCTATGATACATGTAAATTTTTTGTGGAAGTCCCATAGATAGAATACATGTCTCCCCGGTGTGACGTTCTTCACATTCAGACGATAACACTTAGCGGATTCTTGAAACTCTAGGTGGAAATGTCCCGCTGCGGGTATACCGGTGGCTAGAATGTGCCACAAGGTCCCAATCTTGGTTTTCCTTATATCTATGCCCTAAACATACCTTAACAAACAAAAAAGTATATTGGTGGAACCTCGTGCCGAGAAATCTAGGGATAGATCCCCGGGTGCCTCGCAGACTAGGGTTTCGATGGGAGATAGCCACTGGAGCTCCGGAATCCCAAAAAACCACATAATTAAAGTGGGTTGGCCAAACCACATAATTAAAGTTTTTATATATGCAATATGGGTGATATTTGAGATAAATTATGTGCTAAAAGAAAATGCAGGCAAAAAAGGGGGGAAAATGATAAAAAACAGGGCTTTGCCGTGCACTACGCACGGCAAAGGCTCCTTTGCCGTGAACTACGCACGGCAAAGGCTCCTTTTCCGTGCACTGCACACGGCAAATATCGTCCCTCGTTGAATAAAACAAGCGGGAATATTTCGCGTGTTAAATAAAATAAATGGCGGGAATATTTCGCGCGAAAAATAAACAATTTAGAATTCAAAACTTGTCGTGTCTGACGATGAGGCACACGGCAAAGCCCCGCCGTTACCACAACACGTCAACTGCGTGGAAACGGTGGGTCCCATCACGAGATGGTGTGCCGTGCGATTTCTTTGCCGTGGGTCTTTTTTGTCCTTTGTCGTGGACAGTTTCTTTGCCGTGTGTCATTTCTGGACTTTGCCGTGAGTATTTTCTTTGCCGTATCATGTATCATGCCGCCGTGCGATTCTTCTTTGCCGTGTGTCGTGTTGTTTGATTGCACGACAAAGAGATCTTTGCCGTGCATTGGCACACGACAAAGCCCCAATGCACGACAACGCCGAATTTTCCCGTAGTGATAAGCATCCGTAGATTCTTACCTTAAATTTCGTGATGTGGGTGCCCTTTGCCGCTGACCAAGCTTTCGAGAGAATCAACGACACCAACAATGATTCTACTTCGTTCTTCTTGCCAAGTTAACGATCTTTCTGGGCGCAGTGTCCACTAAAGCTGACCTCAGTATGTCTTTGAGCTTTAGCTCCGCAATGTTCAACGCTTTGAGACTACCAGACTTGTCATTTTGAGCTTGAAATGCATCCAATCATTTCCGAGTTTTTCCAGCTCTTTTAGCAAACCAGTGGAGAAAAATGATGAACCAGACAAATTATATTCTACAATGATAACTCACCAAAGTAGCAAACGACTATCCACACAGAAACGAAGTATATATACACGACTGTTGAGATATGAAAGGAGAAAAAGGCCAGATTTGCTAAAAATAAACTCTTGTGCCTCACCTCATATGACTCTGCAACATGATAAAGGACCCTGGAATCTTTACATTGCTTGGCAATAACAGCACCAATCTTCTCAGACCACATCGGTTTCACCACTTCAAATACTTTGTTACGCCTCTGTACATCCTCATCAATATGAAAAGAGAGGGCAAAAAACAACTAAATTGAGAGCTATGAATAAGAAAATCAATAATTAGATGAACTTCCTGTAAATGACCAGAAAGTCCAGACCATCTCTTTCAGCTTTCTCCCCAACCTGAGAAGCGGTTAGTGCAGCAACCTGTATTGGCTTAAATCCATCCTTTAGGAAGAAAGAAGAATGCAATCCACAGTAAGATTCACTGGATGTAGGCAATGTTGCTTCAAATTTTTATTACCCAAAGAAGAATCAAGTTCAGAGAGATTATTATTATTACACACACTTTTGGTTTTCATAGAAAAGACAGGCAGACAACTGTAAGTAAAGATAAAATGCAATACAGAGTCACCGTGATTATATGCAGATGAAATATCTAATATGAAATAGAATAAAGTATAGCAGCATGCACTACACTTAGCAAGTTAGACGAAGTGTTCAGACATGGTCACTTACATCATCAGAGGTGTTTGGATCACCTCCATCTTGAAGCAAACATTTAATTAATCATTTCCAGATTTCCACTATCTGCAGCAATTAGTAACGGGGTTGCTCCATCAGCAGTCACATTTGGGTTTGCACCTGTCTATGTTGCATGTTATTACGCTCAATTATTGCGGGAGAGGCGTCATCTCAGTAATCGGCTCCCCGGACGCTCTCTCCCTAACCGCTTCCACCTGGTTACGGAAGGTCACTGAACAGGTGCAATCCAGAACAGTGACCATGTTATCCTTCTATCTAGATGTAATAATAAATTATCAAAAGTAGCTCAAGATGCACTACTGATTCAGTTGTACAGACAGACACAAACTGTTTACTTTACACTGCCTACCGTCGCCTTCGTAGGACCATGTTGTGGCGCAGGGTGGAGTACAGGAGAAAGTGGTGGATGCCAGCAGGGAGGGAAGTAGCAGCTGGGGCCATCTTGGAGCGAGGAGGCGGAGGTGGCGATCGAGGTAGGGCAGTGATGCAATAGCAGCTTGGTGGTGGTGGTGGGTGGGGGGTGGGGGGGGGGGGGATGCTAATGGCCGCTCTTAGTGGTGTGGGCGCGACACACCGCGCACATGCTCGGCGTCGTGGGCCGTGGCCTATCAAGATCGGATGCTACCTCCATACACTGGTGCCACCGTTGTCAGCGTCGCCGACCACCCCTAGCCCTAACTCTGGTCGCTAGCGAGCACCGCCCCAACCCTAAATACCTTTCCTTGCCTCCGCCGACGATGCGTCGTCCCTGTCTCTAGCGAGGTTCCAGCTGTCCGGCCGACCATCCCTCTAAACCGACCTACACCCTAGCCCTAAGTCCGACTGTCGGCGACGTCCCGAACCCTAACCCTAAGTCGCCGGCGGGACACCAAACAACCCCCATCGTTAATATTCATCCTCGACATTGAATAAATGAACGTAGTCATTCTCTCTCAAAAAAAAAAGATTCTTCCTCGGCTCCGTCGGCGACACCGTGTCCCGTTGAATCATCCCCATCGTCAGTGAGGTTGGGTGGCCATGGTCGTCTTCCTCCTCCTTCTAGCAACCGCTGGGCCCAGCCCACCAACCATCCACGCGAAGAAGACGGAGTGCGGCGCTGACAACTCGCGCCGCTAATGGGCGGCAAAGAACATTTGAGTTGGTCGGGAGCTATAACTGGACGCTCGGCCCGAGTTTTCTGGCTCGGCCCGAGTTTTGTGGGCTCGGCGCGAGCTTGGCTCGGCCCGCGAAAAGTGCTGGACCGAGCCGAGTTAGAAAAGCTGGACCGGCAGCATCTCGGGCTGGCTCGGGCTCGGCCCGGTCCAGCTCGTTAGCTCGACTTTTTTTTCAATATCACATGGGTCGAATAGAATAGAGAAGGGAGAGCAAGTTTGGGCCATGTAAATGCTGCCGCACGTCTGTCGTTCCAGCCCCAACCTAAGCAATCCCAGTACGTCCCTGCTCCTGGGCAATCCGCCGCCACCGCCCTGCAATATCGCCGGCCGTCCCCTGAGCCTGGCCGCCCCTCTCCCCCGCGCCACGCCCTGTCAGCCTGGTCGCCCCTCTCCGCCAGCTACCCCTCCACCCACGACGCGGTGGCGCCCCACCTGCCCACGCACAGATCGAGCGACGACTTCCTAGCAGGCACCACCGCGCCGCTCTACGCCGCCGGCGTGGCCTCTAACCGCCGGCCGCCTCGCACTGCTGCTGTCGTTGAGGAAGGACCCCACACGTCAGTGACTCGTCCCCGCCGGGCTCACGAGCTGCTCCGAGGTGCACCGAGCTTTTGGAAGCTCGGGCCGAGCTCCATGGCAAGGCTCGCCGGCAGCTGCGAGGTGGCTCGGGCTCGGCCGGAAAATCTCGAGCTTTTCGCTGGCTCGCCCCGAGCCAGCTCGGTCTGGCTCGTGTCCAGGTATATCGGGAGCCATGGTGGTCTAGTCTGCGACTGCAAAGAGGAAGAGACCTCACATCCCACTGTTCTAGCCCCAAACAAGTAGTATGTAAGTTAGATATTAAGAGTTTCCAAGGTAACCTGAAATCACCTGAAACCATGCCTTAGCAAATTGGGAGAACAGAGTATACAAATAGGGAAAACATAAAAACTCAATGGCAAATTATATTTTTGGAAACATGATAAAAACGAACTCTAAGGATTACCTAAGAAAATTGCAAATAATCTAGATATGCCATTGTCAATAGGGCCGTACTACGCGTCCCCCGGGGGATATTTCCCCAAAATCCCCCGGGTCCTCATGCTGACACGTGTCCATTCAAATCCCGTTTTGCTACACTTAGACCCGCTTCTGCTACACAATGCCCCGCTTTTGCTACACTGTAGCAGAAAACGATTGGCCTAGAAATAGAAAAACAGATTGGACCTCGTCGGAGATTTCACCGGAAACCTCGCCGGAGACCGTGTAGCAAGAAAGTTGGGCTAACGTAGCATATTCGACCTCGCCGGAGACTCGCCGGAGGTTTTCGCCGGTAGACCTCACCGAAGACCGTGTAGCAAAAAAGTTACACTATTGTAGCAAAAATGCAAAACGATGGTAGCAAAAAGTTGTGCTAATGTAGCAGAATGACCTCGACGGAGATCGTGTAGCAAAAACTCAACGCTATTGTAGCAAAATCATAAAACAGATGTAGCAAAATATTTTCTAATATAGCAAAGGGGACATCGCCGAATACATCGTCGGAGACCACGTAGCAAAACCATAAAAAATTGGTTGTAGCAAAAAAATATGCCAAAGTAGCAAAAAATATATGAGTATATAGCAAAAATAATATGTTAAAGTAGCAACGCTCGTAGCAAAGACACACACAAATGCAGTAGCAACACAGGAGGCCGAAGAGAGCAACTCTTGGCAATGTAGGTAGCAGAGTTTGCCACGGTTGGTAGCAGCGGCCCTAGGAAAAAAACAGTGAGCGGCGGCGCGGTGCACCGGTGGCGGAGACGGAGCTGGGTGTCACCACCATTGATGCAGGCAGCACCTGCCCGCGGGCAGTACCACTGTCGCCATGGGGCAGCACATGCTTGAGGCGGCACCACCACCGACACGGGCGCATGGCGGAGCACATGGGAGATGGGGTGGCCGGCGGCGGAGATGGGGACCAGGGGCGGCGGTGAGGGTGAAGTCCGGGGATCTCATCAACAGCGGCGGCGACGCGGAGGAACATGTGGAGATGTGGAAGGCCGGCGCCGGAGATGGGGACTAGGGGCGGTGGTGAGGTGAAGTCCGAGGAGGTCATGAACAGCGGCGGCGACGACGCCGGGGGACAGCGGCGGCGGGGGGCAATGGTTTGTGGTGAGGGCCTGTGGGATTCATGGCGTCCATGGGGAAAAAAGCAGATAGAAGACGCGCTGAAGAGAGGATAAGGCACGAGGTAGTTGGTGACCCAGTCTGGACGCGTGTCAACCGTTGGAGGCGGGGGATGCAATCCCCCGGGGGAGTTATATCATTTCCCTTGTCAATATGGTAAAGACTAGATCATAAAGTACTTATTCTTTCCAAGATCCGCCCCGCCACCCAAAGTACCTATTCTTCTAATCCCATCGCCGCATCTACCATCTCCCCTCGCCGGCTCACCCCTCTCATCCGCTACTAGGGTTGCTGCCAGGCAAGCCCGCGCGGGAACACATACATAGCTCTTCCCGTATGTGGAGACATGGGCTCCTGCCTTCCTTAGCGGTGCATATAGTTAAGGGTGGCGCCAGGAGTGCTTTGCATCCTCAACACCGCTAGCTCGCTGATGATAACGTGGTAGGCACGTAGTTGCTTGCTCGGATGGATTTCTGTTGTCGCCACAACCACATGTCCGGGCTCCCTTTCAGGCCAATGGTCTTGGGCAGGCCTATGTGGTATAGGGATTGTAGCCACTATTGTTATAGTGATGGTCTATTACTTCGATTGTGGTGTGCTTGTGTTGCGACCGTAGATCGTTTCCTCTAGAAAGATTCGACTTTGGTCATGGTGGGCGTGGAGGGTCTCTTGGCATAGTTATCTTGTTGAAGGCATCCTCATTATAGTTCTCGTCGCCTCTTTTCGGATTATCCTGTTAGGAGTGAAGCCCTAGAGGCTCACATTCTGCTTTGTATTTGTAACCCGAAATCCGGCGTAGAGCTAGTTGTATATGTCACTACAATTGTTGTATGTGTGGAACCATATACTTGTATCTATCTCTATCCAGTTTGTCCTTAGTCGTTTGAGGTTGGAAGGGAAACCCACTGCCGAGACTAATTTGTAAGTCGGAAAATGACAAATGTTTCATGTGTCATGTGCAAGAAGATGCTATCCACCTGGCATTGGCTAGTCAGAACAGGAACGATAGCTAGACCGATCCAAAGGTTATTAAGACGTGAACACACCGTCATACGCTCCAACTAACACAATGGAATCCTTAGACCTCAGGAGATCGCACGATTCGAGTTTTGAAAAAACCAGCTTTGATCCCATCTTTCACTCACTATAACTAGGAGTCATAGGATGGTTTTGGGCCGACTCGAAAGCAAGTTGCGTGACGTGGATCAACCAAGATGGAATTTGCCCCTCCAACTCGGAGAGATATTCTCTGGGCCCTCTTGTGTGATATGATTCGGAAGCATGTCCATGCGCTACTCGATCATGTGTTCATCGAGGTAGTTCGACTTAGTGAATCCAGAAGGAAGCGGTTATCACTGCAACGAGAAAAGAGTTAAACCGGCACTGGGATGACGGAATCTCCCCTACAGTTTATCACCAATATCGTGAGGCAAAGGGAATCGTACAGATCGTCACATTGAGGGCACTTGCGGGATTTAGGATTCGACAAGTTTTGCTAGAGGCCGCTACTGACTATCAGCTTTAAAGTCGGAAGATCACTAAGCTACATTTTGATCAAAGACTACCGAGCTGCCTCCGGTTTACCATAGGCCTACGGGATCACACACTTAAGAGAGTGGAACTAGGCAAGTTAGACTTGCTTGTACAGGCACATCTGTCAATGGGTTGGATCCACTTTGACTAGGGTTAGGGTTTAAGACCGAGGGACACAATGTTGCGTGCACCTACTCTCCTATATAAAGGAAGGTGGTGGCAGACAGATGATCAAGTGTTGCCTCTTGAGGGTTTCGCTAGACTTGGATATTTCTACCATGATGTCCCGCGGCTGCAAGACCGAGGCTAGCACCTCACTTTCTACTGTTCCACCTTGTACGTGTGTGAGGCAGCAGAGACACTGCACCTACGGTGCTCATCGGCGTTGGGCGGCAGAGTCGGAGCCAGAAGGAGGAGTAGTACCGGAGCCAGCGACGTGGTGGTCCCAAGATCGAGAATTTCGTCGGAGCCAGACGAGACAAAGAGGACCGTATGGCACCACCCCGACGCGCTTCCTTATCTTCCGCATCTGCACGTCAAAAGGTACGAACTATTGCCTTTGACCTTGGCCGGATCTTGGGGCGGCTCGCCAGAGTTCTCGCCGGAGCAGAATAGTTTTTGTTTTCGGCCTCGCTCTGCGCATTGTCCTTCAGCTCGAAGGGAAACCCTAGATCTGACTCTCGAATCAGACAATGGTAGTGCCTAACATCGTTCTCCCTCCCAAAGGAATTATTTTGGAGAAGGTGCCAGCTCGAGCAGTTAGGAGGTGGTGCAACATGGCTTCCACCATATCAACAGCAGGTCTCAGGAGCGAGGGCTTGGAGGTGGATGTTTGACGATGGATGCATGTATGGAAGCAGTGTTGTACGGCGTTATGGCGGAGTCAAAGATAATTCTGAAAAGGTCAATCATTGATCCATGTCTTAAAGATGGGTTCGCAAAAGATGAAGTTGAGGCTTCTAGAGAATGTGCATAGGATGCGGGCTAAGAGTTTTCTGGACCAGCTTGGATTCCATGTGCGCTGTCGGGTGGCTTGGTGAGGCCTCAAGATTAGATGTAGTGTTCGTCGTAAAGTCAGCCAAAAGGCCCCGATCTTCACCCCCATCATCAAGCTTGTAGGAGTAGCGACAATTTTCACCGCGAAGGTGTCTTTAGGTTGATCCATGTTTTCGTTTTGTCATGGTTTTGTTAAATGAAATAATAAAAAATGTTGTGTGCATCATTTTTATGCATAGGCTGTGCCTTTTAACCTCCCTTTTCAAAATAAAAAATGCTAATGTTAATATACATAATCTATACTCACTACAGGAGAAGCTGAATACGCCAACGGCTGGGTCCCGTCGACGTAGGCTGGCCCGACGGCTGCCGTCGACGTATGGCCGTCGGCGTACAACCCCGTAGGTGTAGCCCTCTTCTCCCGTCGGCGTAGAAAATTCGTCCGCATATATAGCTGCGTAGACCATATGGGGCCCACCTAGATGACTAACGGCCGTTTGGCTACGCCGATGGTTTTACCGTCGGCCTAGATTTTTCCAAAAAAAAAAATTCAATTTTTTTTTCAATTTTGAATTGTTTAACTTGTCAATCTCACATGGACATTTTTAATTCTAAGTATACTTAGTCTCAAGTCAAATTGCACAATTAGTTAAACGTCCCAACCGGTCACCCATCCTAATACTACTCCAACTCCAGCACGCTTAACTTCTTCGTTTCTTCCACATGAGCTTCTGACAAAGAAACTAGAACTTGTTGTGAATATTATCATATCAAACCTATTAACCATTACACTATAATTTAGACATATTTATTTTTTTACATTCCATACAATTATTTGAGTAAACAACAATGAATAAGTAATAATAATCTTGAATTCAAATATAAATAAATAAATTTTATTTATTTTGCTTTTTTCATTTAAATTTGAATAATTCATATCTACAAATCCGTAAATCACAATTCGACTAATAATATATCCAAATCGATCAAAAAAATGAGAGGAATCCAAATATGGCATCCCTATCATCTATTTAATTATATATCATAACTTCTAAATATTAGACCAACTGAAAATATGTCAAGATTCATGAAACACCCCGTTTGTGTCACTCAAAAAATAAAAAATGCCTTTTTGGTGCGACAAAAAGGAAAACTTCCTCCTGCAACATTGTTCTCCATCCCATGATATACACGAGTGCACAATATGGGCACATTAGCGCAAACTATATCGCAATTCTAGCAATAACATACCTGAAATCCAGAAAACCTCGATTGAGATAGGTCATTTTGTGAAGGTTTTTTGAGACACGATCAATATACCAAGTTTTGTATTTTTCCATGCAGCTATGTCACATAATATGACACCACGCGAAGGTTTTGCATTGTTTCGATCGTTTTTGAATTTTTTATACCCGTTTCAAACTATTGTCAAACTTTCTAAATCGAGGGGAATGAAAATTCTTAGCTCGGGGCTGAGCCTCACTAAACTTGCATTAGATCTCTGATGAAATAGCATATTGTGAACCTAAAAATTATTTTTGCAAAAAATCATGAGAATCATATCATGTACCTATAGTTCAAATCTAACTCTTTTCCTGCCGATTCGGCATGAATTTGTCTTTTTCACGAGGGGTGGACGAAAAGGTTTGAGATACCCCGGTTGGGAAATTGTCCATTCAATATATAGTATTTTTTGAAAAATATGGTATTATCATTTTGAAACTTTTATTTGGTGGTTGTTTCACAAAACTCCCCGTTTTTTGCACTCGGAAAATAAAAATTGGCTTTTTGGTGCCACGAAAAGGAAAACTTCCTCCTGCAACATTGTTCTCCATCCCATGATACACATTATCGCAAACTATGCCGCGATTCTAGCAATAACATTGGTCATTTGACCCGAAATCCAGAAAACCTCGATTGAGATAGGTCATTTTGTGAAGGTTTTTTTGAGACACAATCAATATACCAAGTTTGGTATTTTTCCATGCAACTATGTCACATAATATGGGCACATTATCGCAAACTATGCCGCGATTCTAGCAATAACATTGGTCATTTGACCCGAAATCCAGAAAACCTCGATTGAGATAGGTCATTTTGTGAAGGTTTTTTTGAGACACAATCAATATACCAAGTTTGGTATTTTTCCATGCAACTATGTCACATAATATGACACCACGCGAAGGTTTTGCATTCTTTTGATCGTTTTTTAATTTTTTATTCCCGTTTCAAACTATCGTCAAACTTTCTAAATCGAGGTGCATGAAGATTCTTAGCTCGGGGCTGAGCCTCACTAAACTTGCGTTAGATCTGTGATAAAAAAACATATTGTAAACCTAAAAATTATTTTTGCAAAAAATCATGAGCATCATATCATGTACATGTAGTTCAAATCTAACTCGTTTCCTACTAATTCGGCAGGAATTTGTCTTTTTTCACGAGGGGTGAGCGGAAAGGTTTGAGATATCCCGGTTGGGAAATTGTCCATTCAATATGGTATAGTATTTTTGAAAAATGTGGTATTATCATTTTGAAACTTTTATTTGGTGGTTGTTTCACAAAACTCCCCTTTTTTGCACTGGGAAAATAAAAAATGGCTTTTTGGTGCGACGAAAAGGAAAACTTCCTCCTGCAACATTGTTCGCCATACCATGATACACATGCATGCATAATATGGACACATTATCGCAAACTATACCGTGATTCTAGCAATAACATTGGTCATTTGACCTGAAATCCATAAAACCTCGATTGAGATAGGTCATTTTGTGAAGGTTTTTTTGAGACACAATCAATATACCAAGTTTGGTATTTTTCCATGCAACTATGTCACATAATATGACACCACGCGAAGGTTTTGCATTGTTTCGGTCGTTTTTGAATTTTTTATGCCCGTTTCAAACTATCATCAAACTTTATATTTTTATATATATTTTTGTAATCAAATATGTAATATTTGAGTTTATATAGATAGATCTTATTTTTCTGCAAATTTTTATATATTATATGTATTTTTCTAAATTTAAATGATTTAGTTATGATTTTTCTAAGATTAATGGGGCAAAAAAGAAAAATGGCTACGCGGCGGACTTAGTGAGTCCGAAACCTCACGCCACCTGCCGTTAGCCTAAAATGCTATGCCGACGGCCCGTTCCGGGCGGTCACCGCCGCCTATCTATCCTACGCCGACGGTAAAACTGGGCTGACGGCCCATCAAGCTACGCCGACGGCCCCGACATTTTGTCGGCGGCCTATATTGTTATTCCCTTAGTGACCGAAGGTTACATAAGGAACCATTGATAAAAATGTAGCGTAACTTAAGTATTGTAGCCCGCACGATAATATATCCGTATTAGAGAAAATAGGTGATTTTTTCATGTCTTAGGAAGTATTAATGTACTAGAAGGTGGATCACGAGTTGTGTTTGTTTGTACTTCCCTTGAAGTCAACTAATGGCGTGGTGGACATTAATGTGAAACCAAAAGAGATCTGGATCGGCATTGAAAGGGAAACTAGAGTTACATGAGAAGCATGAGCTGATTTTATAAACCAATTAAAGTCAATGGATGCTTTGTATGATGCATTAACTAAAATCCATTTCTAATTAATACATCAAGTATTGTGGTGCTGACAATCATGTGTAAATGCATCGAATGAGCCGGGCCAGTGGGGTTTCTCATTCATTTGGTATGGAGTTATTTCCAAAGAAATTGTGGAAACTACATCACTCGTACGAGATGATCCTGTTCAAGTTTATGGGTTGTTTTCGATCAAGAGTTAACTTAAGGAATCCCTAGGAAAATAATAACCGCTATACATAACATTTTTAGTATGCATAATCTGTACCGATGAATACATAAGGAATCACTAAGCAAGCTATCTGCAGCCCGCCCACAAGGTGATAATATAATCGTCGTAAAGTCAATAGGTAATGGTGCATGTTAGGAAGTATTTGTATACTAGAAACCTGTATCACGATTTATGTTTGGATATTTCTCTTTAACTCAACTAATGGCATGGTGTATGATTAGTTTGAAATCAGTGGAGAGCTGGATCATCATTGAAAGGGCAATTAATGTTACATGACAAGCATAAGCTAATTTTATAAACCTCTTAAAGTCAATGGATGCTTTGTATCATGCATTAACTAAAATCCATTTACAATTAATACATCAAAACTGCGGTGATGTCAATCATGTGTACACGTGCATCGAATGAACTGGACCAGAGGGGTTTCTCATTCATTTTGTTTAAAAACTGGAGTTATTTCCGAACGAAATCGTGGAGGCGACATGAGGAGTACGACATGATGCCGTTGAAGTTTATGGATGATATTTGGTCAATAGTGAACTTAAGTTATCCCCAGGAAACCTATAACTCAGCTAGACACAACATTCTTAGTATGCATAATCTGTGCGAAAGTTAAATTAGGAATCACTGAGAAAATTGTAACCTAATTAAGTATTGCATAGAGGTGATAATATGAACCACTTACAGTAGATGATGGTGCATGTTAAGTGGTATTTGTATACTAGATTGGTGGATCACGAGTTGTGTTTGTATATTTCTCTCGAAGCCAAATTAATGTGAAACCAAAAGACATCTAGATCAGCATTGTAAGGGGCAATTAAAGTTACACAAGAAGCATGAGCTAATTTTTAAACCACATAAAGTCAATGAATGCTTTGTAGTAGTATCATGCATTATCTAAGCTCCATTCTAATTAATACATCAATAATCGCGGTTATGTCAATTATGTGTATGTTCATCCAATGAGCTGGACCAGAGGGTTGTCATTAATTTTGTTTAATAAGTGGAGTTATTTTCTTTTGAATTTTTTCCACGAGTGGCGACGCGGTGGCTCAGCTGTTTCCACGGCGGGGCTTCCTGCGTGATTTAGTATAACCAAACGAGTATTTTTTTTGATGAAGTAGGATAATTAATCAGCAATTGGATTGGGTGGAGCATGGGGGTCAGATATTGGGTTCTTCCACGAGCATCCTACTCTCTCTTTTTTCTGAACAAAGCATCCTACACTTAATGTTCCGCGTAAGGGTGGCGCCTTCATGCATATATAAGTCTTACAGGACCGAGCATAAGCTAAGGCTGGTCATGCATATGATACTAGTATATGATATTACCTCTATAGTGTTTAGTATCATATAGTAGTATCATATTTATTTTTTCTACAATCTCAATGCAATTGTGTGTATGAGATGTATTTGTCATTAAATTATCTAGTTTTATGTAGTATGATACGGTATCATATCATGATACTCATGTGTGCGGTATCAAATCATTAATACATCAAAATTGCGGTGATGTCAATCTTGTGTACGCGTGCATCGAATGAGCTGGACCAGAGGGGTTTCTCATTCATTTGTTTGAAAACTAGAGTTATTTTTGGCCGAAATTCTGGAGACGACATGAGGCGTACGGGATGATGCCTTTTAAGTTTATGGATGAGTTTTGGACAATAGTGAACTTAAGGTATCCCTAGGAAAAGTATAAACTCTGATAGACACAACATTGTAAGTATGCATAATTTGTACAAAATTTAAATAAGGAATCACTGAAAAAATTGTAACCTAATTAAGTATTTGCCGAGAGGTGATAATATTAATCATTTACAACAGATGATGCATCGTGCATGTTAGGAGGTATTTGTATACTAGATTGGTGGATCACGAGTTGTGTTTGTATATTTCTCTCGAAGCCAAATTAATGTGAAACCGAAAGACATCTGGCAATTAACGTTACGCGAGAATCATGAGCTGATTTTTTAAACCGCATAAGGTCAATGGATGCTTTGTAGTACTAGTAGTATCATGCATTAACTAAGCTCCATTCTAATTAATACCTAAGCTCCATTCCGCGTAAGGGTTGCGCCTTCATGCGTATATAAGTCCTGCAGGACCGAGCACGAGGAGGCACAGACACACACAGCGTCTCTCCGTCAGCTACTCACTTTTGTCTCATCAGCCTCTCCACTCCATCCGTCAAGGTGAGGCCTCTGTTTTTCTTTTACACAATAATAGTACCTAGCACTAGTATATTATTAGTTTCTGGAATACAAATTTGCATGGCTACATTCTTCTCATGTCTAGCACTGCGCTACCTGACGTTTTATTCCACTGTGTGCGCTAGCATTGATTCAAAAATATTCTATACACACCCACACCCACACCCACACCCAGGAGTAGTAAGATGTATTTTTCCTATATATATTTACATAGAAATGTGATACAAAAATATTATGACTTGTTTTCAAATTAGCGAAACTAGGACAGTAGCCCTTGCAAATGCGAACACATTGTCTTTGGATGTTTAAAGTGTCAAATATCTACTTCCATCTTGTGTAGGCATTTCATCATCCTGAATTTCAAGGTGCAGATTAGTCTCGATAGAGTAGTAAACATCTATCGAGAAATATTCAGTTCCAGAACACGTGATTAACCTAGTAAAATAGAATAAAGTTTCTCGTAGACTGATTGTTCCAAAAAAATGTACAAATAGAATTAACATATATATTTGCTTGAGGACCAAAAATTTCGAGGACAAATCACTTGAGTGAGAGTATTAAACATCCACGGGGAAGTACTCAGATTCAGAGCATGTGATTGACTTAGTAAAGTGTGATGAAGTTTCTCACGAACCGATTCAACAAAAAAAAAGTAAAGCTCAAATTAACCTGCAGATACTTCAATGTTTTTATTAATCGTCTAGAGGTCATTTTTAGCTTGGCCACATATACGCATGAGAGATTTGATAAATAATGTAAAAGTATGTTCTGCAGCCTGGAAATGCGATAAAAAGGTATGTTTTTCTTAATCGTGTAGAGGTCATCTTTGATCAGCCATATACACACTCCGGAGGGAGCCGTATGTGGCAGATGCGAATATTATTGTCCATTTATTAGATCATGGAGGAACCCATTATCTGCTAGGTCATTTTGTGCTTTTTTGCATGATTGTAGCTGCCACATGCCTACGAAAGCTCTATCGAGGCTGAGTCGCTGAGATCTAATAAATAATAAATGGCCCACCAAATTATAGAATAGATGTTTTCTTTATGAAATCCCTTTTCAAATTTGGTACTTGTATCCAACACAAAACGTTAAGTTAACAATTAATCTCATGCTAAATCCTAATCATAAATTTTAGATCCAAATACTAAAATAATTTGATTGACACTTTTATTAGTATATAAATAGATGGATGTAATGGTATCTCATATATGATTCAATGCCTTCCCATCCTATTCTAGGAGTGTTAATATTATTATTCTTCCATATAAGGCAATATATAATGCTGGTGTACGTAGGTATATCTAACTTATCTATGTATGCCCATGGGTATATACAAATACGCGTGTATTGGGTATCCCATATGAGTATATGGGATCCCATGGTATCCCATATGAGTATATGAGCTTCCTACATAGCTTATTGTTTATTCAATTTAAAATATGGTTATTGAATATATACTGTATGTGTAGGCAAGGCAACATGGAGGAACAACTGCCTAAGCGTGTTTGTTTCAAAGGAGACAATGGCAACTACCTGGCCGCCGTCTCCCCTCCCGACACAGATCATGTTTACTTGCAGTTTTATGTATACCCTGGGGACAAGAATGATTTGAGATGCAGCCACACCATCCACACCAACAATGATGGTACCATCCGCATAAAGTCTGACTATTATGGCAAGTTCTGGAGGCTTAGTCCCAACTGGATCTGGGTAGACTCCGACGACCAAAGCAGCAATGACCGTGACACCCTTTTCAGTCTAGTCAAGCTTGACGAAGAAGGCATGTATGCGCTCAAGAACGTTAGCAGCGGCAACTACTGCCATAGGCTGACTGCCGACTACAATCAAAACTGCCTCAACGCCTCTTCTCCATCCATCCACAATGAGGCACGCCTCAAGATGGAGGAAGCTGTTATTTCTCGGAGGATATATGACATACGCTATCGCACTGAGGATGCCAAAATTCAAGGCGAGAAGCCCAACACTCTGATTACTCAAGAGGCAGTTAACCATGGCAGTAGGGACAACAAGGAAACTTTATCTCTCAAGTACAATGTCAGCCGGGAAACCAAATGGGACTCGAGTGCATCGATCAAGTTAGGTGTCACCACCACCATTGAAGCTGCAATCCCAGAAGTTGTGAGTGCATCAGTTCAGGTTAGCACTGAGTTTACTTACTCACACAATTGGGGCCAAGCCGTCACCTGCACAGAGGAGCACTCCAGTGAATATGAAGTTATTGTGCCTGCAAACACCATGGTAAAAGTAAGCATGCTGGCGACAGAGGCCACCTGCGAGGTTCCCTTCTCTTACATCCAGGAGGATGTTTTATCCAGCGGTGAGAAAGTTGTTTATAAGTTTGATGATGGCATCTACCGTGGTGTCAACAGCTATGGCTTCAAAATCGATGTATCGGAGCAGAAACTCTGAGACATACTACTAGTGCATCCATAAGTCGTTGGGAGCACGTGCCTCTCAACAAGGTGCATGGATGGAGTGCCCTAGCCAATAATGGCACTTCCTACCTTTATCATTATTATTGTTATTAGTGTGGGTGTGATCGTGCCTGTCTAGCACTATGTTGGCTATGGAACATTATGTCTTCTCATGTGTGGTGTGTGTTTGGCTAAGGAACATTATGTGTTCTCATGTGTGGTGTGTGTTTGGCTATGGAACATTATGTGTTCTCATGTATGGTGTGTGTGTTTCAGGTCGAGTTTGTAACATGCATGTACTATGTTTAAAGTCATATATGTGCTACTACTATCACTATGTTAATGCTTTATTTCATTATTTATCATAAATAATAATATTGATTGACGACTACCATTTGATTTTCTTTATCTGCCATTGTTTATTCACCAGATGGCTTTTAACAAAGTCACTGCACTTGTGTAATCATCTATAATATAATATAGATCCAATAGTTAAAAAAGTGACTTGTGTTAAATCATTTGTAGGGCATGTTTGTTTCCACTTGGGATTGTGAAAAGCATATTGACCATTATGGATATGACAAAGCTGGATTGTAACAATTTGGAGTTGTTTGGCATCCGGGGTTGTCGGATGGTTGAATTATTGTCCTTTTTGCAGAGGGGTACACGACAACCTATGAAGTAACCGTGCCTCCAAAAACCATGGTAACAGTACGCATGCTGGGGATAGAGGCCACCCGTGAGGTTTCCTTCTTTTACATCCAGGAACCGGGGATCCCTATCCCTGCTTGTCTAAAAAAAACAAGAATTTTCTGATCATTCTTCACAAAAATGGATGGGCAGGGCAACGGGTTCCATCAATGTTCTAATGTGTTATTATTTATTAACATAGCGTCTTGTCACGATTATTGTTAACAAGTTTAGATTATCATCCTGTTCATGGTCATTATTTTGGGAATACATTTTCTCAGTTCTGAAATGCCTTCCATGCAAAAAATAGTGCATTGAAAAACTCTGAAGTTCTCGTATCTATGTGAGATATTTGTTGAACCAAACTGATGTTGAGGAAGCTCTCGAAATCTGATCATGGTCTACAGACCAAAACAAAAAAAACAGGTGAAATGATGATACAAATCCAACAATAAGACAAAAAATATAAGCAGAACAGATTACTAGAGCTCCTGGAAAATCTCTATGCATTTAAACTTTGTTATATGTAACTTGTTATTCATTAAAAGTAATGTGATAAAAGGGAAAAAAGAAAAAAAAGGACTTTGCCGTGTATACTGCGGAATACACACGACAAAGGCCGATGATGGCACAAGGCAAAGAGGCCACCGTCTATAACCGTTAGTTCCTCCCCGCCAAGTGGACCTGTGGGTATTCTTTTGTGGGTATTTGTCGTGTATATTTCTTTGTCGAATTCTTTTTTTTGAAATTTGTCGTGTTTGTGTTATTTGCCGCGTGTTTTCTGGGTTACACACGGCAAAGAAAAACTTTGTCGTGTTCTGGTCTATTTGGCACACGGCAGCGATATATTTTCCCGTAGTGATGGTAACATTTCGCATGCTGGCCACAGAGGCCACCTGTGAGGTTCCCTTCTCTTACATCTAGGAGGATGTTTTGTCGAGCGGAGAAAAAGTTGTTTATAAGTTTGATGATGGGATCTACCATGGTGTCAATTGTTACAATTGCGACAAGAAGATAACGAAGAACGAAAATAAAAAACACAGCAAGCAGACACAAATTTAACGTGGAAAAACCTCTCCAACAAAGAGAGGAAAAAACCACGGGCGCAAGCCAGTGAAACTTCACTATATCGAGGAGTGTTTACAAACGCCGGGGATTTCACTGATGCAACTCATCCCAACCGGCGGCTTACAAGGGGTTTATATATCGGTGGAAACATAGGTCTTCGACGATCCGTACCGTACCGCGGGGGTTGTCGCCCCCCGCACCCCCCCACAGGCATCCCTGTTGGGCACGGAGTGGGCCAATTTCAGACTCGTTACACTTGGCCCAAGCCTCCGGCGACGGTTCTCGCTTCACTCGTCAGAATTTGGATCAACATATAACATCAATAGCTATAGCTTCAAAATCGATGTCTCGGAGCAGAAGCTCTGAGACATACTACGAGCGCATGCATCAGACGTTGGTATTGTATTGCATGCACTAGCCAACATAACCAAAATTCCGAACTGATGGAAATGGCTAGACAATATATTTCAACACTCATCCTACGTCTTTTGCCCTTTGGCCTATTGTGACATATGTTTGGGGAGCCGCAATATTTGTTTTTAATTCTTGCGTTGGCCAGGATTTGATTTTAGAACCTTCTGCTCTGATACCATATTGGATTACATGCGCTAGCCAACGTAACCAAAAATCCGAACTGATGAAAAGGGATAGGCCATATATTTCAACACTTGGATGTACGATACCTCTCAACAAGATGCATGCATGTATGGAGTGCCCTAGCCAATAATGGCACTTCCTACCTACTAGTGTGCGTGTCTCGTGTCGTTTACAAATCTTGCCTGATACGAACTAGGGAATTAGACTCGAACACAAACTTTTGTAAGAGCACAAACTCCAAACCAACCTAAGCCGCTTAAGATTCCTAACATGAGCGTCGGCCACGGAGCAGGTGCTATCTTGCGATTATCAGAAGCAGCTCCAGATTGAGTAGTGCGTGCCGAAGAAGCTGGTATGGAAGAGCATGGTTTAGGTGGTTACGGTTGCAGGAAACCAAAGCATGAGTACAAGACCTACTGAAGGACCATTGTTGTGGGGCAGGGTGGAGTACAGGGGAGGCGCCGCAGGAGAGGTATATCGGCGGAGGCCGGTTGGGAGGGAAGTTGCTTCTGGGGTAAGCGGTCGCCATGCTGGTGGCGGTAAGGAGCCATGGTGGAAAAAAAAGCCCACTTGCTCGGCTGCTCGCAACCCATACAAAGGTCCCATGTACGATTGTCTCCAAACAAGTTTGTGATTTTGAGGAAACTCGTCGGTGACGACGGCGCCCGAATTGTCCACCTAGAAGTCTACAATTAGCCGTCCATGGCATCTTCTAGAAGCAGGGACCAATGAATGAAAAGAGACGGATACCAGTGATGTGTAAAGTGCCCGTTGCCGTGGCAGAAAGGAAAAGTTTCTTCCTGGTAAGTTGCTTTCAGTTCGGTCAGAGGATCAAATCTGACCATTTCTTTTCTCCTGGCAATTGTTAGGGCCTTTAGACAGACCAGTCAATCCATACATGATTCATGAGATCCTGCTTTGCTTAGTATGTGCAAAAGAAATGTAATGGTCCTGCTGTGCTTTGCTTAGTATGTGCAAAATATGATGTGTTAAGACTTGTGTTTCATATGTACATGTATGGCTTTTTCAAGAATTTTTTTTAGCAACTTTCAACAACTTTTCCAAGGTAGAAAAATGCAGTCTTTGAATTTTTCAAAAACCAGCCTCCATTTCAAGTTTTCAGAAATTGTTGTCCATTTCAAAATCTCTTGGTCCAGAAAAAGAAGCAACCCCCATCCTTCAGGAGGGCAATAAGTATCAAAGGAAAGTAAATGACAGAGAAATCACATCAATATCAACCCCAAAGAGCACCATTTCTTTTGCAGACAAAACAATTTGCGAGCTTTATTCCCAATGTAGCTGAAGAACAAAAGAAAGGAAAAAAAAGAAAGAAGGGAAGAATGAGCCCCCCAAATTAATAATAATGAGGGGAAGAAATTAAGTGATCTATCCTAAACTTACATATCCCTTCCTTTGTAGCTACGGCACCCGAAAACTAAAGGAAATAGCTCATGAAAACATCCGTAAAATGCAAAACCGGCGAGTTTTTGGTCTGAACACTCAAACCAGTGTCGAGTATTACGGTCATTGTAAATCTTCCTGGAACCCCAAAACTATGGGCAATAGCTCATGAAAATAGTCGTAAAATGTGAAAACGAAAAGTTTTTTTGGTCATAACTCTCAAATATGTATCGGGTCTTACAGTCGTTTGTAAATCCCTCTGGTACCCTAAAACAGTGGGAAATAGCTTATGAAAACGAGAAAATGATAATTTTTTGTCATAACTCTCAAACATGTATCTGGTCTTACAGTCATTGTAGATCTCCCTGGAACTCCAAAATTGTGGGCAGTAACTCATGAAAATGGTCATCCAACATGAAAACGATGAGTTTTTGGTCATAACTTTGAAACATGTATCGGACCTTGCGGTCATTGTAAATCTCCCTCGAACGCCAAAATCATGGGCAATAGCTCATGAAAACGGTCATCAAAACTCTCAAACTCTCAAACATGTATTGGGTCTTATGGTCGTTATAAATCGCCCAGGTGCCCCAAAACTATGGAAAATATCTCATGAAAATGGCCCTAAAACGAGAAAACTACAAGTTTTTGGTCGTAATTCTGAAACATGTATCGGGTCTTCCGGTCATTGTAAATCTCCCTGGAACCCCAAAACCGTGGGCTATAGCTTGTGAAAACGGACATGAAACGAGAAAACGATGAGTTTTTAGCTATAACTCTCAGACATGTATTGCGCCTTACGGTCATTGTAGATCTACCTGGAACATATGAACTAAAGAAGCTGTAGCAATTTCATAACTAGGAGCAAGTTCTGCTATATATCTATCCTCAATATCCTTATATTTGCTAACATGATTGAAGAACTCTTCAATATTTCCTTTCCCAATTATGGAGCCACTACCTATTGAAAGGTCTTTCAGGGTGAACTTGGGGATCAACATTGCGAGATAGAGCAAGGTGACAACTAGAGTGGGAACTATTTTTTTTTTGTTTTTGATAAGAGAAAGCAAACCAAATTAAACTAATTTTTTTTGGAATTTTTGAAAAAAAGAAGCAAAGAAAATCAAGCAAAAGAAACTAAGCAAAACAAAACAAAGTAAAGATAAAGGTTGAGAAGGACTCCCCTTGTGAAGACGTCCTTAGCCGCCCCGGCAATGGCGACACAAAACTTGATGGCTGGCTGTTAACGTGGGAGCTTCTTCTTTAAGGCCCCGGCAACGGCGCCAGAAAACTTGTTGATGGCGCCTGAGAGCGTTTTGTCAGGAAACCCCAAGAGCAAGGTGTGAAGAGCACATCATCAAGTATTCCCTCAGTAAGAAACCGAGGTTATCGGACCAGTAGGAGGAAGGAAACATCTCAAAGGTGTTGCAAGAAACTTGGAAACCTGCACAACACAAACTCAAGATTTTTCCCCAACAAACAGTGAGGTTGTCAATGTCACCGGTTGCTGTAACAAAGGATTAACTGTATGGTGCGGAAGGTAATGGTGGTTTGCAGCAAGTAAACAGTAACAGTGGAAGGTGTATCAATGGTAAAGATTGGACCGGGGTCCATAGTTCACTAGAGGTGTTCCCCTTAGATAAACAAACAAGGCATGCTGGGTAAACAAATTACAGCAGGGCAAATTGACAGGACTAAGCAAGGCAAAACAATGCAATACTAGACATCATGATGCTATGAGATTCGATTGGGCAATACAAAAAGATACATATACCGCCATCCAATTGCATATATGACTAGAAGTCCACCTTTGGGTTATCATCTGAACCCCCTCCAGTATTAAGTTGCAAGCAACAGACAACTGCTTTAAGCAAAGTGTGTAAGGTAAACAATCCACTTGTTCCATGAACAAGAGACCGTTGTTTTCTCCCTAGTTCTAATAACACATCTATAACCTTAGATATTTATGTCACTTCCCTTAGATTAAATAGAGGCATGAACCCACTATCGAGCATAAATACCCCCTCTAGGAGTCACTAGAAACTACTTGTCCAAGATAGCCACTAACAATAGAGAGCAGGCAAGATCACAAACAACACAAATATGATAGAACCAATAAGACAAAACCATTAATCAATCTGACATAGTAATCTCAATATCCATCGGATCCCCGCAAACACAACATGCATGATTAAAAATAGATGAGATCATGATCATGAACGGAGCTCACAAGATCTAGACATGAAAGCACAAAGGAGGAGATAGAACCATCTAGCTACTACATGGACCCGTAGTCCAAGGTGGAACTACTCATGCTTCATACGGAGGCTGACATGATGAAGAAGAAGGCCTCCAGGATGATCTCCCCTCCGGCAAGGTTCCGGGAAGAGCTTCAGATACCCCCAATATAGGGACAATGGTGGCGGCGGCTACAGACGGTTTCGTGGAATATTCATCGGGTACTTATGGTCTAGGCATCGGGGTATTCTAATAGGCGAAGAGGCGACGCAGGGGGGTGGCCAGGGGGCCCACACACTGCCCACGCGCGGCCTAGGGTGGGCCCGCTGGGGTGCCGCCTGTGGCTCCCTCCGCCTCTCCTCGACTCTGTTCTCCTTGGTGAAATATTGACTTTGGCTTTTGTCCCGGCCCAATTCGAGAATATTGATTTTCCGCCTTTCTCGAACCAAAAACAAGAAAAGTATAACCGCACTGTGGCATCTTGTTAGTAGGTTATTACCAGAAAACATATAAAAACACCTTAAAGTGTAGATAAAGCAAAGCAAAGTAGATTCTAAACAAGCATGGAACATAAAAAATTATAGATCTGTTTCTGACGTATCAACGATCATTGTAAATCTCCCTGGAATGCCAAAACCGTGGGCAATAGGTCATGAAAACGGACATCAAACGCGAAAACGACGAGTGTTTGGTCAAAACTCTTAAACTTGTATCTGGTCTTATGGTTGTTTTAAATCGCCCTAGTGCCCCAAAACTGTGGGCAATAGCTCATGAAAATAGCCATGAAAGGAGAAACCGACAAGTTTTTGGTCGTAACTCTAAAACATGTATTGGGTCTTACGGTCATTGTAAATCTTCCTAGAACCCCAAAACCGTGGGCTATATCTCATTAAAACGGACATGAAAGGAGAAAACGATGATTTTTTGGCTATATCTCTCACACATGTATCGAGCCTTACAGTCATTGTCAATCTACCCAGAACGCCAAAACTGTGGGCAATAGCTCATGAAAACGACGAGTTTTTGGTCATAAATCTCAAACATGTATTGGGTCTTATGGTCGTTGTAAATCACCCTCATACCCAAAAACAGTGGGTAATAACTCGTGAAAATGAAGATAAATCGAGAAAACAATGAGTTTTTGATCGTAACTCTCAAGCTTGTATCTGGTCTTACGGTCGTTGTAAATCTCCCTAGAACACCAAAACCGTGGGCTATAGCTCATGAAAAGGATCGTCAAAGCGAAAAACGACAAGTTTTTTGGTCATAACTCTCAAACATGTATCGGGTCTTACGGTAGTTTGTAAATCACCCTGGTACCCCAAAACTGTGGGTAATAGTTCATGAAAACGAGAAAATGACAAGTTTTGGTCCTAACTTTCAGACATGTATCGGGTCTTACAGTCATTGTCGATCTCCCTAGAGCTCCAAAACCCTGGGCGGTAGCTCATGAAAATGGTCATCGAACATGAAAACGATGAGTTTTTTGTCATAACACTGAAACATATATAGGACCGTACGGTCATTTTAAATATCCATGGAACGCCAAACCTGTGGCAATAGCTCAAGAAAACGAACATCAAACGCGAAAGCGACGAGTGTTTGGTAAAACCTCTCAAACATGTATCGGGTCTGATGGTCATTATAAATCACCCTGGTGCCCCACAAGTATGGGCAATAGCTCATAAAAACGGCCATAAAACGAGAAAATGACAAGTTTTTGGTCGTAACTATCAAACATATATCGGGTCTTACGGTCATTGTAGATCTCCCTGGAACTCCAAAACCATGAGGGGTAGCTCATGAAAATGGTCATCTAACATGAAAACCATGAGTTTTTGGTCATAACTCTGAAACATGTATCGTACCTTATAGTCATTGTAAATCTCCCTGGAACGCCAAAACCATGGGCAATAGCTCATGAAAACGGTTATCAAACGCGAAAATGATGAGTGTTTGTTCAAAAGTCTCAAACATGTA
Organism: Avena longiglumis; assembly: GCA_030063025.1. Lineage (NCBI taxonomy): Eukaryota > Viridiplantae > Streptophyta > Magnoliopsida > Poales > Poaceae > Avena > Avena longiglumis. The sequence goes on along the minus strand of CP125974.1, from coordinate 65,611,304 downwards.
TTGGGTCTTCTGGTCATTATAAATCGCTCAGGTGTCCCAAAACTATGGGCAATAGCTCATGAAAACGGCCATAAAACGAGAAAACGACAAGTTTTTTGTCGTAATTCTGAAACATGTATCAGGTCTTCCGGTCATTGTAAATCTCGCTGGAACCTCAAAACCGTGGGCTATAGCTTGTGAAAATAGACATGAAATGAGAAAACGACGAGTTTTTGGCTATAACTCTCAGACATTTATTGGGCCTGACGGTCATTGTAGATCTACCTGGAACGCCAAAATCATGGGCAATAGCTCATGAAAACAGTCGTGAAACATGAAAACGACGAGTTTTTGGTCATCACTCTCAAACATGTATTGGGTCTTACGGTCGTTGTAAATCGCCCACATACCCAAAAACAATGGGCAATTGCTCGTCAAAATGGCCATAAAATGAGAAAACAACGAGTTTTTGGTCATCACTCTCAAGCTTGTATCGGGTCTTACGGTCGTTGTAAATCGCCCTGGAACCCAAATTCGTGGGCTATAGCTCATGAAAATTGTCATCAAACGCGAAAACGATGAGTTTTTGGTCATATCTCTCAAACATGTATCGAGTCTTAAGGTCATTATAAATCGCCCAGGTGTCCCAAAACTGTGGGCAATAGCTCATGAAAACGGCCATAAAACGAGAAAACGACAAATTTTTGGTCGTAACTATGAAACATGTATCGGGTCATCCGGTCATTGTAAATCTCCATGGAACCCGAAAACTGTGGGCTATAGCTCATGAAAAAGTCGTCAAACTCAAAAACGACGAGTTTTTTTTGTCATAACTCTCAAACATGTATCGAGTCTTGCCCACAGTTTTCATTTTTCGTAGTTTTTGTGTTTTTGCATTTTATGGCTGTTTTCATGAGCTATTGCCCACAGTTTTATGGTTCTCGGGAATTCTATATCAACCTTAAGAATCGATACAGGTTTGAGAGTTATGACAAAAAAACTCGTCTTTTTCGTGTTTTATGGTCATTTTCATGAGTTATTGCCCATAGTTTTTGGGTTTCAGGCGGATTTGCATGCCTCATAAGAACCCTTGGGTTATTATTGGTGGTGGGGGCCAGGGAATACTGGTGGAACAGTGGGGACGTGGAGCGGCATGTCCGGCGAAAACACGTGGAGCGGGAGGATGGCCTGCTGCTCCGACATTCTCTCCGTCTTCGATGGCGGAGAGGTGGACAAAGAAGGAACAACTGTTTTGGGAGGGTTTGCTCTGCGCACCAGGAAGGCTGCCGTAAAATGTGGATTTAACTCTTACCTCGGGGAGCTAGGGACTAGGGTGGCCATCATGCTTCATTTGCTCGAGTTTATGTGAAAAAATATGAATTCTTGGGGAATACCTCCCGTGTTTCATTCAGGCTTTGGAGATTTGAATTATGCCATTCAAATATCCATCTCTTACCACATAGTATTCACGCAAAATTACGCTTCTATTTACCAGTTTGGATCTTGGAACAATTTATGAAAAAACTTTGTTCTGTTCACATCCATAGTTTACACAAAATCGCCGCATAAAATGTACTATTACTGTACTAGCACGGAAAACAAATACAAACAGAAGAATCAATATTTATCATTTCAGGGACATCGTCATGGGTAGACAACTCATTGTTCTGGAGTACTAGGGCGATTTAAAGTGACATGTGAGACCTGATACATGTTTTAGAGTTATGACCAAAACACATTATTTTCGTGTTTTATGGTCGTTTTCATTAGTTATTGTCCACAATTTTTGTGTTACTGGCGGATTTGCATGCCTCCTAGGAACCCTTACATATTTGAGATATATGACCAGAAACTCGTCGTTTTCGTGTTTTATGGCTGTTTTCATGAGCTATTGACCACAGTTTTGGGATTGCAGGCGATTTACAACGACCTTACGACTCGATACATGCTTGAGAGTTATGACCAAAATCTCGTCGTTTTCGTGTTTATGGCCATTTTCATGAGTTATTGCCTCGCTATTTTTGGGTTCAAGTTGTATTTCCATGGCCTGTCAGACCCGTTACATGTTTGAGATATATGACCAAAAACTCATTGTTTTCGTGTTTATGGCCGTTTTCATGAGCTATTGACTATAGTTTTGGGGTTCCAAGGCGATTTACATCGACCTTAATACCCAGTACGTGTTTGAGAGTTATGACCAAAAACTCAGTCATTTTCATGTTTATGGCCATTTTTTTGAGTTATGGCCCACAATTTTTAGATTCTAGTTGGATTTGCAAGGCATGTAAGACCCGTTACATGTTTGAGATCTATGACTTAAAACTTGTACCTTTCGTGTTTATGGACATTTTAATGAGTTATGGCCCACAGTTTTTAGATTCTCGTTGGATTTGCAAGGCCTGTAAAACCCGTTACATGTTTGAGATATATGAATAAAACTCGTAGTTTTCGTGTTTTATGGCCGTTTTCATGAGCTATTCCCCATTGTTTAGGGGTTCTAGGCCGATTTACAACGTCCTTACGACCTGATACATCTTGGAGAGATATGACCCAAAACTCGCAGTTCTCGCGTTTTATGGCTGTTTTCATGAGCTATTGCCCATAGTTTTATGGTTCTCGGGCGTTTTACAGAAACCTTAATACGCGATACATGTTTGAGAGTTCTGACCAAAAACTCGTCGTTTTCATGTTTTATGGTAATTTTAAGGAGTTATTGCCCATAGTTTTTGGTTTCCAGGTGGATTTGCATGCCTCGTTAGAACCCGTACATGTTTGAGAGATATTTCCAAAAACTCGTCGTTTTCGCGTTTTATGGGTATTTTCATGAGCTATTTCCCACAGTCTTATGGTTCTAGGGCGATTTACAAAAACCTTGAGACGCGATACACGTTTGAGAGTTATGACCAAAAACTCTTTTATTTCGTGTTTTATGGTCATTTTCATGAGTTAATGCCCACAGTTTTTGGGTTCTAGGCGGATTTGCATGCCTCGTAAGAACCCTTACATGTTTGAGAGATATGACCAGAAACTCATCGTTTTCGCGTTTTATGGCCGTTTACATGACCTATTGCCCACGGTTTTGGGATTCCAGGGAGATTTACAACGACCTTATGACCCGATACATGCTTGACAGTTATGACCAAAAACACGTCATTTTCGTTTTTATGGACATTTTCATGAGTTATTGCCCACGGTTTTTGGGTTCAAGTTGTATTTGCAAGGCGTGTAACACCCGTTACATGTTTGAGATATATGACTAAAAACTCGTAGTTTTCGTGTTTTATGGCCGTTTCATGAGCTATTGTCCATTGTTTAGCGGTTCTAGGGCGATTTACAACGACCTTATGACCTAATACATCTTGGAGAGATATGACCCAAAACTCGCAGTTCTCGCGTTTTATGGATATTTTCATGAGCTATTGCCCATAGTTTTATGGTTCTAGGGCGTTCAACAGCAACCTCAAGACGCGATACATGTTTGAGAGTTATGACCAAAAACTTGTCTTTTTCGTGTTTTGTGGTCATTTTCATGAGTTATTGCCCACAGTTTTTGGGTTTCAGGAGGATTTGCATGACTCGTTAGAACCCTTACATGTTTGAGAGATATGACGAGAAGCTCGTCGTTTTTGCGCTTTATGGCTGTTTTCATGAGCTATTTCCCACAGTTTGATGGTTCTAGGGTGATTTTCAACAACCTTGAGACGCGATACATGTTTGAGAGTTATGACCAAAAACTCGTCTATTTCGTGTTTTATGGTCATTTTCATGATTTATTGCCCATAATTTTTGGGGTCCAGGCAGATTTGAATGCCTCGTAAGAACTCTTATATGTTTGAGAGATATGACCAGAAACTCATCGCTTTCGCGTTTTTTGGCCATTTTCATGAGCTATTGCCCATGGATTTGGGATTCCAGGGCATTTTACAACGTCCTTATGACCGGATACATGCTTGAGAGTTATGACAAAAAACATGTCGTTTCGTGTTTTATGGCCGTTTTCATGAGCTATTGCCCATTGTTTAGGGGTTCTAGGGAGATTTACAACGAGCTTTAGATCTGATACATGTTGGAGAGATATGACCCAAAACTCGCAGTTTTCGCATTTTATGGCTGTTTTCATGATCTATTGCCTACAGTTTTATGGTTCTAGGGCGTTTTACAGGAACCTTAAGACATGATACATGTTTGAGAGTTCTAACCAAAACATCGTCATTTCCTTGTTTTATGGTCATTTTAATGAGTTATTGCCCATAGTTTTTGGGTTCCAGGCGGATTTGCATGCCCCGTTAAAACACTTACATGTTTGAGAGATATGACCAGAAACTCGTCGTTTTCGCGTTTTATGGCTATTTTCATGAGCTATTTCCCACAGTTTTATGGTTACAGGACGATTTACAACAACCTTGAGACGACATACATGTTTGAGAGTTATGACCAAAAAACTCGTTTATTTCGTGTTTTATGGTCATTTTCATGAGTTATTGCCCACAGTTTTTTTTGTTCCAAGTGGATTTGCATGACTCATAAGAACACTTACATGTTTGAGAGATATACCAGAAACTCATCATTTTCGCGTTTTATGGCCGTTTTCATAAGCTATTTCCCACGGTTTTGAGATTCCAGGGCGATTTACAACGACCTTATGACCCGATACATGTTTGACAGTTATGACCAAAAACACGTCATTTTCGTTTTTATGGCCATTTTCAAGAGTTATTGACCACGGTTTTTGGGTTCAAGTTGTATTTGCAAGGCGTGTAAGACCCGTTACATGTTTGAAATATATGACTAAAAACTCGTAGTTTTCGTGTTTTGTGGCCGTTTTCATGAGCTATTGTCCATTGTTTAAGGGTTCTAGGGCGATTTACAACGACCTTATGACCTAATACATGTTGGAGACATATGACCCAAAATCTCGTAGTTCTCGCGTTTTATGGCTGTTTTCATGAGCTATTGCCCACTGTTTTATGGTTCTCTGGTGTTATACAACAAGCTTAAGAATCGATACATGTTTAAGAGTTATGACCAAAAACTCATTGTTTTCGTGTTTTATGGTCATTTTCATGAGTTATTGCCCATAGTTTTTGGGTTTCAGGCGGATTTGCATGCCTCGTAAGAACCCTTGGGTTACTGTTGGAGGCTGGGGCCAGGGACTGCTGGTGGAACGGCGGGGGACGTGGAGCGGCATGTCCGACGGAAACACGTGGAGCGGGAGGATGGCCTGCAGCTTTGACATTCTCTCCGGCTTTGGTGGCGGAGAGGTGGAAAAAGGGGGAACAGCGGTTTTAGGAGGGTTTTTTCTGCGCGCAAGGAAAGCTGTCGTAAAATGTGGATTTAGCTCTTACCTCGGGAAGCTAGGGACTAGGGCGGCCATCATGCTTCATCTGCTCGAGTTTAGGTGAAAAAAATCTGAATTCTTGGGGAATAACTCTCGTGTTCCATTCAGGCTTTGGAGATTTGAATTATTCCATTCAAATATCCATCTCTTACCACATAGTATTCATGCAAAATTACGCTTCTGTTTACCGGTTTGGATCTCGGAACAATTTATCAGAAAACTCTGTTTTGTTCACATCCATAGTTTACACAAAATCGCCGCATAAAATGTACTATTATGTACTAGAACGGAAAACAAATACAAACAGCAGAATCAAGATTTACCATTTCAGGGACATCATGGGTACACTACTCATCGTTCTGGAGTATAAGGGCGATTTAAAGCGACATGTGAGACCTGATACATCTTTTAGAGTGTTGACCAAAAACACATTGTTTTCGTGTTTTATGGCCGTTTTCATTAGTTATTGTCCATAGTTTTTGGGTTACAGGCGGATTTGCATGCCTCGTAAGAACCCTTACATGTTTGAGAGATATGACCAGAAACTCGTCGTTTTCGTGTTTTATGGCCGTTTTCATGAGCTATTGCCCACAATTTTGGGATTCCAGGGAGATTTACAACGACCTTATGACCCGATACATGCTTGAGAGTTATGACCAAAATCTCATCCTTTTCGTGTTTATGGCCATTTTCATGAGTTATTGCCCACCGTTTTTGGGTTCAATTTGTATTTGCACGACCTATCAGACCCGTTACATGTTTGAGATATATGACCAGAAACTCGTCATTTTCGTGTTTATGGCCGTTTTCATGAGCTATTGACCATAGTTTTGGGGTTCCAGGGCGATTTACATTGACCTTAAGACCCGGTACATGTTTGAGAGTTATGACCCAAAACTCAGTCGTTTTCATGTTTATGGCCATTTTAATGAGTTATGGCCCACAGTTTTTAGATTCTAGTTGGATTTGCAAGGCCTGTAAGACCCGTTACATGTTTGAGATATATGACTAAAAACTCTTAATTTTCGTGTTTTATGGACGTTTTCATGAGCTATGGTCCATTGTTTTGGGGTTCTAGGGCGATTTACACCGTCCTTACGACCTGATACATGTTGGAGAGATATGACCCAAAACTCGCAGTTCACGCGTTTTATGGCTATTTTCATGAGCTATTGCCCACAGTTTTATGGTTCTCGGGCGTTCAACAGAAAACCTCAAGACGCGATACATGTTTGAGAGCGATGTCCAAAAACTCGTCGTTTTCGTGTTTTGTGGTCATTTTCATGAGTTATTGCCCACAGTTTTTGGGTTTCAGGAGGATTTGCATGCCTCGTTAGAACCCTTACATGTTTGAGAGATATGACCAGAAACTCGTCGTTTTCGCGTTTTATGGCTATTTTCATGAGCTTTTCCCCACAGTTTTATGGTTCTAGGGTGCTTTTCAACAACCTTGAGACGCCATACATGTTTGAGAGTTATGACCAAAAACTCATTTATTTCGTGTTTTATGGTCATTTTCTTAAGTTATTGCCCACAATTTTTGGGTTCCAGGCGGATTTGCATGCCTCGTAAGAACTCTTACATGTTTGAGAGAAATGATAAGAAACTCATCGTTTTCGCGTTTTATGACCGTTTTCATGAGCTATTGCCCACAGTTTTGGGATTCCAGGGCGATTTACAACGTCCTTATGACCCGATACATGCTTGAGAGTTATGACCAAAAACACGTCATTTTCTTGTTTATGGCCATTTTCATGAGTTATTGCCCACGTTTTTTGGGTTCAAGTACATGTTTGAGATATATGACTAAAAACTCGTCGTTTTCGTGTTTTGTGGTCATTTTCATGAGTTATTGCCCACAATTTTTTGGTTTCAGGAGGATTTGCATGCCACATTAGAACCCTTACATGTTTGAGAGATATGACCAGAAACTCGTTGTTTTCGCGTTTATGGCCATTTTCATGAGCTATTTCCCACAATTTTATGGTTCTAGGGTGATTTACAACAACCTTGAGACGCCATACATGTTTGAGAGTTATGACCAAAAACTCATTTATTTTGTGTTTTATGGTCATTTTCATGAGTTATTGCCCACAATTTTTGGGGTCCAGGCGGATTTCATGCGTCATAAGAACTCTTACATTTTTGAGAGAAATGACAAGAAACTCATCGTTTTCGCGTTTTATGGCCGTTTTCATGAGCTATTGCCCACAGTTTTGGGATTCCAGGGCGATTTACAACGTCCTTATGACCCGATACATGCTTGATAGTTATGACCAAAAACATGTCGTTTCGGGTTTTATGGCCATTTTCATGAGCTATTGCCCATTGTTTAGGGGTTCTAGGGCGATTTACAACAAGCTTATGACCTGATACATGCTGGAGAGATATGACCCAAAAACTTATGGCTGTTTTCATGATCTATTGCCCACAGTTTTATGGTTCTAGGGCGTTTTACAGGAACCTTAAGACATGATACATGTTTGAGAGTTCTAACCAAAACCTCATCATTTCCTTGTTTTATGGTCATGTAATGAGTTATTGCCCATAGTTTTTGGGTTCCAGGCGGATTTGCATGCCCCGTTAGAACCCTTACATGTTTCAGAGATATGACCAGAAACTCGTCGGTTTCGCGTTTTATTGCTATTTTCATGAGCTATTTCCCACAGTTTTATGGTTACATGGCGATTTACAACAACCTTGAGACGAGATACATGTTTGAGAGTTATGACCAAAAACTCGTTTATTTCGTGTTTTATGGTCATTTTCATGAGTTATTGCCCACAGTTTTTGGGTTCCAAGGGGATTTGCATGACTCATAAGAACACTTACATGTTTGAGAGATATGACTAGAAACTCATCGTTTTCGCGTTTTATGGCCGTTTTCATGAGCTATTGCCCACTGTTTTGGGATTCCAGGGCGATTTACAACGACCTTATGACCCGATACATGCTTGACAGTTATGACCAAAAACACGTCATTTTCGTTTTTATGGCCATTTTCATGATTTATTGCCCACGGTTTTTGGGTTCAAGTTGTATTTGCAAGGCGTGTAAGACCCGTTACATGTTTGAAATATATGACTAAAAACTCGTAGTTTTCGTGTTTGATGGCCGTTTTTATGAGCTATTGTCCATTGTTTAGGGGTTCTAGGGCGATTTACAACGACCTTATGACCTAATACATGTTGGAGAGATATGACCCAAAACTCGTAGTTCTCGCGTTTTATGGCTGTTTTCATGAGCTATTGCCCACAGTTTTATGGTTCTCGGGCGTTCAACAGCAACCTCAAGATGCGATACATGTTTGAGAGCTATGACCAAAAACTCGTCGTTTTCGTGTTTTGTGGTCATTTTCATGAGTTATTGCCCACAGTTTTTGGGTTTCAGGAGGATTTGCATGCCTCGTTAGAACCCTTACATGTTTGAGAGATATGACGAGAAACTCGTCGTTTTCGCGCTTTATGGCTGTTTTCATGAGCTATTTCCCACAGTTTTAATGGTTCTAGGTTGATTTTCAACAACCTTGAGACACGATACATGTTTGAGAGTTATGACCAAAAACTCGTTTATTTCCTGTTTTATGGTCATTTTCATGAGTTATTGCCCACAATTTTTGGGGTCCAGGTGGATTTGCATGCCTCGTAAGAACTCTTACATGTTTGAGAGATATAAACAGAAACTCATCGTTTTCGCGTTTTAGAGCCGTTTTCATGAGCTATTATCCACGGTTTTGGGATTCCAGGGCGATTTACAACGTCCTTATGACCCGATACATGCTTGAGAGTTATGACCAAAAAGATGTTGTTTCGTGTTTTATGGCCGTTTTTATGAGCTATTGCCCATTGTTTAGGGGTTCTAGGGCGATTTACAACGAACTTATGAGCTGATACATGCTGGAGAGATATGACCCAAAAACTCGCAGTTTTCGCGTTTTATGGCTGTTTTCATGATCTATTGACCACATTTTTATGGTTCTAGGGCGTTTTACAGGAACCTTAAGACATGAAACATGTTTGAGAGTTCTAACCAAAACCTCGTCATTTCCTTGTTTTATGGTCATTTTAATGAGTTCCCACAGTTTTTGGGTTCCAGGCGGATTTGCATGCCCCATTAGAACCCTTACATGTTTGAGAGTTATGACCAGAAACTCGTCGTTTTCGCGTTTTATGGCTATTTTCATGAGGTATTTCCCACAGTTTTATGGTTATAGGGCGATTTACAACAACCTTGAGACGAGATACATGTTTGAGAGTTATGACCAAAAAACTCATTTATTTTGTGTTTTATGGTCATTTTCATGAGTTATTGCCCACAATTTTTGGGGTCCAGGCGGATTTGCATGCCTCGTAAGAACTCTTACATGTTTGAGAGAAATGACAAGAAACTCATCGTTGTCGCGTTTTATGGCCGTTTTCATGAGCTATTGCCCACAGTTTTGGGATTCCAGGGCGATTTACAACGTCCTTATGACCCGATACATGCTTGATAGTTATGACCAAAAACATGTCGTTTCGGGTTTTATGGCCATTTTCATGAGCTATTGCCCATTGTTTAGGGGTTCTAGGGCGATTTACAACAAGCTTATGACCTGATACATGCTGGAGAGATATGACCCAAAAACTCGCAGTTTTCGCGTTTTATGGCTGTTTTCATGATCTATTGCCCACAGTTTTATGGTTCTAGGGCGTTTTACAGGAACCTTAAGACATGATACATGTTTGAGAGTTCTAACCAAAACCTCATCATTTCCTTGTTTTATGGTCATTTTAATGAGTTATTGCCCATAGTTTTTGGGTTCCAGGCGGATTTGCATGCCCCGTTAGAACCCTTACATGTTTGAGAGATATGTCCGGAAACTCGTCGTTTTCGCGTTTTATTGCTATTTTCATGAGCTATTTCCCACAGTTTTATGGTTACATGGCGATTTACAACAACCTTGAGACGAGATACATGTTTGAGAGTTATGACCAAAAACTCGTTTATTTCGTGTTTTATGGTCATTTTCATGAGTTATTGCCCACAGTTTTTGGGTTCCAAGTGGATTTGCATGACTCATAAGAACAATTACATGTTTGAGAGATATGACCAGAAACTCATCGTTTTTCGTTTTATGGCCGTTTTCATGAGCTATTGCCCACTGTTTTGGGATTCCGAGGCGATTTACAACGACCTTATGACCCGATACATGCTCGATAGTTATGACCAAAACACGTCATTTCGCTTTTACGGCCATTTTCATGAGTTATTGCCCACGGTTTTGGGTTCAAGTTGTATTTGAAAGGCGTAAGACGTTACATGTTTGAAATATATGACTAAAACTCGTAGTTTTCGGGTTTTATGGCCATTTTCATGAGCTATTGCCCATTGTTTAGGGGTTCTAGGGCGATTTAAAACAAGCTTATGACCTGATACATGCTGGAGAGATATGACCCAAAAACTTATGGCTGTTTTCATGATCTATTGCCCACAGTTTTATGGTTCTCGGGCGTTCAACAGCAACCTCAAGATGCGATACATGTTTGAGAGCTAAGACCAAAAACTCGTCGTTTTCGTGTTTTGTGGTCATTTTCATGAGTTATTGCCCACAGTTTTTGGGTTTCAGGAGGATTTGCATGCCTCGTTAGAACCCTTACATGTTTGAGAGATATGACGATAAACTCATCGTTTTCGCGCTTTATGGCTGTTATCATGAGCTATTTCCCACAGTTTTAATGGTTCTAGGTTGATTTTTAACAACCTTGAGACACGATACATGTTTGAGAGTTATGACCAAAAACTCGTTTATTTCCTGTTTTATGGTCATTTTCATGAGTTATTGCCCACAATTTTTGGGGTCCAGGCGGATTTGCATGCCTCGTAAGAACTCTTACATGTTTGAGAGATATAACCAGAAACTCATCGTTTTCGCGTTTTATAGCCGTTTTCATGAGCTATTGCCCACGGTTTTGGGATTCCAGGGCGATTTACAACGTCCTTATGACCCGATACATGCTTGAGAGTTATGACCAAAAAGATGTTGTTTCGTGTTTTATGGCCGTTTTTATGAGCTATTGCCCATTTTTTAGAAGTTCTAGGGCGATTTACAACGAGCTTATGAGCTGATACATCTTTGAGATATGACCCAAAACTCAGCAGTTTCTCGCTTTATGGCTGTTTTCATGATCTATTGACCACAGTTTTATGGTTCTAGGGCGTTTTACAGGAACCTTAAGACATGATACATGTTTGAGAGTTCTAACCAAAACCTCGTCATTTCCTTGTTTTATGGTCATTTTAATGAGTTATTTCCCACAGTTTTTGGGTTCCAGGCGGATTTGCATGCCCCGTTAGAACCCTTACATGTTTGAGAGTTATGACCAGAAACTCGTCGTTTTCGCGTTTTATGGCTATTTTCATGAGGTATTTCCCACAGTTTTATGGTTATAGGGCGATTTACAACAACCTTGAGACGAGATACATGTTTGAGAGTTATGACCAAAAAACTCATTTATTTTGTGTTTTATGGTCATTTTCATGAGTTATTGCCCACAATTTTTGGGGTCCATGCGGATTTGCATGCCTCGTAAGAACTCTTACATGTTTGAGAGAAATGACAAGAAACTCATCGTTCTCGCGTTTTATGGCCGTTTTCATGAGCTATTGCCCACAGTTTTGGGATTCCAGGGCGATTTACAACGTCCTTATGACCCGATACATGCTTGATAGTTATGACCAAAAACATGTCGTTTCAGGTTTTATGGCCATTTTCATGAGCTATTGCCCATTGTTTAGGGGTTCTAGGGCGATTTACAAGCTTATGACCTAATACATGTTGGAGAGATATGACCCAAAACTAGTAGTTCTCGTTTTATGGCTGTTTTCATGATCTATTGCCCACAGTTTATGGTTCTCGGGCGTTCAAGAACCTCAAGATGCGATACATGTTTGAGAGCTATGACCAAAACTCGTCATTTTTGTTTTGATGTCATTTTCATGAGTTATTGCCCACAGTTTTTGGGTTTCAGGAGGATTTGCATGCCTCGTTAGAACCCTTACATGTTTGAGAGATATGACGATAAACTCGTCGTTTTCGCGCTTTATGGCTGTTATCATGAGCTATTTCCCACAGTTTTAATGGTTCTAGGTTGATTTTCAACAACCTTGAGACACGATACATGTTTGAGAGTTATGACCAAAAACTCGTTTATTTCCTGTTTTATGGTCATTTTCATGAGTTATTGCCCACAATTTTTGGGGTCCAGGCGGATTTGCATGCCTCGTAAGAACTCTTACATGTTTGAGAGATATAACCAGAAACTCATCGTTTTCGCGTTTTATAGCCGTTTTCATGAGCTATTGCCCACGGTTTTGGGATTCCAGGGCGATTTACAACGTCCTTATGACCCGATACATGCTTGAGAGTTATGACCAAAAAGATGTTGTTTCGTGTTTTATGGCCGTTTTTATGAGCTATTGCCCATTTTTTAGAAGTTCTAGGGCGATTTACAACGAGCTTATGAGCTGATACATGCTGGAGAGATATGACCCAAAAACTCGCAGTTTTCGCGCTTTATGGCTGTTTTCATGATCTATTGACCACAGTTTTATGGTTCTAGGGCGTTTTACAGGAACCTTAAGACATGATACATGTTTGAGAGTTCTAACCAAAACCTCGTCATTTCCTTGTTTTATGGTCATTTTAATGAGTTATTTCCCACAGTTTTTGGGTTCCAGGCGGATTTGCATGCCCCGTTAGAACCCTTACATGTTTGAGAGTTATGACCAGAAACTCGTCGTTTTCGCGTTTTATGGCTATTTTCATGAGGTATTTCCCACAGTTTTATGGTTATAGGGCGATTTACAACAACCTTGAGACGAGATACATGTTTGAGAGTTATGACCAAAAAACTCATTTATTTTGTGTTTTATGGTCATTTTCATGAGTTATTGCCCACAATTTTTGGGGTCCAGGCGGATTTGCATGCCTCGTAAGAACTCTTACATGTTTGAGAGAAATGACAAGAAACTCATCGTTGTCGCGTTTTATGGCCGTTTTCATGAGCTATTGCCACAGTTTGGGATTCCAGGCGATTTACAACGTCCTTATGACCCGATACATGCTTGATAGTTATGACCAAAAACATGTCGTTTGGTTTTATGGCCATTTTCATGAGCTATTGCCCATTGTTTAGGGGTTCTAGGCGATTTACAACAAGCTTATGACCGATACATCTTTGAGAGATATGACCCAAAAACTTATGGCTGTTTTCATGATCTATTGCCCACAGTTTTATGGTTCTAGGGCGTTTTACAGGAACCTTAAGACATGATACATGTTTGAGAGTTCTAACCAAAACCTCATCATTTCCTTGTTTTATGGTCATTTTAATGAGTTATTGCCCATAGTTTTTGGGTTCCAGGCGGATTTGCATGCCCCGTTAGAACCCTTACATGTTTGAGAGATATGTCCGGAAACTCGTCGTTTTCGCGTTTTATTGCTATTTTCATGAGCTATTTCCCACAGTTTTATGGTTACATGGCGATTTACAACAACCTTGAGACGAGATACATGTTTGAGAGTTATGACCAAAAACTCGTTTATTTCGTGTTTTATGGTCATTTTCATGAGTTATTGCCCACAGTTTTTGGGTTCCAAGTGGATTTGCATGACTCATAAGAACAATTACATGTTTGAGAGATATGACCAGAAACTCATCGTTTTCGCGTTTTATGGCCGTTTTCATGAGCTATTGCCCACTGTTTTGGGATTCCAGGGCGATTTACAACGACCTTATGACCCGATACATGCTCGACAGTTATGACCAAAAACACGTCATTTTCGTTTTTACGGCCATTTTCATGAGTTATTGCCCACGGTTTTTGGGTTCAAGTTGTATTTGAAAGGCGTGTAAGACCTGTTACATGTTTGAAATATATGACTAAAAACTCGTAGTTTTCGTGTTTTATGGCCGTTTTTATGAGCTATTGTCCATTGTTTAGGGGTTCTAGGGCGATTTACAACGACCTTATGACCTAATACATGTTGGAGAGATATGACCCAAAACTAGTAGTTCTCGCGTTTTATGGCTGTTTTCATGAGCTATTGCCCACAGTTTTATGGTTCTCGGGCGTTCAACAGCAACCTCAAGATGCGATACATGTTTGAGAGCTATGACCAAAAACTCGTCGTTTTCGTGTTTTGTGGTCATTTTCATGAGTTATTGCCCACAGTTTTTGGGTTTCAGGAGGATTTGCATGCCTCGTTAGAACCCTTACATGTTTGAGAGATATGACGATAAACTCGTCGTTTTTCGCTTTTATCATGAGCTATTTCCACAGTTTTATGGTTCTAGGTTGATTTTCAACAACCTTGAGACACGATACATGTTTGAGAGTTATGACCAAAAACTCGTTTATTTCCTGTTTTATGGTCATTTTCATGAGTTATTGCCCACAATTTTTGGGGTCCAGGCGGATTTGCATGCCTCGTAAGAACTCTTACATGTTTGAGAGATATAACCAGAAACTCATCGTTTTCGCGTTTTATAGCCGTTTTCATGAGCTATTGCCCACGGTTTTGGGATTCCAGGGCGATTTACAACGTCCTTATGACCCGATACATGCTTGAGAGTTATGACCAAAAAGATGTTGTTTCGTGTTTTATGGCCGTTTTTATGAGCTATTGCCCATTTTTTAGAAGTTCTAGGGCGATTTACAACGAGCTTATGAGCTGATACATGCTGGAGAGATATGACCCAAAATCTCGCAGTTTTCGCGCTTTATGGCTGTTTTCATGATCTATTGACCAGTTTTATGGTTCTAGGCGTTTTACAGGAACCTTAAGACATGATACATGTTTGAGAGTTCTAACCAAAACCTCGTCATTTCCTTGTTTTATGGTCATTTTAATGAGTTATTTCCCACAGTTTTTGGGTTCCAGGCGGATTTGCATGCCCCGTTAGAACCCTTACATGTTTGAGAGTTATGACCAGAAACTCGTCGTTTTCGCGTTTTATGGCTATTTTCATGAGGTATTTCCCACAGTTTTATGGTTATAGGGCGATTTACAACAACCTTGAGACGAGATACATGTTTGAGAGTTATGACCAAAAAACTCATTTATTTTGTGTTTTATGGTCATTTTCATGAGTTATTGCCCACAATTTTTGGGGTCCAGGCGGATTTGCATGCCTCGTAAGAACTCTTACATGTTTGAGAGAAATGACAAGAAACTCATCGTTGTCGCGTTTTATGGCCGTTTTCATGAGCTATTGCCCACAGTTTTGGGATTCCAGGGCGATTTACAACGTCCTTATGACCCGATACATGCTTGATAGTTATGACCAAAAACATGTCGTTTCGGGTTTTATGGCCATTTTCATGAGCTATTGCCCATTGTTTAGGGGTTCTAGGCGATTTACAACAAGCTTATGACCGATACATCTTTGAGAGATATGACCCAAAAAACTTCGCTTTTATGGTCTGTTTTCATGATCTATTGCCCACGCTTTATGGTTCTAGGCGTTTAACAGGAACCTTAAGACATGATACATGTTTGAGAGTTCTAACCAAAACCTCATCATTTCCTTGTTTTATGGTCATTTTAATGAGTTATTGCCCATAGTTTTTGGGTTCCAGGCGGATTTGCATGCCCCGTTAGAACCCTTACATGTTTGAGAGATATGTCCGGAAACTCGTCGGTTTCGCGTTTTATTGCTATTTTCATGAGCTATTTCCCACAGTTTTATGGTTACATGGCGATTTACAACAACCTTGAGACGAGATACATGTTTGAGAGTTATGACCAAAAACTCGTTTATTTCGTGTTTTATGGTCATTTTCATGAGTTATTGCCCACAGTTTTTGGGTTCCAAGTGGATTTGCATGACTCATAAGAACAATTACATGTTTGAGAGATATGACCAGAAACTCATCGTTTTCGCGTTTTATGGCCGTTTTCATGAGCTATTGCCCACTGTTTTGGGATTCGAGGGCGATTTACAACGACCTTATGACCCGATACATGCTCGACAGTTATGACCAAAAACACGTCATTTTCGTTTTTACGGCCATTTTCATGAGTTATTGCCCACGGTTTTTGGGTTCAAGTTGTATTTGCAAGGCGTGTAAGACCAGTTACATGTTTGAAATATATGACTAAAAACTCGTAGTTTTCGTGTTTTATGGCCGTTTTTATGAGCTATTGTCCATTGTTTAGGGGTTCTAGGGCGATTTACAACGACCTTATGACCTAATACATGTTGGAGAGATATGACCCAAAACTAGTAGTTCTCGCGTTTTATGGCTGTTTTCATGAGCTATTGCCCACAGTTTTATGGTTCTCGGGCGTTCAACAGCAACCTCAAGATGCGATACATGTTTGAGAGCTATGACCAAAAACTCGTCATTTTCGTGTTTTGTGGTCATTTTCATGAGTTATTGCCCACAGTTTTTGGGTTTCAGGAGGATTTGCATGCCTCGTTAGAACCCTTACATGTTTGAGAGATATGACGATAAACTCGTCGTTTTCGCGCTTTATGGCTGTTTTCATGAGCTATTTCCCACAGTTTTAATGGTTCTAGGTTGATTTTCAACAACCTTGAGACACGATACATGTTTGAGAGTTATGACCAAAAACTCGTTTATTTCCTGTTTTATGGTCATTTTCATGAGTTATTGCCCACAATTTTTGGGGTCCAGGCGGATTTGCATGCCTCGTAAGAACTCTTACATGTTTGAGAGATATGACCAGAAACTCATCGTTTTCGCGTTTTATAGCCGTTTTCATGAGCTATTGCCCACGGTTTTGGGATTCCAGGGCGATTTACAACGTCCTTATGACCCGATACATGCTTGAGAGTTATGACCAAAAACATGTTTCGTGTTTTATGGCCGTTTTTATGAGCTATTGCCCATTTTTTAGAAGTTCTAGGGCGATTTACAACGAGCTTATGAGCTGATACATGCTGGAGAGATATGACCCAAAAACTCGCAGTTTTCGCGCTTTATGGCTGTTTTCATGATCTATTGACCACAGTTTTATGGTTCTAGGGCGTTTTACAGGAACCTTAAGACATGATACATGTTTGAGAGTTCTAACCAAAACCTCGTCATTTCCTTGTTTTATGGTCATTTTAATGAGTTATTTCCCACAGTTTTTGGGTTCCAGGCGGATTTGCATGCCCCGTTAGAACCCTTACATGTTTGAGAGTTATGACCAGAAACTCGTCGTTTTCGCGTTTTATGGCTATTTTCATGAGGTATTTCCCACAGTTTTATGGTTATAGGGCGATTTACAACAACCTTGAGACGAGATACATGTTTGAGAGTTATGACCAAAAAACTCATTTATTTTGTGTTTTATGGTCATTTTCATGAGTTATTGCCCACAATTTTTGGGGTCCAGGCGGATTTGCATGCCTCGTAAGAACTCTTACATGTTTGAGAGAAATGACAAGAAACTCATCGTTGTCGCGTTTTATGGCCGTTTTCATGAGCTATTGCCCAGTTTTGGGATTCCAGGGCGATTTACAACGTCCTTATGACCCGATACATGCTTGATAGTTATGACCAAAAACATGTCGTTTCGGGTTTTATGGCCATTTTCATGAGCTATTGCCCATTGTTTAGGGGTTCTAGGGCGATTTACAACAAGCTTATGACCTGATACATGCTGGAGAGATATGACCCAAAACTTCGATTTTGTTTTATGGCTGTTTTCATGATCTATTGCCCACAGTTTTATGGTTCTAGGGCGTTTTACAGGAACCTTAAGACATGATACATGTTTGAGAGTTCTAACCAAAACCTCATCATTTCCTTGTTTTATGGTCATTTTAATGAGTTATTGCCCATAGTTTTTGGGTTCCAGGCGGATTTGCATGCCCCGTTAGAACCCTTACATGTTTGAGAGATATGTCCGGAAACTCGTCGTTTTCGCGTTTTATTGCTATTTTCATGAGCTATTTCCCACAGTTTTATGGTTACATGGCGATTTACAACAACCTTGAGACGAGATACATGTTTGAGAGTTATGACCAAAAACTCGTTTATTTCGTGTTTTATGGTCATTTTCATGAGTTATTGCCCACAGTTTTTGGGTTCCAAGTGGATTTGCATGACTCATAAGAACAATTACATGTTTGAGAGATATGACCAGAAACTCATCGTTTTCGCGTTTTATGGCCGTTTTCATGAGCTATTGCCCACTGTTTTGGGATTCCAGGGCGATTTACAACGACCTTATGACCCGATACATGCTCGACAGTTATGACCAAAAACACGTCATTTTCGTTTTTACGGCCATTTTCATGAGTTATTGCCCACGGTTTTTGGGTTCAAGTTGTATTTGCAAGGCGTGTAAGACCTGTTACATGTTTGAAATATATGACTAAAAACTCGTAGTTTTCGTGTTTTATGGCCGTTTTTATGAGCTATTGTCCATTGTTTAGGGGTTCTAGGGCGATTTACAACGACCTTATGACCTAATACATGTTGGAGAGATATGACCCAAAACTAGTAGTTCTCGTTTTATGGCTGTTTTCATGAGCTATTGCCCAGCTTTATGGTTCTCGGGCGTTCAACAAAGAACCTCAAGATGCGATACATGTTTGAGAGCTATGACCAAAACTTCGTCATTTTCGTGTTTTGTGGTCATTTTCATGAGTTATTGCCCATAGTTTTTGGGTTTCAGGAGGATTTGCATGCCTCGTTAGAACCCTTACATGTTTGAGAGATATGACGACAAACTCGTCGTTTTCGCGCTTTATGGCTGTTTTCATGAGCTATTTCCACAGTTTTAATGGTTCTAGGTTGATTTTCAACAACCTTGAGACACGATACATGTTTGAGAGTTATGACCAAAACTTCGTTTATTTCTGTTTATGGTCATTTTCATGAGTTATTGCCCACAATTTTTGGGGTCCAGCGGTTGCATGCCTCGTAAGAACTCTTACATGTTTGAGAGATATGACCGAAACTCATCGTTTCGCGTTTATAGCCGTTTTCATGAGCTATTGCCCACGGTTTTGGGATTCGAGGCAATTTACAACGTCCTTATGACCCGATACATGCTTGAGAGTTATGACCAAAAAGATGTTGTTTCGTGTTTTATGGCCGTTTTTATGAGCTATTGCCCATTTTTTAGAAGTTCTAGGGCGATTTACAACGAGCTTATGAGCTGATACATGCTGGAGAGATATGACCCAAAAACTCGCAGTTTTCGCGCTTTATGGCTGTTTTCATGATCTATTGACCACAGTTTTATGGTTCTAGGGCGTTTTACAGGAACCTTAAGACATGATACATGTTTGAGAGTTCTAACCAAAACCTCGTCATTTCCTTGTTTTATGGTCATTTTAATGAGTTATTTCCCACAGTTTTTGGGTTCCAGGCGGATTTGCATGCCCCGTTAGAACCCTTACATGTTTGAGAGTTATGACCAGAAACTCGTCGTTTTCGCGTTTTATGGCTATTTTCATGAGGTATTTCCCACAGTTTTATGGTTATAGGGCGATTTACAACAACCTTGAGACGAGATACATGTTTGAGAGTTATGACCAAAAAACTCATTTATTTTGTGTTTTATGGTCATTTTCATGAGTTATTGCCCACAATTTTTGGGGTCCAGGCGGATTTGCATGCCTCGTAAGAACTCTTACATGTTTGAGAGAAATGACAAGAAACTCATCGTTGTCGCGTTTTATGGCCGTTTTCATGAGCTATTGCCCACAGTTTTGGGATTCCAGGGCGATTTACAACGTCCTTATGACCCGATACATGCTTGATAGTTATGACCAAAAACATGTCGTTTCGGGTTTTATGGCCATTTTCATGAGCTATTGCCCATTGTTTAGGGGTTCTAGGGCGATTTACAACAAGCTTATGACCTGATACATGCTGGAGAGATATGACCCAAAAACTTCGATTTTCGCGTTTTATGGCTGTTTTCATGATCTATTGCCCAGTTTTATGGTTCTAGGCGTTTCAGAACCTTAAGACATGATACATGTTAGAGAGTTCTAACCAAAACCTCATCATTTCCTTGTTTTATGGTCATTTTAATGAGTTATTGCCCATAGTTTTTGGGTTCCAGGCGGATTTGCATGCCCCGTTAGAACCCTTACATGTTTGAGAGATATGTCCGGAAACTCGTCGTTTTCGCGTTTTATTGCTATTTTCATGAGCTATGTCCAACAGGTTTATGGTTACATGGCGATTTACAACAACCTTGAGACGAGATACATGTTTGAGAGTTATGACCAAAAACTCGTTTATTTCGTGTTTTATGGTCATTTTCATGAGTTATTGCCCACAGTTTTTGGGTTCCAAGTGGATTTGCATGACTCATAAGAACAATTACATGTTTGAGAGATATGACCAGAAACTCATCGTTTTCGCGTTTTATGGCCGTTTTCATGAGCTATTGCCCACTGTTTTGGGATTCCAGGGCGATTTGCAACGACCTTATGACCCGATACATGCTCGACAGTTATGACCAAAAACACGTCATTTTCGTTTTTACGGCCATTTTCATGAGTTATTGCCCACGGTTTTTGGGTTCAAGTTGTATTTGCAAGGCGTGTAAGACCTGTTACATGTTTGAAATATATGACTAAAAACTCGTAGTTTTCGTGTTTTATGGCCGTTTTTATGAGCTATTGTCCATTGTTTAGGGGTTCTAGGGCGATTTACAACGACCTTATGACCTAATACATGTTGGAGAGATATGACCCAAAACTAGTAGTTCTCGCGTTTTATGGCTGTTTTCATGAGCTATTGCCCACAGTTTTATGGTTCTCGGGCGTTCAACAGCAACCTCAAGATGCGATACATGTTTGAGAGCTATGACCAAAAACTCGTCGTTTTCGTGTTTTGTGGTCATTTTCATGAGTTATTGCCCACAGTTTTTGGGTTTCAGGAGGATTTGCATGCCTCGTTAGAACCCTTACATGTTTGAGAGATATGACGATAAACTCGTCGTTTTCGCGCTTTATGGCTGTTTTCATGAGCTATTTCCCACAGTTTTAATGGTTCTAGGTTGATTTTCAACAACCTTGAGACACGATACATGTTTGAGAGTTATGACCAAAAACTCGTTTATTTCCTGTTTTATGGTCATTTTCATGAGTTATTGCCCACAATTTTTGGGGTCCAGGCGGATTTGCATGCCTCGTAAGAACTCTTACATGTTTGAGAGATATGACCAGAAACTCATCGTTTTCGCGTTTTATAGCCGTTTTCATGAGCTATTGCCCACGGTTTTGGGATTCCAGGGCGATTTACAACGTCCTTATGACCCGATACATGCTTGAGAGTTATGACCAAAAAGATGTTGTTTCGTGTTTTATGGCCGTTTTTATGAGCTATTGCCCATTTTTTAGAAGTTCTAGGGCGATCAACGAGCTTATGAGCTGATACATGCTGGAGAGATATGACCCAAAAACTTGCAGTTTTCGCGCTTTATGGCTGTTTTCATGATCTATTGACCACAGTTTATGGTTCTAGGGCGTTTACAGAACCTTAAGACATGATACATGTTTGAGAGTTCTAACCAAAACCTCGTCATTTCCTTGTTTTATGGTCATTTTAATGAGTTATTTCCCACAGCTTTGGGTTCCAGCGGATTTGCATGCCCGTTAGAACCCTTACATGTTTGAGAGTTATGACGTAAACTCGTCGTTTTCGCTTTTATGGCTATTTTCATGAGGTATTTCCCACAGTTTTATGGTTATAGGCGATTTACAACAACCTTGAGATTTAGATACATGTTTGAGAGTTATGACCAAAAACTCGTTTATTTCCTGTTTTATGGTCATTTTCATGAGTTATTGCCCACAATTTTTGGGGTCCAGGCGGATTTGCATGCCTCGTAAGAACTCTTACATGTTTGAGAGAAATGACAAGAAACTCATCGTTGTCGCGTTTTATGGCCGTTTTCATGAGCTATTGCCCACAGTTTTGGGATTCCAGGGCAATATACAACGTCCTTATGACCCGATACATGCTTGATAGTTATGACCAAAAACATGTCGTTTCGGGTTTTATGGCCATTTTCATGAGCTATTGCCCATTGTTTAGGGGTTCTAGGGCGATTTACAACAAGCTTATGACCTGATACATGCTGGAGAGATATGACCCAAAAACTCGCAGTTTTCGCGTTTTATGGCTGTTTTCATGATCTATTGCCCACAGTTTTATGGTTCTAGGGCGTTTTACAGGAACCTTAAGACATGATACATGTTTGAGAGTTCTAACCAAAACCTCATCATTTCCTTGTTTTATGGTCATTTTAATGAGTTATTGCCCATAGTTTTTGGGTTCCAGGCGGATTTGCATGCCCCGTTAGAACCCTTACATGTTTGAGAGATATGTCCGGAAACTCGTCGTTTTCGCGTTTTATTGCTATTTTCATGAGCTATTTCCCACAGTTTTATGGTTACATGGCGATTTACAACAACCTTGAGACGAGATACATGTTTGAGAGTTATGACCAAAAACTCGTTTATTTCGTGTTTTATGGTCATTTTCATGAGTTATTGCCCACAGTTTTTGGGTTCCAAGTGGATTTGCATGACTCATAAGAACAATTACATGTTTGAGATATGACCAAAAACTCATCGTAGTTTTCGTGTTTTATGGCCGTTTTTATGAGCTATTGTCCATTGTTTAGGGTTCTAGGGCGATTTACGACCTTATGACCTAATACATGTTGAGAGATATGACCCAAAACTAGTAGTTCTCGCTTTATGGCTGTTTTCATGAGCTATTGCCACGCTTTATGGTTCTCGCGTTCAAAGAACCTCAAGATGCGATACATGTTTGAGAGCTATGACCAAAAACTCATTTTCGTGTTTTGTGGTCATTTTCATGAGTTATTGCCCAGTTTTTGGGTTTCAGGAGGATTTGCATGCCTCGTTAGAACCCTTACATGTTTGAGAGATATGACGATAAACTCGTCGTTTTCGCGCTTTATGGCTGTTTTCATGAGCTATTTCCCACAGTTTTAATGGTTCTAGGTTGATTTTCAACAACCTTGAGACACGATACATGTTTGAGAGTTATGACCAAAAACTCGTTTATTTCCTGTTTTATGGTCATTTTCATGAGTTATTGCCCACAATTTTTGGGGTCTAGGCGGATTTGCATGCCTCGTAAGAACTCTTACATGTTTGAGAGATATGACCAGAAACTCATCGTTTTCGCGTTTTATAGCCGTTTTCATGAGCTATTGCCCACGGTTTTGGGATTCCAGGGCGATTTACAACGTCCTTATGACCCGATACATGCTTGAGAGTTATGACCAAAAAGATGTTGTTTCGTGTTTTATGGCCGTTTTTATGAGCTATTGCCCATTTTTTAGAAGTTCTAGGGCGATCAACGAGCTTATGAGCTGATACATGCTGGAGAGATATGACCCAAAAACTTGCAGTTTTCGCGCTTTATGGCTGTTTTCATGATCTATTGACCACAGTTTTATGGTTCTAGGGCGTTTTACAGGAACCTTAAGACATGATACATGTTTGAGAGTTCTAACCAAAACCTCGTCATTTCCTTGTTTTATGGTCATTTTAATGAGTTATTGCCCATAGTTTTTGGGTTCCAGGCGGATTTGCATGCCCCATTAGAACCCTTACATGTTTGAGAGATATGTCCGGAAACTCGTCGTTTTCGCGTTTTATTGCTATTTTCATGAGATATTTCCCACAGTTTTATGGTTACATGGCGATTTACAACAACCTTGAGACGAGATACATGTTTGAGAGTTATGACCAAAAACTCGTTTATTTCGTGTTTTATGGTCATTTTCATGAGTTATTGCCCAAAATTTTTGGGTTCCAAGTGGATTTGCATGACTCATAAGAACAATTACATGTTTGAGAGATATGACCAGAAAATCATCGTTTTCGCGTTTTATGGCCATTTTCATGAGCTATTGCCCACTGTTTTGGGATTCCAGGGCGATTTACAACGACCTTATGACCCGATACATGCTCGACAGTTATGACCAAAAACACGTCATTTTCGTTTTTATGGCCATTTTCATGAGTTATTGCCCACGGTTTTTGGGTTCAAGTTGTATTTGCAAGGCGTGTAAGACCTGTTACATGTTTGAAATATATGACTAAAAACTCGTAGTTTTCGTGTTTTATGGCCGTTTTTATGAGCTATTGTCCATTGTTTAGGGGTTCTAGGGCGATTTACAACCTTATGACCTAATACATGTTGGAGATATGACCCAAAACTAGTAGTTCGCGCTTTTATGGCTGTTTTCATGAGCTATTGCCCACAGTTTATGGTTCTCAGGCGTTCAACAAGAACCTCAAGATGCGATACATGTTTGAGAGCTATGACCAAAACTCGTCATTTTCGTGTTTTGTGGTCATTTTCATGAGTTATTGCCCACAATTTTTGGGTTTCAGGAGGATTTGCATGCCTCGTTAGAACCCTTACATGTTTGAGAGATATGACCAGAAACTCGTCGTTTTCGCGCTTTATGGCTGTTTTCATGAGCTATTTCCCACAGTTTTAATGGTTCTAGGTTGATTTTCAACAACCTTGAGACACGATACATGTTTGAGAGTTATGACCAAAAACTCGTTTATTTCCTGTTTTATGGTCATTTTCATGACTTATTGCCCACAATTTTTGGAGTCCAGGCGGATTTGCATGCCTCGTAAGCACTCTTACATGTTTGAGAGATATGACAAGAAACTCATCGTTTTCGCGTTTTATGGACGTTTTCATGAGTTATTGCCCACGGTTTTGGGATTCCAGGGAGATTTACAACGTCCTTATGACCCGATACATGCTTGAGAGTTATGACCAAAAAGATGTTGTTTCGTGTTTTATGGCTGTTTTCATGAGCTATTGCCCATTGTTTAGGGGTTCTAGGGCGATTTACAACGAGCTTATGAGCTGATACATGCTGGAGAGATATGACCCAAAAACTCGCAGTTTTCGCGCTTTATGGCAGTTTTCATGATCTATTGACCACATTTTTATGGTTCTAGGGCGTTTTACAGGAACCTTAAGACATGATACATGTTTGAGAGTCCTAACCAAAACCTCGTCATTTCCTTGTTTTATGGTCATTTTAATGAGTTATTTCCCACAGTTTTTGGGTTCCAGGCCGATTTGCATGCCCCGTTAGAACCCTTACATGTTTGAGAGTTATGACCAGAAACTCGTCGTTTTCGCGTTTTATGGCTATTTTCATGAGGTATTTCCCACAGTTTTATGGTTATAGGGCGATTTACAACAACCTTGAGACGAGATACATGTTTGAGAGTTATGACCAAAAAACTCATTTATTTTGTGTTTTATGGTCATTTTCATGAGTTATTGCCCACAATTTTTGGGGTCCAGGCGGATTTGCATGCCTCGTAAGAACTCTTACATGTTTGAGAGATATAACCAGAAACTCATCGTTTTCGCGTTTTATAGCCGTTTTCATGAGCTATTGCCCACGGTTTTGGGATTCCAGGGCGATTTACAACGTCCTTATGACCCGATACATGCTTGAGAGTTATGACCAAAAAGATGTTGTTTCGTGTTTTATGGCCGTTTTTATGAGCTATTGCCCATTTTTTAGAAGTTCTAGGGCGATTTACAACGAGCTTATGAGCTGATACATGCTGGAGAGATATGACCCAAAAACTCGCAGTTTTCGCGTTTTATGGCTGTTTTCATGATCTATTGCCCACAGTTTTATGGTTCTAGGGCGTTTTACAGGAACCTTAAGACATGATACATGTTTGAGAGTTCTAACCAAAACCTCATCATTTCCTTGTTTTATGGTCATTTTAATGAGTTATTGCCCATAGTTTTTGGGTTCCAGGCGGATTTGCATGCCCCGTTAGAACCCTTACATGTTTGAGAGATATGTCCGGAAACTCGTCGTTTTCGCGTTTTATTGCTATTTTCATGAGCTATTTCCCACAGTTTTATGGTTACATGGCGATTTACAACAACCTTGAGACGAGATACATGTTTGAGAGTTATGACCAAAAACTCGTTTATTTCGTGTTTTATGGTCATTTTCATGAGTTATTGCCCACAATTTTTGGGTTCCAAGTGGATTTGCATGACTAATAAGAACTCTTACATGTTTGAGAGATATGACCAGAAACTCATCGTTTTCGCGTTTTATGGCCGTTTTCATGAGCTATTGCCCACGGTTTTGGGATTCCAGGGCGATTTACAATGTCCTTATGACCCGATACATGCTTGATAGTTATGACCAAAAACACGTCATTTTCGTTTTTATGGCCATTTTCATGAGTTATTGCCCACGGTTTTTGGGTTCAAGTTGTATTTGCAAGGCGTGTAAGACCCGTTACATGTTTGAAATATATGACTAAAAACTCGTAGTTTTCGTGTTTTATGGCCGTTTTTATGAGCTATTGCCCATTGTTTAGGGGTTCTAGGGCGATTTACAACGACCTTATGACCTAATACATGTTGGAGAGATATGACCCAAAACTAGTAGTTCTCGCGTTTTATGGCTGTTTTCATGAGCTATTGCCCACAGTTTTATGGTTCTCGGGCGTTCAACAGCAACCTCAAGATGCGATACATGTTTGAGAGCTATGACCAAAAACTCGTCGTTTTCGTGTTTTGTGGTCATTTTCATGAGTTATTGCCCACAGTTTTTGGGTTTCAGGAGGATTTGCATGCCTCGTTAGAACCCTTACATGTTTGAGAGATATGACGATAAACTCGTCGTTTTCGCGCTTTATGGCTGTTATCATGAGCTATTTCCCACAGTTTTAATGGTTCTAGGTTGATTTTCAACAACCTTGAGACACGATACATGTTTGAGAGTTATGACCAAAAACTCGTTTATTTCCTGTTTTATGGTCATTTTCATGAGTTATTGCCCACAATTTTTGGGGTCCAGGCGGATTTGCATGCCTCGTAAGAACTCTTACATGTTTGAGAGATATGACCAGAAACTCATCGTTTTCGCGTTTTATAGCCGTTTTCATGAGCTATTGCCCACGGTTTTGGGATTCCAGGGCGATTTACAGCGTCCTTATGACCCGATACATGCTTGAGAGTTATGACCAAAAAGATGTTGTTTCGTGTTTTATGGCCGTTTTTATGAGCTATTGCCCATTTTTTAGAAGTTCTAGGGCGATTTACAACGAGCTTATGAGCTGATACATGCTGGAGAGATATGACCCAAAAACTCGCAGTTTTCGCGCTTTATGGCTGTTTTCATGATCTATTGACCACAGTTTTATGGTTCTAGGGCGTTTTCAGAACCTTAAGACATGATACATGTTTGAGAGTTCTAACCAAACCTCGTCATTTCCTTGTTTTATGGTCATTTTAATGAGTTATTTCCCACAGCTTTTGGGTTCCAAAGGATTTGCATGCCCGTTAGAACCCTTACATGTTTGAGAGTTATGACCAAAACTTCGTTTTGCGTTTTATGGCTATTTTCATGAGGTATTTCCCACAGTTTTATGGTTATAGGGCGATTTACAACAACCTTGAGACGAGATACATGTTTGAGAGTTATGACCAAAAAACTCATTTATTTTGTGTTTTATGGTCATTTTCATGAGTTATTGCCCAATTTTTGGGGTCCAGCGGATTTGCATGCCTCGTAAGAACTCTTACATGTTTGAGAGATATGACAAAACTCATCGTTGTCGCTTTTATGGCCGCTTTCATGAGCTATTGCCCACGTTTTGGGATTCCAGGCGATTTACAACGTCCTTATGACCCGATACATGCTTGATAGTTATGACCAAAAATGTTGTTTCGTGTTTTATGGCCATTTTCATGAGCTATTGCCCATTGTTTAGGGTTCTAGGCGATTTACAACAAGCTTATGACTGATACATGTTGGAGAGATATGACCCAAAAACTCATGATTTCGCGTTTTATGGCATTTTCATGATCTATTGCCCACAGCTTTATGGTTCTAGGCGTTTTACAGAACCTTAAGACATGATACATGTTTGAGAGTTCTAACCAAAACCTCATCATTTCCTTGTTTTATGGTCATTTTAATGAGTTATTGCCCATAGTTTTGGGTTCCAGTGATTTGCATGCCCGTTAGAACCCTTACATGTTTGAGAGATATGTCCTAAACTCGTCGTTTCGCTTTTATTGCTATTTTCATGAGCTATTTCCCAGTTTTATGGTTACATGGCGATTTACAACAACCTTGAGACGAGATACATGTTTGAGAGTTATGACCAAAAACTCGTTTATTTCGTGTTTATGGTCATTTTCATGAGTTATTGCCCACGCTTTTGGGTTCCAAGTGGATTTGCATGACTCATAAGAACAATTACATGTTTGAGAGATATGACTAGAAACTCATCGTTTTCGCGTTTATGGCGTTTTCATGAGCTATTGCCCACTATTTTGGGATTCGAGGCGATTTACAACGACCTTATGACCCGATACATGCTCGGCGATTATGACCAAAACACGCTATTTTCGTTTTACGGCCATTTTCATGAGTTATTGCCACGGTTTTGGGTTCAAGTTGTATTTGCAAGGCGTGTAAGACCTTACATGTTTGAAATATATGACTAAAAACTTAGTTTTCGTGTTTTATGGCCGTTTTCATGAGCTATTGTCCATTGTTTAGGGTTCTAGGCGATTTAACGACCTTATGACCTAATACATGTTGGAGATATGACCCAAAACTCGTAGTTCTCGCGTTTTATGGCTGTTTTCATGAGCTATTGCCCACAGTTTATGGTTCTCGGGCATCTCAACAAAGAACCTCAAGATGATACATGTTTGAGAGCTATGACCAAAACTCGTCATTTCGTGTTTTGTGGTCATTTTCATGAGTTATTGCCCACAATTTTTGGGTTTCAGGAGGATTTGCATGCCTCGTTAGAACCCTTACATGTTTGAGAGATATGACGATAAACTCGCTGTTTTCGCTTTATGGCTGTTTTCATGAGCTATTTCCCACAGTTTTATGGTTCTAGGTTGATTTTCAACAACCTTGAGACACGATACATGTTTGAGAGTTATGACCAAAACTCGTTTATTTCTGTTTATGGTCATTTTCATGAGTTATTGCCCACAATTTTTGGGGTCCAGGCGGATTTGCATGCCTCGTAAGAACTCTTACATGTTTGAGAGATATGACCAGAAACTCATCGTTTTCGCGTTTTATGGCCGTTTTCATGAGCTATTGCCCACGGTTTTGGGATTCCAGGGCGATTTACAACGTCCTTATGACCCGATACATGCTTGAGAGTTATGACCAAAAAGATGTTGTTTCGTGTTTTATGGCCGTTTTCATGAGCTATTGCCCATTGTTTAGGGGTTCTAGGGCGATTTACAACGAGCTTATGAGCTGATACATGCTGGAGAGATATGACCCAAAAACTCGCAGTTTTCGCGTTTTATGGCTGTTTTCATGATCTATTGCCCACAGTTTTATGGTTCTAGGGCGTTTTACAGGAACCTTAAGACATGATACATGTTTGATAGTTCTAACCAAAACCTCGTCATTTCCTTGTTTTATGGTCATTTTAATGAGTTATTTCCCACAGTTTTTGGGTTCAAGGCGGATTTGCATGCCCCGTTAGAACCCTTACATGTATGAGAGATATGACCAGAAACTCATAGTTTTCGCGTTTTATGGCTATTTTCCTGAGGTATTTCCCACAGTTTTATGTTTATAGGGCGATTTACAACAACCTTGAGACGAGATACATGTTTGAGAGTTATGACCAAAAAACTCGTTTATTTCGTGTTTTATGGTCATTTTCATGAGTTATTGCCCACAGTTTTTGGGTTCCAAGTGGATTTGCATGACTCATAAGAACACTTACATGTGTGATAGCTATGACCAAAACTCATCGTTTTCGCGTTTTATGGCCGTTTTCATGAGCTATTGCCCACTGTTTTGGGATTCCAGGGCGATTTACAACGACCTTATGACCCGATACATGCTCGACAGTTATGACCAAAAACACGTCATTTTCGTTTTTACGGCCATTTTCATGAGTTATTGCCCACGGTTTTTGGGTTCGTTGTATTTGCAAAGGGGCGTAAGACCCGTTACATGTTTGAAATATATGACTAAAACTCGTAGTTTTCGTGTTTTATGGCCGTTTTCATGAGCTATTGTCCATTGTTTAGGGGTTCTAGGCGATTTACAACGACCTTATGACCTAATACATGTTGGAGAGATATGACCAAAACTCGTAGTTCTCGCGTTTATGGCTGTTTTCATGAGCTATTGCCCAGTTTTATGGTTCTCGGGCGTTCAAGAACCTCAAGATCCGATACATGTTTGAGAGCTATGACCAAAAACTCGTCGTTTTCGTGTTTTGTGGTCATTTCCATGAGTTATTGCCCATAGTTTTTGGGTTTCAGGAGGATTTGTATGCCTGGTTAGAACCCTTACATGTTTAAGAGATATGACGAGAAACTCGTCGTTTTCGCGCTTTATGGCTGTTTTCATGAGCTATTTCCCACAGTTTTATGGTTCTAGGTTGATTTTCAACAACCTTGAGACATGATACATGTTTGAGAGTTATGACCAAAAACTCGTTTATTTCCTGTTTTATGGTCATTTTCATGAGTTATTGCCCACAATTTTTGGGCTCCAGGCGGATTTGCATGCCTCATAAGCACTCTTACATGTTTGAGAGATATGACCAGAAACTCATCGTTCTCGCGTTTTATGGCCGTTTTCATGAGCTATTGCCCACGGTTTTGGGATTCCAGGGTGATTTACAACGTCCTTATGACCCGATACATGCTTGACAGTTATGACCAAAAACACGTCATTTGCGTTTTTATTGCCATTTTCATGAGTTATTGCCCACGGTTTTTGGGTTCAAGTTGTATTTGCAAGGCGTGTAAGACCCGTTACATGTTTGAAATATATGACTAAAAACTCGTAGTTTTCGTGTTTTATGGCCGTTTTCGTGAGCTATTGTCCATTGTTTAGGGGTTCTAGGGCGATTTACAACGACCTTATGACCTAATACATGTTGGAGAGATATGACCCAAAACTCGTAGTTCTCGCGTTTTATGGTTGTTTTCATGAGCTATTGCCCACAGTTTTATGGTTCTCGGGCGTTCAACAGCAACCTCAAGATGCGATACATGTTTGAGAGCTATGACCAAAAACTCGTCGTTTTCGTGTTTTGTGGTCATTTTCATGAGTTATTGCCCACAGTTTTTGGGTTTCAGGAGGATTTGCATGCCTCGTTAGAAACCTTACATGTTTGAGAGATATGACGAGAAACTCGTCGTTTTCGCGCTTTATGGTTGTTTTCATGAGCTATTTCCCACATTTATATGGTTCTAGGTTGATTATCAACAACCTTGAGACACGATACATGTTTGAGAGTTATGACCAAAAGCTCGTTTATTTCCTGTTTTATGGTCATTTTCATGAGTTATTGCCCACAATTTTTGGGGTCCAGGCAGATTTGCATGCCTCGTAAGAACTCTTACATGTTTGAGAGATATGACCAGAAACTCATCGTTTTCGCGTTTTATGGCCGTTTTCATGAGCTATTGCCCACGGTTTTGGGATTCCAGGGCGATTTACAACGTCCTTATGACCCGATACATGCTTGATAGTTATGACCAAAAAGATGTTGTTTCGTGTTTATGGCTTTCATGAGCTATTGCCCATTGTTTAGGGGTTCTAGGCGATTTACAACAACGAGCTTATGAGTGATACATGCTTGAGAGATATGACCCAAAAACTCAGTTTTGCGTTTTATGGCTGTTTTCATGATCTATTGCCCACAGTTTTATGGTTCTAGGGCGTTTTACAGGAACCTTAAGACATGCTACATGTTTGATAGTTCTAACCAAAACCTCGTCATTTCCTTGTTTTATGGTCATTTTAATGAGTTATTTCCCACAGTTTTTGGGTTCAAGGCGGATTTGCATGCCCCGTTAGAACCCTTACATGTATGAGAGATATGACCAGAAACTCATAGTTTTCGCGTTTTATGGCTATTTTCCTGAGGTATTTCCCACATGTATGTGAGGGAAGTGATCATACCCCTGGCCTATGTCCTATCTATTCCATGGTAGAACAAAGGAAACAAGAAGGATCTAAGTCTACCAAAGGAAAAGGACCACTTATACCTCCAAGCAAGACAACTCATTTCAAAGGATCTAGAAAAATCACAGCCCAAGTAAGACATGGAGCCTTGTACAATGTCACCGTGAATGTAAGGAAATGACACCATCTGCTGGATGCCTGAGAACATAAAGAATAAAGGAATCGATCAAGTATGGTAACAACCCAGAATGAACTGTGTCACTTTGTAGTGCAATCTCAGTCACAAGAGCCACGTGAAAAGAACTCAATGACATTCGTTGTTTAATCGCAAGAATCCGTGACACTATGCTAAATCGCCTGTAAAGGATGAAGAAATGTCGAACAAGCCTATGGAGTAGCTCAACCTTGGTCCATGAGTCAAGCATAGGAATAAAGCAAAAGCTAATATAGAGAAATTCCAGACCCAAGAAGGCCAATATGTAATTTGTTTGAAAATATTCTAAGGTGGCAGACTTTAGTCGCTTTTGAACTTGCTTGTAACTCCATTCCTTCCCAAATCTCCTGGATTTAGATTTATTTTATGATTAGCTCTGTTACATCCCCAAGATTTTCCAAATCTTGACATGAAAATAAAGATTAAAATAATAAAACTTGTTTGATTTTCAGAGCTGAAACTTTTTAAATTCAATTAGAACTTCAAACTATTTACTAAAATAAACCCAAAGGTATTTAAGATGATAAACTTTATTAAAGGAAAATAAAAAAATTAAAATATTAATTTGAAAACCTTGTCGAAATTTGTTTTCAAAAGAGAAGGTAGAATTATAAATAAAGATTATTTAATAAAGCCAAATTAAAAACTTGACCAAACTTTGGAAATTAAACATTTAATAAATGGCAAAAGTTGATTTAAATAAATTAATAAGATTTTTATTATCCACCTTATTTAAATAAGAGGTTTTACTAATTCTATGAAATACCTAAAACTTGTTAAAATTATTTAAATAAGCCACCAAATTCACAACAAAATTCACTAAAATATTTTGGTCTATTTTAAGACTCAAATAAATATCTCAATAAGATAAAACTTGTTGCACTAATAATGAGTTCACTTTATTTAATTATTAATGCAATCTTTCAAAGAAAAAGGTTTATATTATTTTAAACAAGTTTTCCAAACATTCTTATTCTCAACAAACCTATCAATTGGTTTTAAAAATATTTAAATAATAGTGAAGATTTTATTAATTAAACCAAATCCTATTAATAAATCATACCCATTTTATTTAACGAATAAAGAGTATAAAATATTATTTTAAATTAATAATTGGTTTATGTTTTCGATAAATCGGTAATCCAAATCTCTTGGTTACAAAGTTTGGTGAAAATTTGAACTGCTTTTGAATGCTTGAGAATTGTTTGAAATCAAATCAAGAATAGTAACAGAAAAAGAAAAGAACACGTATCAAAAAATAGCAAAGGCTCAACCCCCACTGTCAATCCGTACCTGCACTTCCCCGGCCGCTTTCTTTCTTACCACAAACCCACTGCACATTGCAGACCGGACCCAAGGGGTCTCTCTTATCCCTCTTTCTTTTTCTCACCGACGCCGACCCCACTGACCGCTCATCATTCTCCCGCGACTTTCTCCCTCATCGCGCCGATCAAGTCACGCTGAAGCTGGGCGCGAATTGCTACAATCCACTCGCCTTTTACTCCCCGACGACGCCTACTTAAACGCCAAATGATTTCTCCTCCATTTCCAGACCACCCTTCCGCCTCAGCCTTCAACAATTCTCGACCAGGAACTCCGCTCCGACGATGTTCCCGGTGACGACCCAGAACACGACACCGCCTTGCCTCTCGAAAGCACTCGGAAGCTTCCCCACTTCCATACCTCCTCCTCAGATTAACCATTCATCCGCTGGGTGTCCCAGAAGTCGCTCTTGGACCAGCATGTATCATTGGTTCCGTTTCACTCCCAAGAAAGACACCGGGTAAGAGCCGACCACCCCAAGCCCTATAGTTCACGCCACAGCCCGCCATGTCTCCGCCACTAACCATGCTCTTGGTTTGGCCCTCTCGAGATCTACAATGATCACGCTTAACGACGACGTACCACAACCCACCATCATCAGCCCAACCTCCGGCTGCAGTTTCAGAACCGACGCCCGCTTCCTCGATCATGCGCATATTCGCCTTGACCTACGACCTAACCATATACCCCGGACGGTTTTAGGGTGATCTCATAGCGCCGACTTCAACCAGAACTGTGAGTCATTAACGCCGATTCCAACTCCTGGTGAGAATTGTCAAGAACCCTAGTGCCCCGAGCCACCGACCACACGACGTGCTTCACCATAGCTCGCTGAACACTTGTGAGTATCCTCCTCTCCTAACGCTCGCTTCTCCAAGCTTAACCGGATCACGCAAGTAGTTATCGCCGCCGCTGCCACACGTATTGCACAACATTCTGCTGATCCCTCCAACCGTGAACACTTTGCCAAGGTACGTTATCCGACCACCCGATCTGACTTTAATCCAACGCCTACGAGTGATCCACCCAACCTGCATCGCCCAACTGGTGAGAGTGCCGCGTGTCACCTATCTCTGCTTTAAAAGAAATTTAACTGATTAATTACAACTTCAAACCTCTATAACTTTGATCCACACGTCCAATTTGACAAATTTATATCAATAAATCAGGAGAACAAGCCCTAAACAACTATGAACTTAGTTTTTGAAAATAGTATCTGATAGCTTGTTTGAAATTACAGAAACATATGTGTACTTGTTTAGAGTATAAAAATTGTTTAAAATTGATTTTTCGATTAAATCTTTTGAAAAATGGATTTGTGTGACCCTACTGACCCTAGGAACCAACCCATAGTGTTAAAAATGATTTTTGTGAAATTTAAGTTGAATTAATTAACTTAGTCATTTCTAGCCAAATAAAAACTAATGTTTTGTTCTATGGAAATGCTTTTGTAAAGAAAACTTTGAGAAAATACTTTGAATCAAAACTTACTGAACCAAAACACCAAGCCTTGCCAAGAGAAACTCACTTGGTGAAAAACATAAAGTTTTGCTTGAAAAAGAATAAAATTCACCACATAAAATGATGAATGGATTTTAAAATAGACTTTGGGCAAAACTCACTAACTAGTGACTTTGCCATTTTGGTAAATGACCAATGTGGACCTTACAAAGTTTATAAACCTAGTAGAGACCAACCTTGCAATAGAACCCTCTTTTTACAAGACTTAGGAACCATTGCCTTGTGTATGTGAATTATTGTTTGAATATTGGAATGCTACTTGATACTATGCTTGTTGATTGTAGTGAAATTAGCAAAGTGTGAGACTAGCAAAAATCAAGGAGTGACAATCATTCCCTAACAAAAAGGCAAGTTACACTATCATGCAAAAGACCTACTATTTTCATTATACTTAGTGGATTTTGTAAACATGCATGAAAATGTTTTATACTTATGCTATGCTAATCCTAATAGGATTCCCTATACATTCCTTAGTGAAAATATTGAAATGTACATGCTTAGCCATGCTATGTTTTGAAAAGAGATACATGTTGAGATTTTACAAAGGATGAGAAAAGACTTGTGTTTTACATAATAAAACAAGGACTCAATGAACCACCTAGGTGGTGGACACTTTATGTTTT
The DNA here is from genome assembly GCA_030063025.1 of Avena longiglumis. Taxonomy (NCBI): domain Eukaryota; kingdom Viridiplantae; phylum Streptophyta; class Magnoliopsida; order Poales; family Poaceae; genus Avena; species Avena longiglumis. The sequence goes on along the minus strand of CP125974.1, from coordinate 65,575,299 downwards.
GGAGAAGGTGTATGAGGAACCATGTCTATGGCAATCACTTTGTGTTGTGCTCCAAATGAAAACCACCTAGGAAACTTAGATATTGAACATGTTTCTCCAATTGTGGCTTTTGTGGTACAACCACATGCTATTATGGCTCACGGCTTAGTCAACTACATTAGGAGACCCATACATTGTCTTTAGTTACGGACATGGGGATCCGGAATGCTTCATGGGGGTGAAGACAAGCTAGCAATGATGTATGGGAGGACCTTTTGGAAGACTTCGATCACACACTCTCGGTCTGAGTACTCCATCTTGGTGAGCACTAATCCATGAGCCCTTTGGTGGCAACAAGATGGGATTGTCATGTGGGTAAAGTTGACTCCTGATTAATAAAATCTAAGTACTTAGCCGTGTCCCTGTTATGCACAATCTTGAGCAACTAAAGTTTGAACTATGGGAGATCTCGACATCTAATTTCTAATATAAAACTTGATGCACTTGGGGTACCAAAGGAATTCAAAGAGATTTGATAAAGCTTGTCGCACTTGGGGTTACCAAAGGTGCTCAAGAACATGATGTACTTAAGTTACCAAGGGACTCATGAGATTTTGATAAAACTTGAAGCACTTGGAGTTACCGGGTAGCTCAAAGGATTTTGACAAGGACTTGAACACTTGAGTTTCTACCAAGGAGTTCAAAGGATTTGGAAAGAGATTTGAAAAGAGATTTGACAAATCAATTTGAAAAGATAGGATAAATGTTGCTTTATGCAAATAAAGCCTAAACTCTGTAGCCAAATATGCATGTATGGATAGGATCCACTCATATAATACATAAAGTGAAACTTGCCAATACAATTCAAAAGTATTGACCCCTTGTGGGCTGTAACTTGTAATGTTGCGAGGTTGATTGTTTGTTAGATGAAGATTGTTTGATTGATAGGACTACAAAGTCTACCAACCTGCACCTTGGTACTTTTGAAGATGAAGGACCCCATGATTATAATTATTCCGCTGCAATGTAATGTAATAGCCAATGAGCTATGTATGATGTAATAGAAATATATGTTATTCCTGGTTATAAAGTTATGATATGACCTTTGTATCTTGATATTACATCTTAACTGTGGATGCTAGCTATTGATCCAGGGACTAGCATTGTAATACACAGGAGGGATCTACCACATTGGGTAGGGACCTCTACAATGTTTATTTCCTGTTTTATGGTCATTTTCATGACTTATTGCCCACAATTTTTGGGGTCCAGGCGGATTTGCATGCCTCGTAAGAACTCTTACATGTTTGAGAGATATGACCAGAAACTCATCGTTTTCGCGTTTTATGGCCGTTTTCATGAGCTATTGCCCACGGTTTTGGGATTCGAGGCGATTTAGCGTCCTTATGACCCGATACATGCTTGATAGTTATGACCAAAAGATGTTGTTTCGTGTTTTATGGCCGTTTCATGAGCTATTGCCCATTGTTTAGGGTTCTAGGCGATTTAACGAGCTTATGGTGATACATGTTGGAAGATATGACCCAAAACTTCATGATTTTCGCGTTTTATGGCATTTTCATGATCTATTGCCCACCGTTTTATGGTTCTAAGGCGTTTCTGAGAACCTTAAGACATGATACATGTTTGATAGTTCTAACCAAAACCTCGTCATTTCCTTGTTTATGGTCATTTTATGAGTTATTTCCCAGTTTTTGGGTTCAGGCGGTTGCATGCCCGTTAGAACCCTTACATGTATGAGAGTTATGACGAAACTCATCGTTTTCGTTTATGGCTATTTTCATGAGGTATTTCCACATTTTTATGGTTATAGGCGATTTACAACAACCTTGGGCAGAGATACATGTTTGAGAGTTATGACCAAAAACTCGTTTATTTTGTGTTTATGGTCATTTTCATGATTTATTGCCCACAGTTTTTTGGGTTCCAAGTGGATTTGCATGACTCATAAGAACACTTACATGTTTGAGAGATATGACTAGAAACTCATCGTTTTCGCGTTTATGGCCGTTTTCATGAGCTGTGCTTACGGTTTAGGGATTCCGGGCGATTTAGCGACCTTATGACCCGATACATGCTTGGATTATGACCAAAAACGTCATTTTCGTTTTATGGCCAATTTCATGAGTTATTGCCCACGGTTTTGGGTTCAAGTTGTATTTGCAAAGGCGTGTAAGACCCGTTACATGTTTGAAATATATGACTAAAACTTCGTAGTTTTGGGTTTTATTCTGCGTTTTCATGAGCTATTGTCCATTGTTTATGGGTTCTAGGAAGCGATTTACAGACCTTATGACCTAATACATGTTGGAGATATATGACCCAAAACTCGTAGTTCTCGTGTTTTATGGCTGTTTCATGAGCTATTGGCCACAGTTTTATGGTTCTCGGCGTTCAACAACAACCTCGAGATCGATACATGTTTGAGAGCTATGACCAAAAACTTCGTCGTTTTAGTGTTTGTGGTCATTTTCATGAGTTATTGCCCACAGTTTTTGGGTTTTGGGAGGATTTGCATGCCTCGTTAGAACCCTTACATGTTTGAGAGATATGGAGAAAATTCGTCGCTTTCGCACTTATGGTTGTTTTCATGAGCTATTTCCCACAGTTTTTGTAGGGTTATGACATAGAAAACAAAAATTTTCCTCTGATGTGAACTATATGCAATATCTATATACTAGATACAAACAGCGGGCGGATGTATATCGTGAGAACATACCATGAAGGCCGACAAAGCTTAACGAGTTCAGACGTGGTTGATGTAAACGATCTCTTGCCGATCTCAAGATCGAGAGGAAGTCCTAAGCGCCGCAAATCAGCAGACGCATCCGTGCTTTCGCCACCTGCGTTGACGCGAGCAACCTCCGCCTCCTTGCTCCAGTGATGCGGCGGAAGCACAACTCTTTCTTCTTAGAATAGCCACCCAGGAACATGTATCTCGCTAGTCCCGAGACCATGGGGATAAATTCTAGAGGAGAGAGATCCTTGGGAGGTGTGTGAGACAAGTGAGGAGGGCTCCTTTTATAGGAGGAGGGAACCCCAAGGGGTGGCAGGCGCATGGGGCTGCCCCTTGCCCTCCCTCTTCATGTGGTGGACACTCCACTCACAAAACTCCTCTAAATTCCCTCCTCAAAAGTCCACTCAAAATTCCCATTAAATTTCCACCAAATTTAATGCAAACTCTCATTAAATAAAACTCTTTTATTTTATTCAAATTTTGTCAATTACTTTAATGACAAACATTCACAAATAACCCTTTGCTAAATTCTATTTCACATGCATAACCACTTTATGCAATTTCACGAAAACTTTGTTTGGTATCTAGTGAAATAAATTCCGCTTATTCATTCTTTCGGCATGAAACATTTGCTCCAATTGGATGTCTTGTCTCTTAAGTGTGTCACCCTACGGTTCGTGAATAATGCGGACATGATCGAGACCCCTCTCGGATCAATAATCAGAAGCGGGATCTGGAGACCCATCCTGACTCCAGCACATTCAACGATGACTTTCTTGTGATCGTCCGCACCTTTTACGCTAGTATCTTAATCCCTTTGTTTCACGATATATTACATGTCAGAGATTCGATCGCCGGTATCTCCATACCTAGTTTGATCTCGTTCCAAACATGCACTCTTTTCTCGTTCTGTGATATAACATTCTAGTGATCAAATCACTTGCTTGCAAGCTAATCAATGTGATATCACCGAGAGGCCCAGAGTATATCTATCCGTCATCGGGATGAACAAATTACACTCTCGATCCATGAGCCTCAACATAACACTTTATTAGTTACGAATCCATCTTTATAATCACCCGTTACGGTGGCGTTTGATGTTATCAAGAAACTCTTAGGTGTTAGTGATTGACATGATCTCATGGTCTAGGATTAGAGATCACTTGTAAGTTGTTATAGCAATATAAACTCAATGACTTTGATTGTAATGCTATACCCGGATGAATGTTCATCACATCATTACACTAATGTTGTGATCCCGTTATTAACAACATCCAATGTCCATGATCGAAACCTTGATCATCTTGTTAATCAACGAGCTAGTTTATGAGAGAGGCATAACTAGGAACTTTTACATTTGTTTATTAAACACACATGTATTAACGTTTCCGTATTAATACAATTATAGCATGCAAAATAAACATCTATCATACTTGGAATACACATAATAAACACTTTATTATTGCCTCTCGAGGGCATATTCCTTGGTCTATACTTGCACTAGAAACTGATAATCTAGTTACATAGTGATAAATCTAACACCCATTGAGTTACGGTGTTGATCATGTTTTGCTCTTGGAGAGTTTTAGTCAGCGGATCTGCTACATTGAGATCCATTATGTACTACTTTCTAAATCTTTATATCTCCATCCTGGACATGCTCGCGGATGGAGTAAAACCGGCGCTTAATATGCTTGGAATGCTTGTGATACCTTGGCTCTTTGGCATTGGCAATGGCACCATTGTTGTCACAATAGATCACCATTGGGTCCAACGCGTTTTCCACAACTCCTATTCGGATATGAACTCTTTCATCAAAGCGCTACAGGCCACGGAAAGCGACAACATATTCGGCCTCCGTTGTTGATCCCGCTTCTACGGGTTGTTTGGAGCTGCTCCAACTAACGCTCCGCCATTCATGAAATACGTATCGGATTGAGACTTAGAGTCATCCGGATCGATTAAAAACTAAGCGTCGACATGACACTTAGCGACAAGCTCTTCTTCTCCTCCGTATACAAGAAACATATCCTTAGTTCTTCGTAAGTACTTAAGGATATTCTTGACCGCTATCCAGTGTTCCGAACCTGGATCCAATTGGTACCTACTAGTCAAACTAATAGCATGTGCCACATCCGGTCTTGTACATAGCATGGCGTACATTATAGAGCCTATGGCTGAAGCATAGGGGACTTTGTCCATTATCTCTCTTTCTTCCGCCGAAGCCGGACTTTGAGTCTTACTCAATGTCTTGCCTTGCAACATAGGTAAGAACCCCTTCTTACTTCCGTCCATTTAAACTTCTTTAAAATCTTATCAAGGTATGTACTTTGCGATAGCCCTATTAGGCGCCTAGATCTATCTCTATAGATCTTTATGCCTAATATGTATGACGCTTCACCTAGGTCCTTCATTGAAAATTTCTTTGTTTAGATAACTTTTAACCTTTGTTTAAAGTTCTATATCATTCCGATCAATAATATGTCATCCACATATAATATCAGAAATGCGACATTGCTCCCACTCACTTTCTTGTAAATACAAGCTTCTCCATAAGTTTGGACAAATCCAAACTCTTTGATCACCTCATCAAAGCGAAGATTCCAACCGTGATGCTTGCTTCAATCCATAGATGGATCTGAAGCTTGCACACCTTGTTAGCATCCTTAGGATCGACAAAACCCTTTGGTTGTATCATATACAACTCTTCTTCAATATTACCATTGAAAAGCGGTTTGACATCCATCGCCATATCTCATAATCGAAATATGCAGCAATTGCTAACATAATCCTAAGCGACTTTAGCATCGCTACGGGAGAGAAAGTCTCATTAGTCAACTCCTTGAATTTGTCGAAACGCTGCGACAAGTCGAGCTTATAGATGGTCACATTACCATCGACATCAGTTTTCCTTTGAAAATCATTTGTTCTCCACGGCCTTTCGGATGCGAGGTAGTCCACCAAGTTCAAACTTGATTTTCATACATGGATTCCATCTCGGTTCATGGCTTCTAACCATTTGTTGGAATCGGGGCTCATCATCGCTTCTTCATACGTCGGGGTCATTATTTTCATCAACCATGAAATTCATGACAGGATTTCCGTCTGACTCGGGGTAGCTGGCGTCTGTTTGACCTGCGAATTGTTGGTATACTCTCTTTCGGAGTTTCATGATCATTATCATTAGTTCCCTCTTCAGCGGTGGAGCCAACTCCGGAACAACTTCGTGACTGCGCTACTCGCCATACTTTGAAGAGAAGGTTCCACAACCTCTTGAGTTCTACCTTCGGCTACTCACACCTTTCGCGAGAAACTCTTTCTCTAGAAAGGATCCATTCTTAACAAAAACCTTGCCCTCGGATGCGTGATAGAAGGAATACCCAATAGTTTCTTTAGGGTATCCTATGAAGGCGCATTTTTCCGCTTTGGGTTCGAGTTTATCAGGTTGAAGTTTCTTCACATAAACATCGCATCCCAAACTTTAGAAATGACAGCTTAGGTTTGTTTCCAAACCACAATTCATATGGTGTCTTTTCAGCGGATTTAGATGGTGCCGATTTAAAGTGAATGCACGGCAGTTTCTAGTGCATAACCCCAAAATGACAGCGACAAGTCCGTCGAGACATCATAGATCGAACCATATCTAATAAAAGTCACGATTCTGACGTTCAGACACACCATTTCATTTTGTGGTGTTCGGCAGGTGTGAGTTGTGAAACAATTCCACACTCTTTCATGTGAGTGCTAAACTTCACTCGTGGCTGAGATACTCACCTCCACGGTCGGACCGTAGAAATTTGATCTTTCTATTACGATGATTTTCCACATCATTCTGAAATTCCTTGAACTTTTCAAAGGTTTCAGACTTGTGTTTCATCAAGTAGATATAACCGTATCTACTCAACTCATCCGTGAAAGTAACAAAATAACGATATCCACCTCGGCAGAGCACTCATTGGACCACATACATCGGAATGTATGATTTCCAATAAATCATCGCCCGTTCCATTGAACGGAAAAGCGGCGTTCTAGTCATCTTGCCCATAAGGCATGGCTCACATGTATCAAATGATTCATAATCAAGTGATTCCAAAAGTCCATCCGAATGGAGCTTCTTCATCGTTTAATGCCAATATGACCCTGGCAGCGATTACCACATATATCGGATATATCATCATTAAGTTTAATCCTTTTAGCATCAACATTATGAATATGTGTAACATTATCGCCGAGATCTAATAGAAATAAACCATTCATCATCGGTGCATGACCATAAAAGATTTCATTCATATAAATGGAACAACCATTGTTCTCAGTTTAAATGAATAACCGCCCGCATCAAACACGATCCGGATACAATGTTCATGCGGTCGCGGGCACGGATAACATTTATTCAAGTTTATAACTAATCCGGCGGTGAAGTGGAAGGCGGCGTTCCGGCGATTACATCAACGTTTGATCCATTGCAAACCGCGCATCTTGACCTCACCCTTGCTAGCGGTCGCTTGTTCGCAGCCGATTCGAGTTACAAATATTAAAGCGAACCGATATCAAATACCGAGGTGCTCTGCGAGCACTAGTCAAGTACACATCAATAACATGTATATCATATATACCTTTGTTTGCCTTGCGGCCTTCTTGTCGCGAGATACTTGGGGCGATTGCGCTTCCGATGGTGATCCTTACAATAGTAGTTTTCGGAATCGGACTTGGGTCCAACTCGGGGTTTCTTTTCGGTAGCGGCCGAACTTGCACCGCCCTTACTTCCCTTCCGTTTTCCCTTCTTGTCTTTCTTGAAACCAGTGTTCCTATTGATCATCAACACTTGATGTTCCTTTTGATCTCCACTTACTGCGGTTTTAAGCATTGTGAGGCTCGGGAAGACTTCTTCATGCCTTGCATATTATAGTTCATCACGACTCTTATAGCTAGGTGGCGGAGGCTGCATGAACACGATGGATGCCTAAGTCAATAGAATCGATATTCCCAAGGACACAAGCTTATCGGCGTAACCCGAGCATCTTGAGTACATGCTCACTATGAATGTGCTCTTCCATCATCTTGCTAAAGAACTTTTTACGAAGCATTGTAGCTCTCTGATGACATGTGTGTAAAATCATTTCAACTCACCCATTGTATCAAATGCATTGCCTTTTGAAAGCGCTTTGAAGTTAGGCTCTAGCCCATACAATATCGCAATGAACTAAGTTGTGGTCCTCCGTGGTCGATGGACATTCTTCTCTCGTCGGGGCATCATCAAAGGTGGGGGCCTAGCAGGCGCTTCTAGCACATATTGCTTTTTGTGCGTGAGAGGAGAATCCTCAAATTCATGGCCCATTCGGTAAAGTTGCTACGTTCGTTGCTGGTTCTCTTTCTCCATAAACACATTGAAATTAAAAGCGGTGGTGCCATCTACAGCAATTTGTAAAGTTTAGACTAAGTGTATGATAGATTGAGTTCAACTAATCTATATTACGAATGAACTCCCACTCAGCGACATCCCTCGTGCCCTTTTGGTGATTACATGAACCAAATCCACTACACCAAGTCCGATCATCATGTGAGTCGGTATAGCTTCAAAGGCGAGCATCAAATGGGCATCATATCAACTATATGACTCATTCTTAACCTTTTAGCGTGTTCGAGGCCGTATGCATACATTCTAGGCTCGCCAAGTTAGAACCTTAGTATTTGCGTGTGTAAGCTGTTTTACACCCGAAATATGGTGATGGATCAAGAACACCGATCATCACGTGATGTCTTGGGCGGCGAAAACATAATCGGTGCATACTAAAGGAAGAACACATTCTTATCTTGATATTTAAATGAGGATCATCTTATTATGCTAACAAAGCGCTAAACAAGCAATATAAGATGCAATCAAACATCATATGTTTATTAGTGAAATTATATGGTTCCCGGATGATCTATCATGTGCATCGTGGTATGATCACTATCATACCTATATGTGTAAATCAAGGTCTATGGATTTTACGCTATGTGTGTTGTAAGAGTATCATCTCATACTTCTACTTACAACACTACCATATCATAACACTATCCCAGACAACAATCTAAACTAGGCGCCTCTAATTTATCCATTGCAAGTTTTCGTGGCTTAGGGCTTTCGAGATAGAACCGTTCTTACCTCGAACATGAACCCTAGCGAGGATAATCAAATTGTTGACAACTCGCTTGCAAAATAGATATTGACTATAGTAGGAGAGCAGGACACCGCTAGCCACTTATGCAAACTAGTTGCATGTCAAGCGTGGAACATGTCTCATGTAATGAGGACATGTAAAGTTTGTCAAGCCGCTTCATCCCACTATGCCACCAATATCCAAAATCACAACAAAGGAGCAACAACATGATCATCGCCAGCCCACATACTCATATGTGTACTACGTGTAAAGTATCTACGCATAGATCTCGATACCCTTTGTAGGGTTCGACATAGAAAATAAAAATTTTCTCTGATGTGAACTATATACCAAGATCTATATACTAGATACAAACAGCGGGCGGATGTATATCCGTGAAGAACATACCCTTGAAGACCGACAAAGCTTAGCGAGTTCAAATCGTGGTTGATGTAGGCGATCTCTTGCGATCTCAAGATCGAGAGGAAGTCCTAAGCCGCCAAATCGGCAGCGCATCCGTGCTTTCGCACCACGTTCGAGACACCGAGCAACCTCGCCTCCTCGCTCCAGCGATGCAGCGGAAGCACAACTCTTTCTTGCCGAATAGCCACGGGAACATGTATCTCGCTAGTCCGAGACCATGGGGATAAATTCTAGAGGAGAGATCCTTCGAGGAGGTGTGTGAGACAAGTGAGGAGGGGCTCCTTTTATAGGAGGAGGGGGAACCCCAAGGGGTGGCAGCGCGTGGGCTGCCCCTTGCCCTCCCCTCTTCATGTGGTGGACACTCCACTCACAAAACTCCTCTAAATTCCCTCCACTCAAAGTCCACTCAAAATTCCCATTAAATTTCCACCAAATTTAATGCAAACTCTCATTAAATAAAACTCTTTATTTTATTCAGAATTTTGTCAATTACTTTAATGACAAACATTCACAAATAACCCCTTGCTAGAATTCTATTTCACATGCATAACCACTTTATGCAATTTCACGAAAACTTTGTTTAGGTATCTAGTGAAATAAATTCTGTGCTTATTCATTCTTTCGGCATGAAACATTTGCTCCAATTGGATGTCGGTGTCTCTTAAGTGTGTCACCCTACGGTTCATGAATAATGCGGACATGATCGAGACCCCTCTCGGATCAATAATCGAGCGGGATCACGGAGACCCTCTTGGCTCCCACATTCAACGATGACTTTCTTGTGATCGTCGGAACCTTTATGCTAGTATCTTAATCCCTTTGTTTCACGATATATTACATGTCCCGTAGATTCGATCATCGGTATCTCCATACCTAGTTTGATCTAAATCAGACATGCACTCTTTTCTCCTTCTGTGATATAACATTCTAGTGATCAAATCACTTGCTTGCAAGCTAATCAATGTGATATCACCGAGAGGGCCCAGTATATCTATCAGTCATCGGGATGAACAAATTCCTCTCGATCCGCAGGCCTCAACATAACACTTTATTGGTTACGAATCCATCTTTATAATCACCTATTGCGATTAGTGGCGTTTGATGTTATCAAGAAACTCTTCGGTGTTAGTGATTGACATGATCTCATGGTATAAGGATTAGGATCGCCGTAAGTTGTTATAGCAATATAAACTCAATGACTTTGATCGTAATGCTATACTTCGGATGAATATTCATCACATCATTACACTAATGTTGTGATCCGTTATTAACAACATCCAATGTCCATGATCGAGAAACCTTGATCATCTTGTTAATCAACGAGCTAGTTTATGAGAGGCATAACAAGGAACTTTACATTTGTTTATTAAACACACTTGTATTAACGTTTCGTATTAATACAATTATAGCATGCAAAATAAACATCTATCATATACTAGGAATACACATAATAAACACTTTATTGTGCCTCTCGGGGCATATTCCTTGAGTTTTATGGTTCTGGGTTGATTTTCACAAAAGCGTAATTGAACATGAAGAAACTAGATTATTTGTTTTGAGATCTGA
>CP125974.1:65380758-65564330 GCA_030063025.1 Avena longiglumis | reverse complement strand
CAGTTTTATGGTTCTCGGGTGTTCAACAACAACCTCAAGACGCGATACATGTTTAAGAGTTATGACCAAAAACTCGTCGTTTTCGTGTTTTGTGGTCATTTTCATGAGTTATTGCCCACAATTTTTGGTGTCTAGGCGGATTTGCATGCCTCGTAAGAACTCTTACATGTTCGAGAGATATGACAAGAAACTCATCGTTTCGCGTTTTATCGCCGTTTTCATGAGCAGATTTACAACGAGCTTATGACCTGAGACATGTTGGAGAGATATGACCCAAAAACTCGCAGCTTCGCTTTTATGGCTGTTTTCATGAGCTATTGCCCACAGTTTTATGGTTCTAGTGCGTTTCAGAACCTTAAGACACGATACATGTTTGAGAGTTCGAGCAAAACCTCGTCATTTCCTTTTGTTTTATGGTCATTTTAATGAGTTATTGCCCATAGTTTTTGGGTTCCAAAGTGATTTGCATGCCTCGTAAGAACCCTTACATGCTTGAGAGATATGACGAAACTCATCGCTTTCGTGTTTTATGGCTGTTTTCATGAGTTATTGCCCATAGTTTTGGGATTCCAGCGATTTACAATGAGCTTACAACACGATACATGCTTGAGAGTTATGACCAAAACACGCTGCTTTCTTGTTTATGGCCATTTTCATGAGTTATTGCCCACGATTTTTGGGTTCAAGTTGTATTTTCAAGGCCTATAAGACCTGCTACATGTTTGAGATATATGACTAAAACTCTTGGTTTTCGTGTTTTATGGCCATTTTCATGAGCTATTGTCCATTGTTTAGAGGTTCTAGGCGATTTACAACGCCCCACGACTGATACATGTTGGATAGATATGACCCAAAACTCGCAGTTCTCGCGTTTTATGGCTGTTTTCATGAGCTATTGCCCACGGTTTTATGGTTCTCGGGTGTTCAACAGCAACCTCAAGACGCGATACATGTTTAAGAGTTATGACCAAAAACTCGTCGTTTTCGTGTTTTGTGGTCATTTTCATGAGTTATTCCCACAATTTTTGGGTTTCAGGCGGATTTGCATGCCTCGTTAGAACCCTTACATGTTTGAGAGATATGACCAGAAACTCGTCGTTTTCGCGTTTTATGGCCATTTTCATGAGCTATTTCCCATATTTTTATGGTTCTAGTGTGATTTACAACAACCTTGAGACGCCATACATGTTTAAGAGTTATGACCAAAAACTCATTTATTTCGTGTTTTATGGTCATTTTCATGAGTTATTGCCCACAATTTTTGGGCTCCAGGCGGATTTGCATGCCTCGTAAGAACTCTTACATGTTTGAGAGATATGACAAGAAACTCATCGTTTCGCGTTTTATCGCAGTTTTCATGAGAAGATTTACAGCGAGCTTATGACCTGATACATGTTGGAGAGATATGACCCAAAAACAGCTTTCGCTTTTATGGATGTTTTCATGAGCTATTGCCCCAGTTTATGGTTCTAGGGCGCTTTACAGGAACCTTAAGACACGATACATGTTTGAGAGTTCTGAGCAAAACCTTGTCATTTCCTTGTTTTATGGTCATTTTAATGAGTTATTGCCCATAGTTTTTGGGTTCCAGGCGGATTTGCATGCCTCGTAAGACCCTTACATGCTTGATAGATATGACCAGAGACTCATCGTTTTCGTGTTTTATGGCTGTTTTCATGAGTTATTGCCCATAGTTTTGGGATTCCAGGGCGAATTACAATGATCTTACAACACGATACATGCTTGAGAGTTATGACCAAAAACACGTCGTTTTCTTGTTTATGGCCATTTTCATGAGTTATTGCCCACGATTTTTGGGTTCAAGTTGTATTTGCAAGGCCTGTAAGACTCGTTACATGTTTGAGATATATGACTAAAAACTCGTAGTTTTCGTGTTTTATGGCTGTTTTCATAAGCTATTGTCCATTGTTTAGAGGTTCTAGGGTGATTTACAACGACCTGATGACCTGATACATGTTGGAGAGATTTGACCCAAACACTCGCAGTTTTCGCGTTTTATGGCTGTTTTCATGAGCTATTTCCCATAGTTTTATGGTTCTAGGTCGTTTTACAGGAACCTTAAGACACGATACATGTCTGAGTGTTCTGAGCAAAACCTCATCATTTCCTTGTTTTATGGTCATTTTAATTAGTTATTGCCCATAGTTTTTGGGTTCCAGGCGGATTTGCATGCCTCGTAAGAACCCTTACATGCTTGAGAGATATGACTAGAAACTCATCGTTTTCGTGTTTTATGGCTGCTTTCATGAGTTATTGCCCATAGTTTTGGGATTCTAGGGCAATTTACAATGAGCTTAGAACATGATATATGCTTGAGAGTTATGACCAAAAACCCATTTATTTCGTGTTTTATGGTCATTTTCATGAGTTATTGCCCACGATTTTTGGGTTCAAGTTGTATTTGCAAGGCCTGTAAGACCCGTTACATGTTTGAGATATATGACTAAAAACTCGTAGTTTTCGTGTTTTATGGCTGTTTTCATAAGCTATTGTCCATTGTTTAGGAGTTCTAGGGTGATTTACAACGACCTGATGACCTGATACATGTTGGAGAGATTTGACCCAAACACTCGCAGTTTTTGCGTTTTATGGCTGTTTTCATGAGCTATTGCCCACAGTTTTAGGGTTCTACGTTGTTTTACAGGAACCTTAAGACACGATACATGTTTGAGAGTTCTGAGCAAAACCTCGTCATTTCCTTGTTTTATGGTCATTTCAATGAGTTATTGCCCATAGTTTTTGGGTTCCAGGAGGATTTGCATGCCTCGTAAGAACCCTTACATGCTTGAGAGATATGACCAGAAACTCATCGTTTTCGTGTTTTATAGCTGTTTTCATGAGTTATTGCCCATAGTTTTGGGATTCCAGGGCGATTTACAATGAGCTTACAACACGATACATGCTTGAGAGTTATGACCAAAAACACGTCATTTTCTTGTTTATGGCCATTTTCATGAGTTATTGCCCACGATTTTTGGGTTCAAGTTGTATTTGCAAGGCCTGTAAGACCCGTTACATGTTTGAGATATATGACTAAAAACTCTTAGTTTCGTGTTTTATGGCCGTTTTCATGAGCTATTGTCCATTGTTTAGAGGTTCTAGGGCGATTTACAACGTCCTTACGACCTGATACATGTTGGAGAGATATGACCCAAAACTCGCAGTTCTCGCATTTTATGGCTGTTTTCATGAGCTATTGCCCACGGTTTTATGGTTCTCGGGAGTTCAACAACAACCTCAAGACGCGATACATGTTTAAGAGTTATGACCAAACTCGTTTTCGTGTTTTGTGGTCATTTTCATGAGTTATTCCCACAATTTTTGGGTTTCAGGCGGATTTGCATGCCTCGTTAGAACCCTTACATGTTTGAGAGATATGACCTGAAACTCGTCGTTTTCGAGTTTTATGGCCATTTTCATGAGCTATTTCCCATAGTTTTATGGTTCTAGGGTGATTTACAACAACCTTGAGACGCCATACATGTTTAAGAGTTATGACCAAAAACTCATTTATTTCGTGTTTTATGGTCATTTTCATGAGTTATTGCCCACAATTTTTGGGGTCCAGGCGGATTTGCATGCCTCGTAAGAACTCTTACATGTTGGAGAGATATGACAAGAAACTCATCGTTTCGCGTTTTATCGCCGTTTTCATGAGAAGATTTACAGCGAGCTTATGACCTGATACATATTGAAGAGATATGACCCAAAAACTCGCAGTTTTCGCGTTTTATGGCTGTTTTCATGAGCTATTGCCCACAGTTTTATGGTTCTAGGGCGTTTTACAGGAACCTTAAGACACGATACATGTTTGAGAGTTCTGAGCAAAACCTTGTCATTTCCTTGTTTTATGGTCATTTTAATGAGTTATTGCCCATAGTTTTTGGGTTCCAGGCGGATTTGTATGCATCGTAAGACCCTTACATGCTTGAGAGATATGACCAGAAACTCATCGTTTTCGTGTTTTATGGCTGTTTTCATGAGTTATTGCCCATAGTTTTGGGATTCCAGGGCGATTTACAATGAGCTTACAACACGATACATGCTTGAGAGTTATGACCAAAAACACGTCGTTTTCTTGTTTATGGCCATTTTCATGAGTTATTGCCCACGATTTTTGGGTTCAAGTTGTATTTGCAAGGCCTGTAAGACCTGTTACATGTTTGAGATATATGACTAAAACTCTTAGTTTCGTGTTTTATGGCCGCTTTTCATGAGCTATTGTCCATTGTTTAGAGGTTCTAGGCGATTTACAACGCCCCACGACCAGATACATGTTGGAGAGATATGACCCAAAACTCGCAGTTCTCGCATTTTATGGTTGTTTTCATGAGCTATTGCCCACGATTTTATGGTTCTCGGGAGTTCAACAACAACCTCAAGACGCGATACATGTTTAAGAGTTATGACCAAAAACTCGTCGTTTTCGTGTTTTGTGGTCATTTTCATGAGTTATTCGCACAATTTTTGGGTTTCAGGCGGATTTGCATGCCTCGTTAGAACCCTTACATGTTTGAGAGATATGACCTGAAACTCGTCGTTTTCGAGTTTTATGGCCATTTTCATGAGCTATTTCCCATAGTTTTATGGTTCTAGGGTGATTTACAACAACCTTGAGACGCCATACATGTTTAAGAGTTATGACCAAAAACTCATTTATTTCGTGTTTTATGGTCATTTTCATGAGTTATTGCCCACAATTTTTGGGGTCCAGGCGGATTTGCATGCCTCGTAAGAACTCTTACATGTTGGAGAGATATGACAAGAAACTCATCGTTTCGCGTTTTATCGCCGTTTTCATGAGAAGATTTACAGCGAGCTTATGAAATGATACATATTGAAGAGATATGACCAAAAACTCGCAGTTTTCGCGTTTTATGGCTGTTTTCATGAGTTATTGCCCACAGTTTTATGGTTCTAGGGCGTTTTACAGGAACCTTAAGACACGATACATGTTTGAGAGTTCTGAGCAAAACCTTGTCATTTCCTTGTTTTATGGTCATTTTAATGAGTTATTGCCCATAGTTTTTGGGTTCCAGGCGGATTTGTATGCATCGTAAGACCCTTACATGCTTGAGAGATATGACCAGAAACTCATCGTTTTCGTGTTTTATGGCTGTTTTCATGAGTTATTGCCCATAGTTTTGGGATTCCAGGGCGATTTACAATGAGCTTACAACACGATACATGCTTGAGAGTTATGACCAAAAACACGTCGTTTTCTTGTTTATGGCCATTTTCATGAGTTATTGCCCACGATTTTTGGGTTCAAGTTGTATTTGCAAGGCCTGTAAGACCCGTTACATGTTTGAGATATATGACTAAAAACTCTTAGTTTCGTGTTTTATGGCCGTTTTCATGAGCTATTGTCCATTGTTTAGAGCTTCTATGGCGATTTACAACGTTCTTACGACCTGATACATGTTTGAGAGATATGACCCAAAACTCGCAGTTCTCGCGTTTTATGGCTGTTTTCATGAGCTATTGCCCACAGTTTTATGGTTCTCGGGTGTTCAACAGCAACCTCAAGACGCGATACATGTTTAAGAGTTATGACCAAAAACTCGTCGTTTTCGTGTTTTGTGGTCATTTTCATGAGTTATTGCCCACAATTTTTGGTGTCTAGGCGGATTTGCATGCCTCGTAAGAACTCTTACATGTTCGAGAGATATGACAAGAAACTCATCGTTTCGCGTTTTATCGCCGTTTTCATGAGCAGATTTACAACGAGCTTATGACCTGAGACATGTTGGAGAGATATGACCCAAAAACTCGCAGTTTTCGCGTTTTATGGCTGTTTTCATGAGCTATTGCCCACAGTTTTATGGTTCTAGTGCGTTTTACAGGAACCTTAAGACACGATACATGTCTGAGAGTTCTGAGCAAAACCTCATCATTTCCTTGTTTTATGGTCATTTTAATGAGTTATTGCCCATAGTTTTTGGGTTCCAGGCGGATTTGCATGCCTCGTAAGAACCCTTACATGCTTGAGAGATATGACCAGAAACTCATCGTTTTCGTGTTTTATGGCTGTTTTCATGAGTTATTGCCCATAGTTTTGGCATTCCAGGGCGATTTACAATGAGCTTACAACACGATACATGCTTGAGAGTTATGACCAAAAACACGTCGTTTTCTTGTTTATGGCCATTTTCATGAGTTATTGCCCACGATTTTTGGGTTCAAGTTGTATTTTCAAGGCCTATAAGACCCGTTACATGTTTGAGATATATGACTAAAAACTCTTGGTTTTTGTGTTTTATGGCCATTTTCATGAGCTATTGTCCATTGTTTAGAGGTTCTAGGGCGATTTACAACGTCCTTACGACCAGATACATGTTGGAGAGATATGACCCAAAACTCGCAGTTCTCGCATTTTATGGTTGTTTTCATGAGCTATTGCCCACGATTTTTGGGTTCAAGTTGTATTTGCAAGGCCTGTAAGACTCGTTACATGTTTGAGATATATGACTAAAAACTCGTAGTTTTCGTGTTTTATGGCTGTTTTCATAAGCTATTGTCCATTGTTTAGAGGTTCTAGGGTGATTTACAACGACCTGATGACCTGATACATGTTGGAGAGATTTGACCCAAACACTCGCAGTTTTCGCGTTTTATGGCTGTTTTCATGAGCTATTTCCCATAGTTTTATGGTTCTAGGTCGTTTTACAGGAACCTTAAGACACGATACATGTCTGAGAGTTCTGAGCAAAACCTCATCATTTCCTTGTTTTATGGTCATTTTAATGAGTTATTGCCCATAGTTTTTGGGTTCCAGGCGGATTTGCATGCCTCGTAAGAACCCTTACATGCTTGAGAGATATGACCAGAAACTCATCGTTTTCGTGTTTTATAGCTGTTTTCATGAGTTATTGCCCATAGTTTTGGGATTCCAGGGCGATTTACAATGAGCTTACAACACGATACATGCTTGAGAGTTATGACCAAAAACACGTCGTTTTCTTGTTTATGGCCATTTTCATGAGTTATTGCCCACGATTTTTGGGTTCAAGTTGTATTTGCAAGGCCTGTAAGACCCGTTACATGTTTGAGATATATGACTAAAAACTCGTAGTTTTCGTGTTTTATGACTGTTTTCATAAGCTATTGTCCATTGTTTAGGAGTTCTAGGGTGATTTACAACGACCTGATGACCTGATACATGTTGGAGAGATTTGACCCAAAAACTCGCAGTTTTCGCGTTTTATGGCTGTTTTCATGAGCTATTGCCCACAGTTTTATGGTTCTAGGGCGTTTTACAGGAACCTTAAGACACGATACATGTTTGAGAGTTCTGAGCAAAACCTTGTCATTTCCTTGTTTTATGGTCATTTTAATGAGTTATTGCCCATAGTTTTTGGGTTCCAGGCGGATTTGTATGCATCGTAAGACCCTTACATGCTTGAGAGATATGACCAGAAACTCATCGTTTTCGTGTTTTATGGCTGTTTTCATGAGTTATTGCCCATAGTTTTGGGATTCCAGGGCGATTTACAATGAGCTTACAACACGATACATGCTTGAGAGTTATGACCAAAAACACGTCGTTTTCTTGTTTATGGCCATTTTCATGAGTTATTGCCCACGATTTTTGGGTTCAAGTTGTATTTGCAAGGCCTGTAAGACCCGTTACATGTTTGAGATATATGACTAAAAACTCTTAGTTTCGTGTTTTATGGCCGTTTTCATGAGCTATTGTCCATTGTTTAGAGGTTCTAGGGCGATTTACAACGTCCTTACGACCTGATACATGTTGGAGAGATATGACCCAAAACTCGCAGTTCTCGCATTTTATGGCTGTTTTCATGAGCTATTGCCCACGGTTTTATGGTTCTCGGGAGTTCAACAACAACCTCAAGACGCGATACATGTTTAAGAGTTATGACCAAAAACTCGTCGTTTTCGTGTTTTGTGGTCATTTTCATGAGTTATTCCCACAATTTTTGGGTTTCAGGCGGATTTGCATGCCTCGTTAGAACCCTTACATGTTTGAGAGATATGACCTGAAACTCGTCGTTTTCGAGTTTTATGGCCATTTTCATGAGCTATTTCCCATAGTTTTATGGTTCTAGGGTGATTTACAACAACCTTGAGACGCCATACATGTTTAAGAGTTATGACCAAAAACTCATTTATTTCGTGTTTTATGGTCATTTTCATGAGTTATTGCCCACAATTTTTGGGGTCCAGGCGGATTTGCATGCCTCGTAAGAACTCTTACATGTTGGAGAGATATGACAAGAAACTCATCGTTTCGCTGCTTTATCGCCGCTTTCATGAGAAGATTTACAACGAGCTTATGACCCGATACATGTTGAGAGATATGACCCAAAAACTCGCAGCAGCTGCTTTTATGGCTGTTTTCATGAGCTATTGCCCACAGCTTTATGGTTCTAGGCGTTTTACAGGAACCTTAAGACACGATACATGTTTGAGAGTTCTGAGCAAAACCTTGTCATTTCCTTGTTTTATGGTCATTTTAATGAGTTATTGCCCATAGTTTTTGGGTTCCAGGCGGATTTGTATGCATCGTAAGACCCTTACATGCTTGAGAGATATGACCAGAAACTCATCGTTTTCGTGTTTTATGGCTGTTTTCATGAGTTATTGCCCATAGTTTTGGGATTCCGTATGGCATTTACAATGAGCTTACAACACGATACATGCTTGAGAGTTATGACCAAAACACGCTGCTTTCTTGTTTATGGCCATTTTCATGAGTTATTGCCCACGATTTTTGGGTTCAAGTTGTATTTGCAAGGCCTGTAAGACCTGCTACATGTTTGAGATATATGACTAAAACTCTTAGTTTCGTGTTTTATGGCCGTGTTCAGGAGCTATGGTCCATTGTTTAGAGGTTCTAGGGCGATTTACAACGTCCTTACGACCTGATACATGTTGGAGAGATATGACCCAAAACTCGCAGTTCTCGCATTTTATGGCTGTTTTAATGTGCTATTGCCCACGGTTTTATGGTTCTCGGGAGTTCAACAACAACCTCAAGACGCGATACATGTTTAAGAGTTATGACCAAAAACTCGCTTTCGTGTTGTGTGGTCATTTTCATGAGTTATTCCCACAATTTCTGGGTTTCAGGCGGATTTGCATGCCTCGTTAGAACCCTTACATGTTTGAGAGATATGACCAAAATCGCTGCTTTTTTATGGCCATTTTCATGAGCTATTTCCCATAGTTTTATGGTTCTAGGGTGATTTACAACAACCTTGAGACGCCATACATGTTTAAGAGTTATGACCAAAACTCATTTATTTCGTGTTTTATGGTCATTTTCATGAGTTATTGCCCACAATTTTTGGGGTCCAGCGGATTTGCATGCCTCGTAAGAACTCTTACATGTTTGAGAGATATGACAAGAAACTCATCGCTTCGCTTTCATGAGAAGATTTACAACGAGCTTATGACCCGATACATGTTGAGAGATATGACCCAAAAACTCATAGCTTTCGCTTTTATGGATGTTTTCATGAGCTATTGCCCACAGTTTTATGGTTCTAGGGCTTTTACAGAACCTTAAGACACGATACATGTTTGAGAGTTCGAGCAAAACCTTGTCATTTCCTTGTTTTATGGTCATTTTAATGAGTAATTGCCCATAGTTTTTGGGTTCCAGGCGGATTTGCATGCCTCGTAAGAACCCTTACATGCTTGAGAGATATGACTAGAAACTCATCGTTTTCGTGTTTTATGGCTATTTTCATGAGTTATTGCCCATAGTTTTGGGATTCCAGGGCGATTTACAATGAGCTTACAACACGATACATGCTTGAGAGTTATGACCAAAAACACGTCGTTTTCTTGGTTATGGCCATTTTCATGAGTTATTGCCCACGATTTTTGGGTTCAAGTTGTATTTGCAAGGCCTGTAAGACCCGTTACATGTTTGAGATATATGACTAAAAACTCGTAGTTTTCGTGTTTTATGGCTGTTTTCATAAGCTATTTTCCATTGTTTAGGAGTTCTAGGGTGATTTACAACGACCTGATACATGTTGGAGAGATTTGACCCAAACACTCGCAGTTTTTGCGTTTTATGGCTGTTTTCATGAGCTATTGCCCACAGTTTTAGGGTTCTACGTTGTTTTACAGGAACCTTAAGACACGATACATGTTTGAGAGTTCTGAGCAAAACCTCGTCATTTCCTTGTTTTATGGTCATTTCAATGAGTTATTGCCCATAGTTTTTGGGTTCCAGGAGGATTTGCATGCCTCGTAAGAACCCTTACATGCTTGAGAGATATGACCAGAAACTCATCGCTTTCGTGGTTTTATGGCTGCTTTCATGAGTCATTGCCCATAGTTTTGGGATTCCGTATGATTTACAATGAGCTTACAACACGATACATGCTTGAGAGTTATGACCAAAACACGCTGCTTTCTTGTTTATGGCCATTTTCATGAGTTATTGCCCACGATTTTGGGTTCAAGTTGTATTTGCAAGGCCTGTAAGACCCTACATGTTTGAGATATATGACTAAAAACTCGTAGTTTCGTGTTTTATGGCCGCTTTCATGAGCTATTGTCCATTGTTTAGGAGTTCTAGGGTGATTTACAACGACTTCACGACCGATACATGTTTGAGAGATATGACCCAAAACTCGCAGCTTTGCTTTTATGGCTGTTTTCATGAGCTATTGCCCACAGTTTTATGGTTCTCGGGTGTTCAACAACAACCTCAATACGCGATACATGTTTAAGAGTTATGACTAAAAACTCGTCGTTTTTGGTGTTTTATGGTCATTTTCATGAGCTATTGACCACAATTTTTGGGTTTCAGGCGGATTTGCATGCCTCGTTAGCGCCCTTACATGTTTGAGAGATATGACAAGAAACTCATCGCTTCGCTTTTATCGCCGCTTTCATGAGCAGATTTACAACGAGCTTATGACCGAGACATGTTGAGAGATATGACCCAAAAACTCGCAGCTTTCGCTTTTATGGCTGTTTTCATGAGCTATTGCCCACAGTTTTATGGTTCTAGTGCGTTTTACAGGAACCTTAAGACACGATACATGTCTGAGAGTTCTGAGCAAAACCTCATCATTTCCTTGTTTTATGGTCATTTTAATGAGTTATTGCCCATAGTTTTTGGGTTCCAAGCGGATTTGCATGCCTCGTAAGAACCCTTACATGCTTGAGAGATATGACCGTAAACTCATCGCTTTCGTGTTTTATGGCTGTTTTCATGAGTTATTGCCCATAGTTTTGGGATTCCGTATGATTTACAATGAGCTTACAACACGATACATGCTTGAGAGTTATGACCAAAACACGCTGCTTTTCTTGTTTATGGCCATTTTCATGAGTTATTGCCCACGATTTTTGGGTTCAAGTTGTATTTTCAAGGCCTATAAGACCTGCTACATGTTTGAGATATATGACTAAAAACCTTGGTTTTCGTGTTTTATGGCCATTTCATGAGCTATTGTCCATTGTTTAGAGGTTCTAGGGCGATTTACAACGCCCCACGACCGATACATGTTGGAGAGATATGACCCAAAACTCGCAGCTCTCGCTTTTATGGTTGTTTTCATGAGCTATTGCCCACGGTTTTATGGTTCTCGGTGTTCAACAAAGAACCTCAAGACGCGATACATGTTTAAGAGTTATGACCAAAACTCGTTTTCGTGTTTTGTGGTCATTTTCATGAGTTATTCCCACAATTTTTGGGTTTCAGGCGGATTTGCATGCCTCGTTAGAACCCTTACATGTTTGAGAGATATGACCAGAAACTCGTCGTTTTCGCGTTTTATGGCCATTTTCATGAGTTATTTCCCATAGTTTTATGGTTCTAGTGTGATTTACAACAACCTTGAGACGCCATACATGTTTAAGAGTGATGACCAAAAACTCATTTATTTCGTATTTTATGGTCATTTTCATGAATTATTGCCCACAATTTTTGGGGTCCAGGCGGATTTGCATGCCTCGTAAGAACTCTTACATGTTTGAGAGATATGACAAGAAACTCATCGTTTCGCGTTTTATCGCCGTTTTCATGAGAAGATTTACAGCGAGCTTATGACCTGATACATGTTGGAGAGATATGACCCAAAAACTCGCAGTTTTCGCGTTTTATGGATGTTTTCATGAGCTATTGCCCACAGTTTTATGGTTCTAGGGCGCTTTACAGGAACCTTAAGACACGATACATGTTTGAGAGTTCTGAGCAAAACCTTGTCATTTCCTTGTTTTATGGTCATTTTAATGAGTTATTGCCCATAGTTTTTGGGTTCCAGGCGGATTTGCATGCCTCGTAAGACCCTTACATGCTTGATAGATATGACCAGAGACTCATCGTTTTCGTGTTTTATGGCTGTTTTCATGAGTTATTGCCCATAGTTTTGGGATTCCAGGGCGAATTACAATGATCTTACAACACGATACATGCTTGAGAGTTATGACCAAAAACACGCTGCTTTCTTGTTTATGGCCATTTTCATGAGTTATTGCCCACGATTTTTGGGTTCAAGTTGTATTTGCAAGGCCTGTAAGACTCGTTACATGTTTGAGATATATGACTAAAAACTCGTAGTTTTCGTGTTTTATGGCTGTTTTCATAAGCTATTGTCCATTGTTTAGAGGTTCTAGGGTGATTTACAACGACCTGATGACCTGATACATGTTGGAGAGATTTGACCCAAACACTCGCAGTTTTCGCGTTTTATGGCTGTTTTCATGAGCTATTTCCCATAGTTTTATGGTTCTAGGTCGTTTTACAGGAACCTTAAGACACGATACATGTCTGAGTGTTCTGAGCAAAACCTCATCATTTCCTTGTTTTATGGTCATTTTAATTAGTTATTGCCCATAGTTTTTGGGTTCCAGGCGGATTTGCATGCCTCGTAAGAACCCTTACATGCTTGAGAGATATGACCAGAAACTCATCGTTTTCGTGTTTTATGGCTGCTTTCATGAGTTATTGCCCATAGTTTTGGGATTCCAGGGCGATTTACAATGAGCTTACAACACGATACATGCTTGAGAGTTATGACCAAAAACACGTCGTTTTCTTGTTTATGGCCATTTTCATGAGTTATTGCCCACGATTTTTGGGTTCAAGTTGTATTTGCAAGGCCTGTAAGACCCGTTACATGTTTGAGATATATGACTAAAAACTCGTAGTTTTCGTGTTTTATGACTGTTTTACAAAGCTATTGTCCATTGTTTAGGAGTTCTAGGGTGATTTACAACGACCTGATGACCTGATACATGTTGGAGAGATTTGACCCAAACACTCGCAGTTTTTGCGTTTTATGGCTGTTTTCATGAGCTATTGCCCACAGTTTTAGGGTTCTACGTTTTACAGAACCTTAAGACACGATACATGTTTGAGAGTTCGAGCAAAACCTTGTCATTTCCTTGTTTTATGGTCATTTTAATGAGTTATTGCCCATAGTTTTTGGGTTCCAGCGGATTTGCATGCCTCGTAAGAACCCTTACATGCTTGAGAGATATGACCGTAAACTCATCGCTTTCGTGTTTTATGGCTGTTTTCATGAGTTATTGCCCATAGTTTTGGGATTCCAGGCGATTTACAATGAGCTTACAACACGATACATGCTTGAGAGTTATGACCAAAAACACGCTGCTTTCTTGTTTATGGCCATTTTCATGAGTTATTGCCCACGATTTTTGGGTTCAAGTTGTATTTGCAAGGCCTGTAAGACTGCTACATGTTTGAGATATATGACTAAAAACTCGTAGTTTTCGTGTTTTATGGCTGCTTTCATGAGCTATTGTCCATTGTTTAGAGGTTCTAGGGTGATTTACAACGCCCGATGACCGATACATGTTGGAGAGATATGACCCAAAACTCGCAGCTTTTCGCTTTTATGGCTGTTTTCATGAGCTATTGCCCATAGTTTTATGGTTCTAGGTCGTTTTACAGAACCTTAAGACACGATACATGTTTAAGAGTTATGAGCAAAAACCTCATCATTTCCTTGTTTTATGGTCATTTTAATGAGTTATTGCCCATAGTTTTGGGTTCCAAAGGATTTGCATGCCTCGTAAGAACCCTTACATGCTTGAGAGATATGACCAAAACTCATCGCTTTCGTGTTTTATGGCTGCTTTCATGAGTTATTGCCCATAGTTTTGGGATTCTAGGTGATTTACAATGAGCTTACAACACGATACATGCTTGAGAGTTATGACCAAAAACACGCTGCTTTCTTGTTTATGGCCATTTTCATGAGTTATTGCCCACATTTTTGGGTTCAAGTTGTATTTGCAAGGCCTCGTAAGACCTCTTACATGTTTGAGATATATGACTAAAACTCATAGTTTTCGTGTTTTATCGCTTCATAAGCTATTGTCCATTGTTTAGGAGTTCTAGGGTGATTTACAACGAGCTTATGACCGATACATGTTGAGAGATATGACCCAAAACTCGCAGCTGCTGCTTTATGGCTGTTTTCATGAGCTATTGCCCACGCTTTATGGTTCTAGGCGCTTTACAGAACCTTAAGACACGATACATGTTTGAGAGTTCTGAGCAAAACCTTGTCATTTCCTTGTTTTATGGTCATTTTAATGAGTTATTGCCCATAGTTTTGGGTTCCAGTGGATTTGTATGCATCAGAAGACCCTTACATGCTTGAGAGATATGACCAAACTCATCGCTTTCGTGTTTTATGGCTGTTTTCATGAGTTATTGCCCATAGTTTTGGGATTCCGTGGCGATTTACAATGAGCTTACAACACGATACATGCTTGAGAGTTATGACCAAAAACACGCTGCTTTTCTTGTTTATGGCCATTTTCATGAGTTATTGCCCACGATTTTTGGTTCAAGTTGTATTTGCAAGGCCTGTAAGACCCGTTACATGTTTGAGATATATGACTAAAAACTCTTGGTTTTTGTGTTTTATGGCCATTTTCATGAGCTATTGTCCATTGTTTAGAGGTTCTAGGGCGATTTTTTACAACGTCCTTACGACCAGATACATGTTGGAGAGATATGACCCAAAACTCGCAGTTCTCGCATTTTATGGTTGTTTTCATGAGCTATTGCCCACGATTTTATGGTTCTCGGGAGTTCAACAACAACCTCAAGACGCGATACATGTTTAAGAGTTATGACCAAAAACTCGTCGTTTTCGTGTTTTGTGGTCATTTTCATGAGTTATTCGCACAATTTTTGGGTTTCAGGCGGATTTGCATGCCTCGTTAGAACCCTTACATGTTTGAGAGATATGACCAAACTCTTTTATGGCCATTTTCATGAGCTATTTCCCATAGTTTTATGGTTCTAGGGTGATTTACAACAACCTTGAGACGCCATACATGTTTAAGAGTTATGACCAAAAACTCATTTATTTCGTGTTTTATGGTCATTTTCATGAGTTATTGCCCACAATTTTGGGGTCCAGCGGATTTGCATGCCTCGTAAGAACTCTTACATGTTTGAGAGATATGACAAGAAACTCATCGCTTCGCTTTATCGCCGCTTTCATGAGAAGATTTACAACGAGCTTATGACCCGATACATGTTGAGAGATATGACCCAAAACTCGCAGCTTTTCGCTTTTATGGCTGTTTTCATGAGCTATTGCCCACAGTTTTATGGTTCTAGGCGCTTTACAGAACCTTAAGACACGATACATGTTTGAGAGTTCTGAGCAAAACCTTGTCATTTCCTTGTTTTATGGTCATTTTAATGAGTTATTGCCCATAGTTTTTGGGTTCCAGCGGATTTGTATGCCTCAGAAGAACCCTTACATGCTTGAGAGATATGACCGTAAACTCATCGCTTTCGTGTTTTATGGCTGTTTTCATGAGTTATTGCCCATAGTTTTGGGATTCCGTGGCGATTTACAATGAGCTTACAACACGATACATGCTTGAGAGTTATGACCAAAAACACGCTGCTTTTCTTGTTTATGGCCATTTTCATGAGTTATTGCCCACGATTTTTGGGTTCAAGTTGTATTTGCAAGGCCTGTAAGACCTGCTACATGTTTGAGATATATGACTAAAAACTCTTAGTTTCGTGGTTTTATGGCCGCTTTCATGAGCTATTGTCCATTGTTTAGAGGTTCTAGGGCGATTTACAACGCCCCACGACCCGATACATGTTGGAGAGATATGACCAAAAACTCGCAGCTCGCTTTTATGGTTGTTTTCATGAGCTATTGCCCACAGTTTTATGGTTCTCGGTGTTCAACAAGAACCTCAAGACGCCGATACATGTTTAAGAGTTATGACCAAAACTCATTGTTTTAGTGTTTTGTGGTCATTTTCATGAGTTATTCCCACAATTTTTGGGTTTCAAAGTGATTTGCATGCCTCGTTAGAACCCTTACATGTTTGAGAGATATGACCAAAACTCTTCGCTTTTATGCTTTTATGGCCATTTTCATGAGCTATTTCCCATAGTTTTATGGTTCTAGGTGATTTACAACAACCTTGAGACGCCATACATGTTTATGAGTTATGACCAAAACTCATTTATTTCGTGTTTATGGTCATTTTCATGAGTTATTGCCCACAATTTTGGGGTCCAGTGATTTGCATGCCTCGTAAGAACTCTTACATGTTTGAGAGATATGACAAGAAACTCATCGCTTCGCTTTATCGCCGCTTTCATGAGAAGATTTACAACGAGCTTATGACCCGATACATGTTGAGAGATATGACCCAAAACTCGCAGCTTTCGCTTTTATGGCTGTTTTCATGAGCTATTGCCCACGCTTTATGGTTCTAGGGCATTTACGTACAGAACCTTAAGACACGATACATGTTTGAGAGTTCGAGCAAAACTCGTCATTTCCTTGTTTTATGGTCATTTTCATGAGTTATTGCCCATAGTTTTGGGGTTCCAAGAGGATTTGCATGCCTCGTAAGAGACCTTACATGTTTGAGAGATATAACCAGAAACTCGTTGTTCTCGTGTTTTATGGCCGTTTTCATGAGCTATTGCCCACAGTTTTGGGATTCCGTATGATTTACAATGAGCTTACAACACGATACATGCTTGAGAGTTATGACCAAAAACACGCTGCTTTTCTTGTTTATGGCCATTTTCATGAGTTATTGCCACGATTTTTGGGTTCAAGTTGTATTTGCAAGGCCCGTAAGACCCGTTACATGTTTGAGATATATGACTAAAAACTTAGTTTTCGTGTTTTATGGCCGCTTTCATGAGCTATTGTCCATTGTTTAGAGGTTCTAGGGCGATTTACAACGCCCCACGACCGATACATGTTGGAGAGATATGACCCAAAACTCGCAGCTTCGCGCTTTATGGCTGTTTTCATGAGCTATTGCCCATAGTTTTATGGTTCTCGGTGTTCAACAAGAACCTCAAGATGCGATACATGTTTAAGAGTTATGACCAAAACTCGCTGCTTGTTTTGTGGTCATTTTCATGAGTTATTGCCCACAATTTTGGGTTCAGCGGATTTGCATGCCTTGTTAGAACCCTTACATGTTTGAGAGATATGACCAAACTCGCTTTCTTTTTATGGCCATTTTCACGAGCTATTTCCATAGTTTTATGGTTCTAGGGTGATTTACAACAACCTTGAGACGCCATACATGTTTATGAGTTATGACCCAAAAATTCATTTATTTCGTGTTTATGGTCATTTTCATGAGTTATTGCCCACAATTTTTGGGGTCCAGCGGATTTGCATGCCTCAGAAGAACTCTTACATGTTTGAGAGATATGACAAGAAACTCATCGCTTCGCGCTTTATCGCCGCTTTTCATGAGAAGATTTACAACGAGCTTATGACCCGATAGATGTTGAGAGATATGACCCAAAACTCGCAGCTGCTTCGCTTTATGGCTGTTTTCATGAGCTATTGCCCACAGTTTTATGGTTCTAGGCGCTTACAGAACCTTAAGACACGATACATGTTTGAGAGTTCTGAGCAAAACTCGTCATTTCCTTGTTTTATGGTCATTTTAATGAGTTATTGCCCATAGTTTTTGGGTTCCAAAGGATTTGCATGCCTCGTAAGAACCCTTACATGCTTGAGAGATATGACCGTAAACTCATCGCTTTCGTGTTTTATGGCTGTTTTCATGAGTTATTGCCATAGTTTTGGGATTCCAGGGCGATTTACAATGAGCTTACAACACGATACATGCTTGAGAGTTATGACCAAAAACACGTCGTTTTCTTGTTTATGGCCATTTTCATGAGTTATTGCCCACGATTTTTGGGTTCAAGTTGTATTTGCAAGGCCTGTAAGACCCGTTACATGTTTGAGATATATGACTAAAAACTCTTAGTTTTCGTGTTTTATGGCCGTTTTCATGAGCTATTGTCCATTGTTTAGAGGTTCTAGGGCGATTTACAACGTCCTTACGACCTGATACATGTTGGAGAGATATGACCAAAAACTCGCAGTTCTCGCGTTTTATGGTTGTTTTCATGACCTATTGCCCACAGTTTTATGGTTCTCGGGTGTTCAACAGCAACCTCAAGACGCGATACATGTTAAGAATTATGACCAAAAACTCGTTGTTTTAGTGTTTTGTGGTCATTTTCATGAGTTATTCCCACAATTTTTGGGTTTCAGGCGGATTTGCACGCCTCGTTAGAACCCTTACATGTTTGAGAGATATGACCAGAAACTCTTCGTTTTTGCGTTTTATGGCCATTTTCATGAGCTATTTCCCACAGTTTTATGGTTCTAGGGTGATTTACAACAACCTTGAGACGCCATACATGTTTATGAGTTATGACCAAAAACTCATTTATTTCGTGTTTCATGGTCATTTTCATGAGTTATTGCCCACAATTTTTGGGGTCCAGGCGGATTTGCATGCCTCGTAAGAACTCTTACATGTTTGAGAGATATGACAAGAAACTCATCGTTTCGCGTTTTATCGCCGTTTTCATGAGAAGATTTACAACGAGCTTATGACCTGATAGATGTTGGAGAGATATGACCCAAAAACTCGCAGCTGCGCTTTTATGGCTGTTTTCATGAGCTATTGCCCACAATTTTATGGTTCTAGGGCGCTTTACAGAACCTTAAGACACGATACATGTTTGAGAGTTCGAGCAAAACCTCGCTATTTCCTTGTTTTATGGTCATTTTAATGAGTTATTGCCCATAGTTTTGGGTTCCAGAGGATTTGCATGCCTTGTAAGAACCCTTACATGCTTGAGAGATATGACCGTAAACTCATCGCTTTCGTGTTTTATGGCTGTTTTCATGAGTTATTGCCCATAGTTTTGGGATTCCGTGGCGATTTACAATGAGCTTACAACACGATACATGCTTGAGAGTTATGACCAAAACACGCTGCTTTTCTTGTTTATGGCCATTTTCATGAGTTATTGCCCACATTTTTGGGTTCAAGTTGTATTTGCAAGGCCTGTAAGACCTGCTACATGTTTGAGATATATGACTAAAAACTCTTAGTTTTCGTGTTTTATGGCCGCTTTCATGAGCTATTGTCCATTGTTTAGAGGTTCTAGGGCGATTTACAACGCCCCTCGACCGATACATGTTGGAGAGATATGACCAAAACTCGCAGTTCTCGCGTTTTATGGTTGTTTTCATGACCTATTGCCCACAGTTTTATGGTTCTCGGGTGTTCAACAGCAACCTCAAGACGCGATACATGTTAAGAATTATGACCAAAAACTCGTTGTTTTAGTGTTTTGTGGTCATTTTCATGAGTTATTCCCACAATTTTTGGGTTTCAGGCGGATTTGCACGCCTCGTTAGAACCCTTACATGTTTGAGAGATATGACCAGAAACTCTTCGTTTTTGCGTTTTATGGCCATTTTCATGAGCTATTTCCCACAGTTTTATGGTTCTAGGGTGATTTACAACAACCTTGAGACGCCATACATGTTTATGAGTTATGACCAAAAACTCATTTATTTCGTGTTTCATGGTCATTTTCATGAGTTATTGCCCACAATTTTTGGGGTCCAGGCGGATTTGCATGCCTCGTAAGAACTCTTACATGTTTGAGAGATATGACAAGAAACTCATCGCTTCGCTTTATCGCCGCTTTCATGAGAAGATTTACAACGAGCTTATGACCCGATACATGTTGAGAGATATGACCCAAAACCTCAGCTGCTTTATGGCTGTTTTCATGAGCTATTGCCCACAGTTTTATGGTTCTAGGGCGTTTTACAGGAACCTTAAGACACGATACTTGTTTGAGAGTTCTGAGCAAAACCTCGTCATTTCCTTGTTTTATGGTCATTTTAATGAGTTATTGCCCATAGTTTTTGGGTTCCAGGAGGATTTGCATGCCTTGTAAGAACCCTTACATGCTTGAGAGAGATGACCAGAAACTCATCGTTTTCGTGTTTTATGGCTGTTTTCATGAGTTATTGCCCATAGTTTTGGGATTCCAGGGCGATTTACAATGAGCTTACAACACGATACATGCTTGAGAGTTATGACCAAAAACACGCTGCTTTTGTTTATGGCCATTTTCATGAGTTATTGCCCACGATTTTTGGGTTCAAGTTGTATTTGCAAGGCCTGTAAGACCGCTACATGTTTGAGATATATGACTAAAACTCTTAGTTTTCGTGTTTTATGGCCGCTTTTCATGAGCTATTGTCCATTGTTTAGAGGTTCTAGGGCGATTTACAACGCCCCACGACCGATACATGTTGGAGAGATATGACCCAAAACTCGCAGCTCGCGCTTTATGGCTGTTTTCATGAGCTATTGCCCATAGTTTTATGGTTCTCGGTGTTCAACAAAGAACCTCAAGATGCGATACATGTTTAAGAGTTATGACCAAAAACTCGTCGTTTTCGTGTTTTGTGGTCATTTTCATGAGTTATTGCCCAAAATTTTTGGGTTTCCGACGGATTTGCATGCCTTGTTAGAACCCTTACATGTTTGAGAGATATGACCAGAAACTCGTCGTTTTCGCGTTTTTTGGCCATTTTCACGAGCTATTTCCCACAGTTTTATGGTTCTAGGGTGATTTACAACAACCTTGAGACGCCATACATGTTTATGAGTTATGACCAAAAACTCATTTATTTCGTGTTTCATGGTCATTTTCATGAGTTATTGCCCACAATTTTTGGGGTCCAGGCGGATTTGCATGCCTCGTAAGAACTCTTACATGTTTGAGAGATATGACAAGAAACTCATCGTTTCGCGTTTTATCGCCGTTTTCATGAGAAGATTTACAACGAGCTTATGACCTGATAGATGTTGGAGAGATATGACCCAAAAACTCGCAGTTTTCGCGTTTTATGGCTGTTTTCATGAGCTATTGCCCACAGTTTTGTGGTTCTAGGGCGTTTTACAGGAACCTTAAGACACGATACATGTTTGAGAGTTCTGAGCAAAACCTCGTCATTTCCTTGTTTTATGGTCATTTTAATGAGTTATTGCCCATAGTTTTTGGGTTCCAGGCGGATTTGCATGCCTTGTAAGAACCCTTACATGCTTGAGAGAGATGACCAGAAACTCATCGTTTTCGTGTTTTATGGCTGTTTTCATGAGTTATTGCCCATAGTTTTGGGATTCCAGGGCGATTTACAATGAGCTTACAACACGATACATGCTTGAGAGTTATGACCAAAAACACATCTTTTTCTTGTTTATGGCCATTTTCATGAGTTATTGCCCACGATTTTTGGGTTCAAGTTGTATTTGCAAGGCCTGTAAGACCCGCTACATGTTTGAGATATATGACTAAAAACTCTTAGTTTTCGTGTTTTATGGCCGCTTTTCATGAGCTATTGTCCATTGTTTAGAGGTTCTAGGGCGATTTACAACGCCCCACGACCGATACATGTTGGAGAGATATGACCCAAAACTCGCAGCTTCGCTTTTATGGCTGTTTTCATGAGCTATTGCCCATAGTTTTATGTTTCTCGGTGTTCAACAAAGAACCTCAAGATGCGATACATGTTTAAGAGTTATGACCAAAACTCGTCTTTTCGTGTTTTGTGGTCATTTTCATGAGTTATTGCCCACAATTTTGGGTTTCAGTGATTTGCATGCCTTGTTAGAACCCTTACATGTTTGAGAGATATGACCAAACTCGCTGCTTTCGCTTTTATGGCCATTTTCACGAGCTATTTCCACAGTTTTATGGTTCTAGGTTGATTTACAAAAACCTTGAGACGCCATACATGTTTAGAGTTATGACCAAAAACACATTTATTTCGTGTTTTATGGTCATTTTCATGAGTTATTGCCCACAATTTTGGGTCCAGCGGATTTGCATGCCTCGTAAGAACTCTTACATGTTTGAGAGATATGACAAGAAACTCATCGCTTCGCTTTATCGCCGCTTTCATGAGAAGATTTACAACGAGCTTATGACCCGATACATGTTGAGAGATGTGACCCAAAACTCGCAGCTTTCGCTTTCATGGCTGTTTTCATGACCTATTGCCCACAGCTTTATGGTTCTAGGGCGTTACAGAATCTTAAGACACGATACATGTTTGAGAGTTCTGAGCAAAACCTCGTCATTTCCTTGTTTTATGGTCATTTTAATGAGTTATTGCCCATAGTTTTTGGGTTCCAGTGATTTGCATGCCTCAGAAGAACCCTTACATGCTTGAGAGATATGACCGAAACTCATCGCTTTCGTTTTTATGGCGTTTTCATGAGTTATTGCCCATAGTTTTGGGATTCCAGGTATGATTTACAATGATCTTACAACACGATACATGCTTGAGAGTTATGACCAAAACACGCTGCTTCCTTGTTTATGGCCATTTTCATGATTATTGCCCACGATTTTTGGGTTCAAGTTGTATTTCCATGGCCTGTAAGACCTGTTACATGTTTGAGATATATGACTAAAAACTCTTAGTTTCGTGGTTTTATGGCCGCTTTCATGAGCTATTGTCCATTGTTTAGAGGTTCTGGGGCGATTTACAACGTCCTTACGACCTGATACATGTTGGAGAGATATGACCCAAAACTCGCAGTTCTCGCGTTTTATGGTTGTTTTCATGAGCTATTGCCCACAGTTTTATGGTTCTCGGGTGTTCAACAGTAACCTCAAGACGCGATACATGTTAAGAATTATGACCAAAAACTCGTCGTTTTCGTGTTTTGTGGTCATTTTCATGAGTTATTGCCCACAATTTTTGGGTTTCCGGCGGATTTGCATGCCTTGTTAGAACCCTTACATGTTTGAGAGATATGACCGTAAACTGCCGTTTTCGCGTTTTATGGCCATTTTCACGAGCTATTTCCCACAGTTTTATGGTTCTAGGTTGATTTACAATAACCTTGAGACGCCATACATGTTTAAGAGTTATGACCAAAAACACATTTATTTCGTGTTTTATGGTCATTTTCATGAGTTATTGCCCACAATTTTTGGGGTCCAGGCAGATTTGCATGCCTCGTAAGAACTCTTACATGTTTGAGAGATAAGACAAGAAACTCATCGTTTCACGTTTTATCGCCGTTTTCATGAGAAGATTTACAACGAGATTATGACCTGATACATGTTGGAGAGATATGACCCAAAAACTCGCAGTTTTTGCGTTTTATGGCTGTTTTCATGAGCTATTGCCCATAGTTTTATGTTTCTCGGGTGTTCAACAGCAACCTCAAGATGCGATACATGTTTAAGAGTTATGACCAAAAACTCGTCGTTTTCGTGTTTTATGGTCATTTTCATGAGTTATTGCCCACAATTTTTGGGTTTCAGGCGGATTTGCATGCCTTGTTAGAACCCTTACATGTCTGAGAGATATGACCAGAAACTCGTCGTTTTCGCGTTTTATGGCCATTTTCACGAGCTATTTCCCACAGTTTTATGGTTCTAGGGTGATTTACAACAACCTTGAGACGCCATACATGTTGATGAGTTATGACCAAAAACTCATTTATTTCGTGTTTCATGGTCATTTTCATGAGTTATTACCCACAATATTTGGGGTCCAGGCGGATTTGCATGCCTCGTAAGAACTGTTAGACCCCTCCTTTATAAAGGAAAGGATCCCTGTGATTGCAATGCTAGTCCCTGGATCAATGCTAGCATCCACAGTTTAAGATGAAGTACACAGATACAAAGGTCATTTATTACATTCATTCCAGAGACAAAACATAGTCTTATACAACTCATGGCCATAGGCCTAATACAAGAGTTTTAAGGAAACAAGTAATAAACATAAGTCTTCATCTTCATGTGCCACAGGCAAGCATGTTGAGTGTAGACTCATGACTCCTACTCATCATCGGAGTAACCTGCAACATCACAAGTTACAGCCACAGAGGGTCAATACTTTGGAATAGTATTGGCAAGTGATACCTTAGTATATTTTAAGTGGTCTATAGTTCTATATGCATTTGGCTAGTGTAGCTTGGCTTGCTTTGCTCAAAATTAAGTTTTACTTATTAGTTGAAATTGCTAAGTTTTCTTTGTCAAAACATACCCAAGGAAACCATCAATAGATATTGAGGTCCTTCACCCTTGTTCACCCACAAATTTTTAGTTTAGAAGTTGGAGTGATGAGATTCTTGTGGCTTCCATGTCTTGATGCTCAAGTGTCCATTTCCTTGGACAAGGCTAAGTACTTAGGTTTTCCATCTGCAGAGGTTGTGCACTTTCCCCACTGACTTGGTTTCCCAAGACAGACCTTCGAAGCCTTTCCTTAGTCAAATGGACGCGTTCCAACCTATCATCCCATCTACCACCAACTGTCCAAATGACTAAGTTCTAGCAACCTATGTGATCATGGCAGAGCCCATATTGCCAAGTGGTTGCACTGTAAGCTTTCTTAACATTTGGCCTCCAAATCCCTTTGTGCCTGGGTGGCATACCACAAGTGAGATACACAACCCAAGTCCATGGCCTTGTGTAACCACTCAACATAACCCAATCAATCCCATTCCACCCAGGAGGTTTATTTGACTTAGTTGTTTTATTAAGAAAATATAAGTCTCTTGACTTAGAATATTTTATCATAAACCATATAGATGTTCACCACCCTTGTTTTCTATAAGCTAGGCTAAGCAAGGTATGGTATTTTAACTTAGGAAAATTTTCCTAGCAATTCTACTACTTCACTCTACTTAGGATTTCCCATCTTGCACTAAGCAAAATATCATGCATTTACCTTAGCAAAATATCTAATGCAAGTATAAAACTTAGGATAGGAAATTCATGAAAATATCACTTGCCTTGGTAGTGGGGAGAGTAGCACTCCTCACAATCACAATCACTATCAAAATCTACACAAAAGACAATAGCACACAATTACACACAATATAAATACAATCAAAAAATAATATGAATGCATGCATGCAAGAATTTTACTAAATGGTGATTTTTGAAAATTATACCAAGTATGTTCATGAGCACAGAAACTTAACAAGGCTCAAAATTGCCAACTACATTTTATTTGGCCCTAAAATAACTACAAGAATAAAACTATATCTAAAATAGCCCTAAACATGTTTCACAATAAAAAATCACTTTTAACTGTTACTATATGCTAATCCAAAGGTATATTCTGATAGGCCTTGTCTTGCTGAGTTCAACGATATAAAGTTTGCAAAAATCCAACGTGGCATTCAAAAGTTATAAGCATTTGAAGTTTGAATCAAATTCTGGTTTTAAATTCTGTTTTAATCTAAATTCCTGCCACGCGTCGTGTTTCTCTTGGCGTGCACGCACCGGATCGCTTCCGAGCCGTTGGATTTAAGCGCGCGGCTCGAGACTGTCCTTACCCTTCGTTAAGTGATCTGTTTCTGGCGTGGGATCAAGATCTAACGGCTAAGATTCATCTAACCTAAACGAAGCGCGCCGCGGCGGTGACAGCGGCGGCCGGTCGGTGCCGGGCGTTACAGGCCATTCTAGGATGCAAGGATGCGCTTACCAGATCCGTGAAGGTGTCTTTGAAGCTCGAGGTGGTGCTGCTCGAAGGGGTGCTCGGAGATGGGCTCGGACCTCGTCGAGTAACGCGGCGTCGGTCGCTTGCGATGTGGTGCTGCCGAGGTTTGGTGTCGCCCTAACACAAGCCGCTGGCATCGAGTTGCGCAATACGCGAGCAAGCAAGCTCGTGTGGAAGAGAGGGCAAGGCGAAACTTCCGGAATTGCTTGCGGAGTTCGCGAAAAAGTCCTACGGCTACCGTCGTTGTTGGCGTGGTTCCTTGTCGCAGGGCCAAAATATGGACACCGCCGATGCGCACGATGTCGAGGATGCTATGCGTGTCAACCAGAGGGCAAGGGTGGTGGCTACCTACGAAGAGGGTCGCGGAGTTCTTGCGAGGAGACGGCGGCCATTGTTGACGTTGCCAAGGCTAGGGATCATGCGAAGCAAACGCGAGTGTCGGAAGATGCGTATGAGTTCACGAACAGATAGTGTGAATGAGAGGCAGGGGAGCTCGAGACTTACGAATTCGGCCAGCAATCGAGGCGGCGGGTTGCGAGAGCAATGCGCGCGCTGGGGGCGTTCGGTTCGGGTTTTGGGGAAAAGAGAGAGGGGAGGATTTCTTATAGCTGGCTCATGGCGAGAATCATCGAGCCAATAACTCGAATTGATGCCGAATCAAGACCGAAACGCCGCTTGATTTGGGGAATGAATGGTCGTCGGGTGGAGACGACGGTGTCGTGGGGTTGGCCCGCTTGTCGCTGATATGCGCAAGTTTTCGTGGGTCCGCGGTCACGGTTCAGCGATGTGCTCGCAAGGCGTCTGAGAAAACGAAGTCCCCGTGGGCTTGCTGGCTGAGTTGGTTGTGGGCGATCCCGGCTTGGCCTTTTCTATTTCTTTGCCCTTTTTCTGCTTCTATTTTCTGAATTGATTTTGATATGTTTTCAAATCCTTTTGAATTCAAACAAATTTGGGGATCTGGTAGGGGTTCTGTGGTTTCAAAAGCAGTTATTTAACCAAGTGGTTACTTTGTAGGGTTTGGTCATGCTTGGTTTCAAAATGAATGAGATTTTGCTATAGTTGCAATTATTTGAATTTAGGGTTTTGAATCACTTCTAAGTTTTGAATCATGGTAGAGTTTCACACAATCATTCCAACCATAGGGTCAAATAAACAAGTACTTGAGTTTCCAAATTTCAAAGAGTGATGGTCAACTTGGAATCAAATGTCCACATGAAATCATAGACTCAACTTCTGTTTCTAAGTGATTTTTGATAAACCCTAAATGAATGAATGAGATGCATATATGATTGAAATGAGTTTTGAAACCATGATTTTTTTTTTTTGGGATGTTACAAATCTAACCCCCTTAAGATGAATCTCGCCCTCGAGATTCGGTTTGGCTAGCAAATAGGTGAGGGTGGTCCTTTCGAAGGTCATCTTCTCTTTCCCATGTTGCTTCCTCTTCAGAGTGATGGTTCCATTGCACTTTACAAAATTTGATAGTCTTGGTCCTGGTGACTCTTTCTGCTGTCTCTAGAATTTTGACAGGCTTTTCCTCATAAGTGAGATCACTTTCTAGCTGAACTTCCTCCAAAGGTATGGTATCCTTTAAAGAAGACTCTTCCATTTCTGGGTGACACTTTTAAGTCGACTCACATGAAATACGTTATGGACCCTGATAGAGATTCCGTAATTCCACTTCATATGCAACTTCCCTTACGACTTAGAATCTTGAATGGCTGACGTATCTTGGTGCCAACTTTCCTTTGACTCCAAATCTTTTCACTCCACGAGTGGTGATACCCGGAGATAGGCTCTATCCCCAACCAGAGGTGACTTCTACGCTTAGAATCCGCGTAGCTTTTCATCCGGGATTGTGCTATCTTCAACCTGTCCTTAACCAATTTAACTTTTCTTGGCCCTTGATGAGATCAGGTCCAAATAAACTTCTTTCTCCCACACCATTCCATAACAATGGGTGGTACACTTCCTTCCGAGAGTAACTCAAACGGTGCCATTCCAATACTTGATTGATGGCTGTTATTGTAAGAGAACTGCGTAAGGCAAACTTTCATCCCAACTTGCTCCATAGTCTAGAGCACAAGCTCTCAACATGTCTTCAAGAATTTGGTTGGTTCTTTCCGTTTGTCCATCCGTTTGAGGATGAAAAGCAGTACTAAACTCCAATCTCGTTCCTAAGGATTCATGAAGTTGTCTCCAAAAGTGAGATGTGAATTGGGTTCCCCTATCTGACACAATACTTTTTGGCACACCGTGAAGGCATACAATCCTGCTCATGTAAATTTTTGCTAACTTGGCACTTGTATAAGTTGTCTTCACGGGTATAAAATGAGCCACTTTAGTTAGGCGATCCACTACCACCCATATGGAATCGTATCCCGATCTAGTCCTTGGTAATCCGGTAATGAAATCCATTCCAATATTTTCCCATTTCCATTCAGGAATAGGCAATGGTTGAAGCAGACCTGCTGGTTTCTGGTGCTCCGCTTTGACTCTGCTACACACATCACACAAAGCGATATGTTCGGCTATGTCCCTTTTTAGATTGTTCCACCAAAATCTTTCTTTCATATCCATGTACATCTTGGTGTTTCCCGGATGAATAGAATATGGAGAGTTGTGACCTTCTTGTAAGATCAGTTTTCGCAACTCTGGGTCTTGTGGAACACATATACGTTTCCCGTGCCATAATGTACCTGCTCACAACATGGAAACTTTTAGCCTTTCCTAGACCAATGTTTATCTTAATCTTTTCAATTTCCTCATCCGTCTTCTGGACTTCCCGGATCTTGTCCAATAGAGTGGGTTGAACATCTAAGGACATGAGATGTCCTTCTGGTACAATCTCCAATCTGAGTTCTTTGAATTGCTTACACAAATCATCTGGCATTTCTCCTTTTGTAAGGCCATTTACAGATGTCTTACGACTTAGAGCATCCGCTACTACATTTGCTTTACCGGGATGGTATTGCAAACTCAAGTCGTAATCCTTGATAAGTTCTAACCATCTCCTTTGTCTCATGTTGATTTCCTTTTGGGTGAAAATATATTTCAGACTCTTATGATCGGTGAACACCTCACAACGCTTTCCCAAAAGGTAATGTCTCCATGTTTTGAGTGCATGGACGACAGAGGCTAACTCCAAATCATGAGTAGGATAGTTTACTTCATGAGTTTTGAGTTGTCTCGAAGCATAGGCTACGACTCTACCATCTTGCATAAGTACAGCACCCAAGCCTTGATGAGAAGCATCACAATACACTTGGAAATCCTTTTCCAACTGTAGACACAAAACTGGTGCTGTTACAAGTCTCTTCTTTAATTCTTGAAAACTGACTTCACAACCTTCAGACCAAGCAAACTTTTTATCCTTCTTTAGCAATTCTGTCATAGGTTTAGCAACTTTTGAGAAGTTTTCAATAAACCTTCAGAGTAACCTGCTAAGCCAGAAACTACGAACTTCTTTCACATTTTTAGGTGATTCCCAATCTGTCACAGCGGAAACCTTAGCAGGATCAACTGCCACACCATCTTTTGTCATCACATGACCAAGAAAACCAACCTCCTCTAACCAAAACTCACACTTGCTGAATTTGGCATATTTTATGTTCTCAAGTATCAAGCGTAAGTGTCTTTCATGCTCTTCCTTGCTCTTGGAGTAGACTAAGATGTCATCGATGAAACGACAACGAACTTGTCAAGGAACTCCATGAACACCTTGTTCATCATATTCATGAAGTATTGGAGCGTTGGTTAAACCAAATGGCATCACAAGATACTCATACAATCCATACCTTGTGGTGAATGCTGTTTTGGTATGTCTTGCTCTCGTATCTTGAGTTGAAAATAACCTGACC
This sequence comes from Avena longiglumis, assembly GCA_030063025.1. Taxonomy (NCBI): domain Eukaryota; kingdom Viridiplantae; phylum Streptophyta; class Magnoliopsida; order Poales; family Poaceae; genus Avena; species Avena longiglumis. The sequence continues at coordinate 65,534,602 of CP125974.1, read as the reverse complement.
GAAGATCAATCTTCGAGAATACACATGCTCCTTCTAGCTGATCAAATAAGTCATTGATTCTTGGCAAAGGATACTTGTTCTTGATTGTAACCTCGTTGAGAGAACGGTAGTCAATACACAATCTTTGGGTTCTATCTTTCTTCTCTACGAACAAAACTGGGGCTCCCCAAGATGAAGAACTTGGTTGAATAAACCCTTTCTGTAACTGTTCCCCTAGTTGTTTCTTGAGCTCCTTTAATTCATCAACTGACATTTTGTACGGTCTCTTAGCTATTGGTCCTGATCCTGGCACCAAATCTATCAGAAACTCCACATCTCTATCCGGTGGCATTCCTGGCAATTCTTCCGGAAACACATCCGGATATTCACACACAATTAATACACTTTCCATGCTAACCCCCTTAAGAGAGTTTAGCTTACTTCCTTTAAATTCAAAATTTGACTTAAACTTTATTCTTTTTCCTTCGGGGGTTGTGAGTGTAACGGTACGATTGGCACAATCCAATACACCTTCATACTTAGCCATCCAATCCATTCCCAATATCACATCCAACCCTTGGGAATTCAGGATTATTAGATTTACCGGAAACTTATGTTTTCCAAACTCTATGACTAAGTCATGACATCCTGAGTTTACTATCATTTCTCCCCCTGGAGAACTTACTCTTATAGGACACCCAATGGTTTCTACTGGTATTTCATTCTTTTCAACAAATGCCTTTGATATGAATGAATGAGATGCACCAGTATCAAAGAGTACAAATGCTGAAATTGTATTGAGTCTGAACTTACCAGCCACGGCATCAGGTTCTTCATAGACCTCCTCCACATTGATGTGGTTAACCTGTCCTTTCTGAAATGGATTTGGCTTGTTGGGCCCTTCAACTTTCTTTTGTGGCACTCATTAGCATAATGCCCCATCTTCTTGCATTTGTAGCACTCAACCGACCGAGGTCCTTTTTGACATGACCTCCACCTCCACTACCATTTCCACCGGTGGCTCTTATGTCCACCCTTGTGGTTTTGTATTTAGCATTGTCATGACTACGATGTTTGTCATGACGGTTGTGGTTGTGGTGCTTGTTGAACTTCCCATGTTTATGGGATCCGGAGCTGCCACTGTCATCATAATGGGACCGTTTGTGAGACGATCCCGAGCTGTGTTTGTCGGAGTGTTTCCTCTTCCTACTCTCGACTTGTTTCCTTTACTCCAAAATAGCAGCCTTGTCACACAAAGACTGATAAGTTGGAACATATGCTACTGATAACTGTAGGTTCAACTCATCATTCAAGCCTTCCAAGAACTTTTCCTTTCTCTTGGCATCCGTATCAACCTCATCCGGTGCATAGCGCGCCAGATTGTTGAATTCTTCTACATATTCTGCCACACTGCGATGGCGCTGCTTCAAGTTGTGAAACTCCTTCTTTTTCAGACTCATTATCCCTGACGAGATATGAGCGGTGCGAAACCCATCTTCAAATATATCCCATGTCACTTCATCAATGGGAGTGGTGATTTGGAAGTTATCCCACCATGTGGCGGCTGGTCCTTCCAACAGATGCGCTGCGAATCTGACTTTTTCAGCATCGCGTGCATCATCACCAAGTCTTTGTTCACGTAACGCAGCCACCATTGGCTGCCATGGGATCGATTGTTCAAAACTTTGCTGGCCTCAGACGCAGGAATCTGGTGAGCATATCGAAACCCGGAGGGTTGTTGTTGTTGTTGTTGTTGTTGTTGTTGTTGTTGTTGTTGTTGGGATCGTTGTTGTTGTTGTTGTTATTATTCTGGTTTTGGATGAACGTTGTCATCATTTGCATAAGCTGCGTTTGCGCATTCATCATTTGTTGCATTTCGGGTGATGTTGTTGGGGTTGGGGTTTTTGCGACGGGGAGGCATCTGTGGTTTGTTCAAATAGATAAGAATGAGATACCCATAGATGTTTCATGCACAATACACATAAGCAAACACATAACAAGCAACATAAGAAAAAGAAGTTCAACGAACACATAACAAGCTCATGAGGTACACACACAAGTGACAAGCCATCCACATGTCGGATGGTCCAATAATAAGTCCACAATAGCAAGTATAAATAACAAGATAAACGAGTGATCATGTCTACTCATCAACGTCAATCTCCTCCTCGACGAAGGTAAGACCTGCGTTCTCCATCGCGGTCTTGTTCTCCTCAATCGTAGTGGTCAAGGAATCGATCTTGGCCTTGAGAGCCCTCTTCCGGGCGAAGCCTCTCAATAACCATCTGCCTTTGCTCAAGCTCAAGTCCTTAGACTTCAGCTCCTCTGTCATGTCCCGGATTCTCTTGTTCCTATCACGGACGCTGCTTTCTCGACTCTTGAATCTGCGGTCCTGGTCTCAAATTTTGTCTCCATCTCCTTGATCATCTCATCCTGCTGAAAAGCTTGTCCTTCTCGCGTAGCTGCACTCAAGCTTCGTCATTACCAAGCATGACGTTCGGCCGTCCGTATCTACGTGTCTCGAAGAGTCTCCAAGTCCGAAGATAAAGACGTATCGGCTCGGGCGCTCCTCGAGTCGTCCTCAAAGTCGATGGACTCTCACATCATCACGCCTACCAAGACGTGAAAGTGAGTACCCTAACTCGCCGGGAGTGACGGCTCAACAGTCTCTATCAGGTCCTGCATGATCACTTCCATGCCTCTCTCCTGTCATCGTGCATCAACTTGAAGACGATGGCCTCTGAGGGCTCGATGCGGCCTGGCTGGGTCACCTTGAAGCCCTGAGGTCCTTCCTCTCGAACTTGGTGAGTGGGTACACCGTAATGGTGGGAAGGGGAAGGTCAAGCAGAGTGGTAAGCTCAACGATACGGGGACCAAAACGAGTAACTCGAAACTCCTCAACGGTGCTGATGGCAACAGGCATCTATTTATAAGATTTTAAAAGTTAGAACAAAGCAATTCAAGATAAACCATGACAACATTCATACATATCCATGAAACATAATTGTCACACAAGCCATGCATACATGAATTCATTACATCATTCAAGGTCCATACTTATTTAAATATCTTTTGAAAATAAGGTGATAAGTGGTGGTCCAACTAACGAAGTGTCATCACAGTCCAATCTCACGGGACCTATTATTGAACACAATGTTCCTAGAGGCAATCCACCAATCTTGTTCCCTTGATTCTATCACTAGTTCCAATACATCTTCCCTTATTTCTTGGTTGTTGTCTTCCAATTCTTGAGTAAGCTCTTTCTCTTTCTCTAAGTCCTTTTGGAGGTTGAGCATTCTGCACTTGACTCTAGCACTTAGTTCCTTGATAGTCCTCCAAGCTGCATCCTGGTGACTCAAAGAATGTGGTGTGCATGGTAGTGTTGGTGTACATGCAATCCCCTTTCTTTGTGGTTGTCTCCCTTGTTTTTACAAGTGTAGTTGCACCCACCAATACTCCACTCCTTCATCCATCACCGAAAGCCCTTGTACACGGCTTCACCATGTGCATCCATAGCTTCCATGAGGTCCTTGAGAATATTGGGAAACCAGCCACATTCCAAGGTCATGGTCATGAGTGGTCCTTCTTCACGGCGTTGATGGAGTTCATCTACAAGGGAAGTTGAAAGAGATTAGAAAAGTTTTACGAGAAGAATAGACAAGTGTAGAAGTAGTTGAAAAACTTTTCCTTAGTGGTTTTCCAATTCCTAGGGTCATAATCCTACAGGCAACACAGTGCTCTGATACCATCTGTTAGACCCTCCTTTATAAAGGAAAGGATCCTGTGATTGCAATGCTAGTCCCTGGATCAATGATAGCATCCACAGTTTAAGATGAAGTACACAGATACAAAGGTCATTTATTACATTCATTCCAGAGACAAAACATAGTCTTATACAACTCATGGCCATAGGCCTAATACAAGAGTTTTAAGGAAACAAGTAATAAACATAAGTCTTCATCTTCATGTGCCATGTGCAAGCATGTTGAGTGTAGACTCATGACTCCTACTCATCATCGGAGTAACCTGCAACATCACAAGTTAAAGACACAGAGGGTCAATACTTTGGAATAGTATTGGCAAGTGATACCTTAGTATATTTTAAGTGGTCTATAGTTCTATATGCATTTGGCTAGTGTAGCTTGGCTTGCTTTGCTCAAAATTAAGTTTTACTTATTAGTTGAAATTGCTAAGTTTTCTTTGTCAAAACATACCCAAGGAAACCATCAATAGATATTGAGGTCCTTCACCCTTGTTCACCCACAAATTTTTAGTTTAGAAGTTGGAGTGATGAGATTCTTGTGGCTTCCATGTCTTGATGCTCAAGTGTCCATTTCCTTGGACAAGGCTAAGTACTTAGGTTTTCCATCTGCAGAGGTTGTGCACTTTCCCCACCAGACTTGGTTTCCCAAGACAGGACCTTTCAGAAGCCTTTCCTTAGTCAAATGGACGCTGCTCCAACCTATCATCCCATCTACCACCAACTGTCCAAATGACTAAGTTCTAGCAACCTATGTGATCATGGCAGAGCCCATATTGCCAAGTGGTTGCCGTAAGCTTTCTTAACATTTGGCCTCCAAATCCCTTTGTGCCTCAGGTGGCATACCACAAGTGAGATACACAACCCAAGTCCATGGCCTTGTGTAACCACTCAACATAACCCAATCAATCCCATTCCACCCAGGAGGTTTATTTGACTTAGTTGTTTTATTAAGAAAATATAAGTCTCTTGACTTAGAATATTTTATCATAAACCATATAGATGTTCACCACCCTTGTTTTCTATAAGCTAGGCTAAGCAAGGTATGGTATTTTAACTTAGGAAAATTTTCCTAGCAATTCTACTACTTCACTCTACTTAGGATTTCCCATCTTGCACTAAGCAAAATATCATGCATTTACCTTAGCAAAATATCTAATGCAAGTATAAAACTTAGGATAGGAAATTCATGAAAATATCACTTGCCTTGGTAGTGGGGAGAGTAGCACTCCTCACAATCACAATCACTATCAAAATCTACACAAAAGACAATAGCACACAATTACACACAATATAAATACAATCAAAAAATAATATGAATGCATGCATGCAAGAATTTTACTAAATGGTGATTTTTGAAAATTATACCAAGTATGTTCATGAGCACAGAAACTTAACAAGGCTCAAAATTGCCAACTACATTTTATTTGGCCCTAAAATAACTACAAGAATAAAACTATATCTAAAATAGCCCTAAACATGTTTCACAATAAAAATCATTTTTAACTGTTACTATATGCTAATCCAAAGGTATATTCTGATAGGCCTTGTCTTGCTGAGTTCAACGATATAAAGTTTGCAAAAATCCAACGTGGCATTCAAAAGTTATAAGCATTTGAAGTTTGAATCAAATTCTGGTTTTAAATTCTGTTTTAATCTAAATTCCTGCCACGCGTCGTGTTTCTACTGGCGCGTACCGGTTCGCACCGGATCGCCCTTCTGAGCCTTTGGATTTAAGTAGCGTTGCGCGGCTCAGATCTGTCCTTACCCCTTCGTTAAGTGATCTGTTTCTATGCGTGGGATCAAGATCTAACGGCTAAGATTCATCTAACCTAAAACGAGCGGCGCTGCCGGCGGTGACAGGCGGCGGCGCGTCGGTCAGTGGCGGTGCCGGCGTTCTGGGCCATTCTAGGATGCAAGGATGCGCTTACCAGATCCGTGAAGGTGTGCTGAAGCTCGAGGTGGTGCTCGTTCGTGAAGGGGTGCTCGGAGATGGGCTCTGGACCTCGTCGGAGTAACGGCGTCGCTTGGCTGCGGATGTGGTGCCGAGGTTTGGTGTCGCCTAACACAAGCCGCTGGCATCGGAGTTGCGCACGCAGGCAAGCAAGCTCGTGTGGAAGAGAGGGCGCCAAACTTCATCGGAATTGCTTGCCGAGTTCGCGAAAAAGTCGCCACTGATCCGTCGTTGTTGGCGTGGTTCCTTGTCGCGCTGGGCCAAAATATGGACACTGTCAGATGCGCACGATGTCGAGGATGCTATGCGTGTCAACCAGAGGGCAAGGGGTGGTGGCTACCTACGAAGAGGGGTCGCCGGAGTTCTTGCAGGAGACGGTGGCGGCTTGTTGACGTTGCCAAGGCTAGGGATCATGCGAAGCAAACGGCGAGTGTCGAAGATGCGTATGAGTTCACGAGCAGATAGTGTGAATGAGAGGCGAGGAGCTCGAGACTTACCGAATTCGCCGGCAATCGTCGAGGCGGCGGGTTGCAGAGAGCAATGCGCGCACTGGGGCGTTCGGTCTTTCGGGGTTTTGGGGAAAAGAGAGGGGAGAGGGATTTCTTATAGCTGGCTCGCGAGCGAGAATCACTGAGCCAATAACTCGAATTGATGCCGCGAATCAAGACCAGAAACGCCCGCTTGATTTGGGGAATGAATGGGTCGTGCGGGTGGAGACGACGGTGTCGTGGGGTTGGCCCGCTTGTCGATGATATGCAAGTTTTCGTGGGTCCGGCACACGGTTCAAGCGTGTGCTCGTCGCGTAAGAGAAAAGAATTCCCGGGTGGGCTTCTTGGGCTGAGTTGGTCTTGGGCGATCCGCCATTGGCCTTTTCTATTTCTTTGCCCTTTTCTTTTTCTGTTTTCTATTTTCTGAATTGATTTTGATATGTTTTCAAATCCTTTTTGAATTCAAACAAATTTGGGGATCCTGGTAGGGGTTCTGTGGTTTCAAAAGCAGTTATTTAACCAAGTGGTTACTTTGTAGGGTTTGGTCATGCTTGGTTTTCAAAATGAACAGAGATTTTTGCTATAGTTGCAATTATTTGAATTTAGGGTTTTGAATCACTTCTAAGTTTTGAATCATGGTAGAGTTTCACACAATCATTCCAACCATAGGGTCAAATAAACAAGTACTTGAGTTTCCAAATTTCAAAGAGTGATGGTCAACTTGGAATCAAATGTCCACATGAAATCATAGACTCAACTTCTGTTTCTAAGTGATTTTTGATAAACCCTAAATGAATGAATGAGATGCATATATGATTGAAATGAGTTTTGAAACCATGATTTTTTTTTTTTGGGATGTTACAAGAACTCTTACATGTTTGAGAGATATGACAAGAAACTCATCGTTTCGCGTTTTATCGCCGTTTTCATGAGAAGATTTACAACGAGCTTATGACCTGATAGATGTTGGAGAGATATGACCCAAAAACTCGCAGTTTTCGCGTTTTATGGCTGTTTTCATGAGCTATTGCCCACAGTTGTATGGTTCTAGGGCGTTTTACAGGAACCTTAAGACACGATACATGTTTGAGAGTTCTGAGCAAAACCTCGTCATTTCCTTGTTTTATGGTCATTTTAATGAGTTATTGCCCATAGTTTTTGGGTTCCAGGCGGATTTGCATGCCTTGTAAGAACCCTTACATGCTTGAGAGATATGACCAGAAACTCATCGTTTTCCTGTTTTATGGCTGTTTTCATGAGTTATTGCCCATAGTTTTGGGATTCCAGGGCGATTTACAATGAGCTTACAACACGATACATGCTTGAGAGTTATGACCAAAAACACGTCGTTTTCTTGTTTATGGCCATTTTCATGAGTTATTGCCCACGATTTTTGGGTTCAAGTTGTATTTGCAAGGCCTGTAAGACCCGTTACATGTTTGAGATATATGACTAAAAAATCTTAGTTTTCGTGTTTTATGGCCGTTTTCATGAGCTATTGTCCATTGTTTAGAGGTTCTAGGGCGATTTACAACGTCCTTACGACCTGATACATGTTGGAGAGATATGACCCAAAACTCGCAGTTCTCGCGTTTTATGGCTGTTTTCATGAGCTATTGCCCATAGTTTTATGTTTCTCGGGTGTTCAACAACAACCTCAAGATGCGATACATGTTTAAGAGTTATGACCAAAAACTCGTCGTTTTCGTGTTTTGTGGTCATTTTCATGAGTTATTGCCCACAATTTTTGGGTTTCAGGCGGATTTGCATGCCTTGTTAGAACCCTTACATGTTTTAGAGATATGACCAGAAACTCGTTCTTTTCGCGTTTTATGGCCATTTTCACGAGCTATTTCCCACAGTTTTATGGTTCTAGGGTGATTTACAACAACCTTGAGACGCCATACATGTTTAAGAGTTATGACCAAAAACACATTTATTTCGTGTTTTATGGTCATTTTCATGAGTTATTGCCCACAATTTTTGGGGTCCAGGCGGATTTGCATGCCTCGTAAGAACTCTTACATGTTTGAGAGATATGACAAGAAACTCATCGTTTCACGTTTTATCGCCGTTTTCATGAGAAGATTTACAACGAGCTTATGACCTGATACATGTTGGAGAGATATGACCCAAAAACTCGCAGTTTTCGCATTTCATGGCTGTTTTCATGAGCTATTGCCCACAGTTTTATGGTTCTAGGGCGTTTTACAGGAACCTTAAGACACGATACATGTTTGAGAGTTTTGAGCAAAACCTCGTTATTTCCTTGTTTTATGGTCATTTTAATGAGTTATTGCCCATAGTTTTTGGGTTCCAGGCGGATTTGCATGCCTCGTAAGAACCCTTACATGCTTGAGAGATATGACCAGAAACTCATCGTTTTCGTGTTTTATGGCGTATTTCATGAGTTATTGCCCATAGTTTTGGGATTCCAGGGCGATTTACAATGATCTTACAACACGATACATGCTTGAGAGTTATGACCAAAAACACGTCGTTTCCTTGTTTATGGCCATTTTCATGATTATTGCCCACGATTTTTGGGTTCAAGTTGTATTTGCAAGGCCTGTAAGACACGTTACATGTTTGAGATATATGACTAAAAACTCTTAGTTTTCGTGTTTTATGGCCGTTTTCATGAGCTATTGTCCATTGTTTAGAGGTTCTAGGGCGATTTACAACGTCCTTACGACCTGATACATGTTGGAGAGATATGACCCAAAACTCGCAGTTCTCGCGTTTTATGGTTGCTTTCATGAGCTATTGCCCACAGTTTTATGGTTCTCGGGTGTTCAACAGCAACCTCAAGACGCGATACATGTTAAGAATTATGACCAAAAACTCGTCGTTTTCGTGTTTTGTGGTCATTTTCATGACTTATTGCCCACAATTTTTGGGTTTCCGGCGGATTTGCATGCCTTGTTAGAACCCTTACATGTTTGAGAGATATGACCAGAAACTCGTCGTTTTCGCGTTTTATGGCCATTTTCACGAGCTATTTCCCACAGTTTTATGGTTCTAGGTTGATTTACAACAACCTTGAGACGCCATACATGTTTAAGAGTTATGACCAAAAACACATTTATTTCGTGTTTTATGGTCATTTTCATGAGTTATTGCCCACAATTTTTGGGGTCCAGGCGGATTTGCATGCCTCGTAAGAACTCTTACATGTTTGAGAGATATGACAAGAAACTCATCGTTTCACGTTTTATCGCCGTTTTCATGAGAAGATTTACAACGAGATTATGACCGATACATGTTGAGAGATATGACCCAAAACTCGCAGCTTTTATGCTTTTATGGCTGTTTTCATGAGCTATTGCCCATAGTTTTATGTTTCTCGGGTGTTCAACAGCAACCTCAAGATGCGATACATGTTTAAGAGTTATGACCAAAAACTCGTCGTTTTCGTGTTTTGTGGTCATTTTCATGAGTTATTGCCCAAAATTTTTGGGTTTCCGGCGGATTTGCATGCCTTGTTAGAACCCTTACATGTTTGAGAGATATGACCAGAAACTCGTCGTTTTCGCGTTTTATGGCCATTTTCACGAGCTATTTCCCACAGTTTTATGGTTCTAGGGTGATTTACAACAACCTTGAGACGCCATACATGTTTATGAGTTATGACCAAAAACTCATTTATTTCGTGTTTCATGGTCATTTTCATGAGTTATTGCCCACAATTTTTGGGGTCCAGGCGGATTTGCATGCCTCGTAAGAACTCTTACATGTTTGAGAGATATGACAAGAAACTCATCGTTTCGCGTTTTATCGCCGTTTTCATGAGAAGATTTACAACGAGCTTATGACCTGATAGATGTTGGAGAGATATGACCCAAAAACTCGCAGTTTTCATGAGCTATTGCCCACAGTTGTATGGTTCTAGGGCGTTTTACAGGAACCTTAAGACACGATACATGTTTGAGAGTTTTGAGCAAAACCTCATTATTTCCTTGTTTTATGGTCATTTTAATGAGTTATTTCCCATAGTTTTTGGGTTCCAGGCGGATTTGCATGCCTCGTAAGAACCCTTACATGCTTGAGAGTTATGACCAGAAACTCATCGTTTTCGTGTTTTATGGCGTATTTCATGAGTTATTTTCCATAGTTTTGGGATTCCAGGGCGATTTACAATGATCTTACAACACGATACATGCTTGAGAGTTATGACCAAAAACACGTCGTTTCCTTGTTTATGGCCATTTTCATGATTATTGCCCATGATTTTTGGGTTCAAGTTGTATTTGCAAGGCCTGTAAGACCCGTTACATGTTTGAGATATATGACTAAAACTCTTAGTTTTCGTGTTTTATGGCCGCTTTCATGAGCTATTGTCCATTGTTTAGAGGTTCTAGGGCGATTTACAACGCCCCTTACGACCGATACATGTTGGAGATATGACCCAAAACTCGCAGCTTCGTTTTATGGTTGCTTTCATGAGCTATTGCCCACAGTTTTATGGTTCTAGGGTGTTCAACAGCAACCTCAAGACGCGATACATGTTAAGAATTATGACCAAAAACTCGTCGTTTTCGTGTTTTGTGGTCATTTTCATGACTTATTGCCCACAATTTTTGGGTTTCGGTGATTTGCATGCCTTGTTAGAACCCTTACATGTTTGAGAGATATGACCGTAAACTCATGCTGCTGCTTTTATGGCCATTTTCACGAGCTATTTCCACAGTTTATGGTTCTAGGTTGATTTACAACAACCTTGAGACGCCATACATGTTTAGAGTTATGACCAAAAACACATTTATTTCGTGTTTTATGGTCATTTTCATGAGTTATTGCCCACAATTTTTGGGGTCCAGGCGGATTTGCATGCCTCGTAAGAACTCTTACATGTTTGAGAGATATGACAAGAAACTCATCGTTTCACGTTTTATCGCCGTTTTCATGAGAAGATTTACAACGAGATTATGACCTGATACATGTTGGAGAGATATGACCCAAAAACTCGCAGTTTTTGCGTTTTATGGCTGTTTTCATGAGCTATTGCCCATAGTTTTATGTTTCTCGGGTGTTCAACAGCAACCTCAAGATGCGATACATGTTTAAGAGTTATGACCAAAAACTCGTCGTTTTCGTGTTTTGTGGTCATTTTCATGAGTTATTGCCCACAATTTTTGGGTTTCAGGCGGATTTGCATGCCTTGTTAGAACCCTTACATGTTTGAGAGATATGAACAGAAACTCGTCGTTTTCGAGTTTTATGGCCATTTTCACGAGCTATTTCCCACAGTTTTATGGTTCTAGGGTGATTTACAACAACCTTGAGACGCCATACATGTTTATGAGTTATGACCAAAACTCATTTATTTCGTGTTATGGTCATTTTCATGAGTTATTGCCCACAATTTTGGGGTCCAGCGGATTTGCATGCCTCGAAGAACTCTTACATGTTTGAGAGATATGACAAGAAACTCATCGTTTCGCGTTTTATCGCCGCTTTTCATGAGAAGATTTACAACGAGCTTATGACCCGATAGATGTTGAGAGATATGACCCAAAACTCGCAGCTTTCGCTTTTATGGCTGTTTTCATGAGCTATTGCCACAGTTTTATGGTTCTAGGCGTTACAGAACCTTAAGACACGATACATGTTTGAGAGTTCTGAGCAAAACTCGCTATTTCCTTGTTTTATGGTCATTTTAATGAGTTATTGCCCATAGTTTTTGGGTTCCAGTGGATTTGCATGCCTTGTAAGAACCCTTACATGCTTGAGAGATATGACCGTAAACTCATCGCTTTCTGTTTTATGGCTGTTTTCATGAGTTATTGCCCATAGTTTTGGGATTCCGTAGGCGATTTACAATGAGCTTACAACACGATACATGCTTGAGAGTTATGACCAAAACACGCTGCTTTCTTGTTTATGGCCATTTTCATGAGTTATTGCCCATTTTTGGGTTCAAGTTGTATTTGCAAGGCCTGTAAGACCTGCTACATGTTTGAGATATATGACTAAAAATCTTAGTTTTCGTGTTTTATGGCCGCTTTTCATGAGCTATTGTCCATTGTTTAGAGGTTCTAGGGCGATTTACAACGCCCTTACGACGATACATGTTGGAGAGATATGACCCAAAAACTCGCAGTTTTTGCGTTTTATGGCTGTTTTCATGAGCTATTGCCCATAGTTTTATGTTTCTCGGGTGTTCAACAGCAACCTCAAGATGCGATACATGTTTAAGAGTTATGACCAAAAACTCGTTGTTTTCGTGTTTTGTGGTCATTTTCATGAGTTATTGCCCACAATTTTGGGTTTCCGGATTTGCATGCCTTGTTAGAACCCTTACATGTTTTGAGAGATATGACCGTAAACTCGTTTTTTCGCTTTTATGGCCATTTTCACGAGCTATTTCCCACAGTTTTTATGGTTCTAGGTTGATTTACAACAACCTTGAGACGCCATACATGTTTAAGAGTTATGACCAAAAACTCATTTATTTCGTGTTTCATGGTCATTTTCATGAGTTATTGCCCACAATATTTGGGGTCCAGGCGGATTTGCATGCCTCGTAAGAACTCTTACATGTTTGAGAGATATGACAAGAAACTCATCGTTTCGCGTTTTATCGCCGTTTTCATGAGAAGATTTACAACGAGCTTATGACCTGATACATGTTGGAGAGATATGACCCAAAAACTCGCAGTTTTCGCATTTCATGGCTGTTTTCATGAGCTATTGCCCACAGTTTTATGGTTCTAGGGCGTTTTACAGGAACCTTAAGACACGATACATGTTTGAGAGTTTTGAGCAAAACCTCGTTATTTCCTTGTTTTATGGTCATTTTAATGAGTTATTGCCCATAGTTTTTGGGTTCCAGGCGGATTTGCATGCCTCGTAAGAACCCTTACATGCTTGAGAGATATGACCAGAAACTCATCGTTTTCGTGTTTTATGGCGTATTTCATGAGTTATTGCCCATAGTTTTGGGATTCCAGGGCGATTTACAATGATCTTACAACACGATACATGCTTGAGAGTTATGACCAAAAACACGTCGTTTCCTTGTTTATGGCCATTTTCATGATTATTGCCCACGATTTTTGGGTTCAAGTTGTATTTGCAAGGCCTGTAAGACCCGTTACATGTTTGAGATATATGACTAAAAACTCTTAGTTTTCGTGTTTTATGGCCGTTTTCATGAGCTATTGTCCATTGTTTAGAGGTTCTAGGGCGATTTACAACGCCCCACGACCGATACATGTTGGAGAGATATGACCCAAAACTCGCAGCTCGCGTTTTATGGTTGCTTTCATGAGCTATTGCCCACAGTTTTATGGTTCTCGGTGTTCAACAAAGAACCTCAAGACGCGATACATGTTAAGAATTATGACCAAAACTCGTCTTTCGTGTTTTGTGGTCATTTTCATGAGTTATTGCCCACAATTTTTGGGTTCCAGGATTTGCATGCCTTGTTAGAACCCTTACATGTTTGAGAGATATGACCGTAAACTCGCTTTCGCGTTTTATGGCCATTTTCACGAGCTATTTCCCACAGTTTTTATGGTTCTAGGTTGATTTACAACAACCTTGAGACGCCATACATGTTTAAGAGTTATGACCAAAAACACATTTATTTCTTGTTTTATGGTCATTTTCATGAGTTATTGCCCACAATTTTTGGGGTCCAGGCGGATTTGCATGCCTCGTAAGAACTCTTACATGTTTGAGAGATATGACAAGAAACTCATCGTTTCACGTTTTATCGCCGTTTTCATGAGAAGATTTACAACGAGATTATGACCTGATACATGTTGGAGAGATATGACCCAAAAACTCGCAGTTTTCGCGTTTTATGGCTGTTTTCATGAGCTATTGCCCATAGTTTTATGTTTCTCGGGTGTTCAACAGCAACCTCAAGATGCGATACATGTTTAAGAGTTATGACCAAAAACTCGTCGTTTTCGTGTTTCGTGGTCATTTTCATGAGTTATTGCCCACAATTTTTGGGTTTCAGGCGGATTTGCATGCCTTGTTAGAACCCTTACATGTCTGAGAGTTATGACCAAAAACATGTCGTTTTCTTGTTTATGGCCATTTTCATGAGTTATTGCCCACGATTTTTGGGTTCAAGTTGTATTTGCAAGGCCTGTAAGACCCGTTACATGTTTGAGATATATGACTAAAAAATCTTAGTTTTCGTGTTTTATGGCCGTTTTCATGAGCTATTGTCCATTGTTTAGAGGTTCTAGGGCGATTTACAACGCCCCACGACCGATACATGTTGAGAGATATGACCCAAAACTCGCAGCTTCTCGCTTTATGGCTGTTTTCATGAGCTATTGCCCATAGTTTTATGTTTCTCGGTGTTCAACAAAGAACCTCAAGATGCGATACATGTTTAAGAGTTATGACCAAAACTCTGCTTTCGTGTTTTGTGGTCATTTTCATGAGTTATTGCCCACAATTTTTGGGTTTCAGTGATTTGCATGCCTTGTTAGAACCCTTACATGTTTTAGAGATATGACCAAACTCTTTTCGCTTTTATGGCCATTTTCACGAGCTATTTCCCACAGTTTTATGGTTCTAGGGTGATTTACAACAACCTTGAGACGCCATACATGTTTAAGAGTTATGACCAAGAACACATTTATTTCGTGTTTTATGGTCATTTTCATGAGTTATTGCCCACAATTTTTGGGGTCCAGCGGATTTGCATGCCTCGTAAGAACTCTTAAATGTTTGAGAGATATGACAAGAAACTCATCGCTTCGCTTTTATCGCCGCTTTTCATGAGAAGATTTACAACGAGCTTATGACCTGATACATGTTGGAGAGATATGACCCAAAAACTCGCAGTTTTCGCATTTCATGGCTGTTTTCATGAGCTATTGCCCACAGTTTTATGGTTCTAGGGCGTTTTACAGGAACCTTATGACACGATACATGTTTGAGAGTTTTGAGCAAAACCTCGTTATTTCCTTGTTTTATGGTCATTTTAATGAGTTATTGCCCATAGTTTTTGGGTTCCAGGCGGATTTGCATGCCTCGTAAGAACCCTTACATGCTTGAGAGATATGACCATAAACTCATCGTTTTCGTGTTTTATGGCGTATTTCATGAGTTATTGCCCATAGTTTTGGGATTCCAGGGCGATTTACAATGATCTTACAACACGATACATGCTTGAGAGTTATGACCAAAAACACGTCGTTTCCTTGTTTATGGCCATTTTCATGATTATTGCCCACGATTTTTGGTTTCAAGTTGTATTTGCAAGGCCTGTAAGACCCGTTACATGTTTGAGATATATGACTAAAAACTCTTAGTTTTCGTGTTTTATGGCCGTTTTCATGAGCTATTGTCCATTGTTTAGAGGTTCTAGGGCGATTTACAACGTCCTTACGACCTGATACATGTTGGAGAGATATGACCCAAAACTCGCAGCTCGCTTTTATGGTTGCTTTCATGAGCTATTGCCCACAGTTTTATGGTTCTCGGGTGTTCAGCAACCTCAAGACGCGATACATGTTAAGAATTATGACCAAAAACTCGTCGTTTTCGTGTTTTGTGGTCATTTTCATGACTTATTGCCCACAATTTTTGGGTTTCCATGGATTTGCATGCCTTGTTAGAACCCTTACATGTTTGAGAGATATGACCAGAAACTCGTCGTTTTCGCGTTTTATGGCCATTTTCACGAGCTATTTCCCACAGTTTTATGGTTCTAGGTTGATTTACAACAACCTTGAGACGCCATACATGTTTAAGAGTTATGACCAAAAACACATTTATTTCGTGTTTTATGGTCATTTTCATGAGTTATTGCCCACAATTTTTGGGGTCCAGGCGGATTTGCATGCCTCGTAAGAACTCTTACATGTTTGAGAGATATGACAAGAAACTCATCGTTTCACGTTTTATCGCCGTTTTCATGAGAAGATTTACAACGAGATTATGACCTGATACATGTTGGAGAGATATGACCCAAAAACTCGCAGTTTTTGCGTTTTATGGCTGTTTTCATGAGCTATTGCCCATAGTTTTATGTTTCTCGGGTGTTCAACAGCAACCTCAAGATGCGATACATGTTTAAGAGTTATGACCAAAAACTCGTCGTTTTCGTGTTTTGTGGTCATTTTCATGAGTTATTGCCCACAATTTTTGGGTTTCAGGCGGATTTGCATGCCTTGTTAGAACCCTTACATGTCTGAGAGATATGACCAGAAACTCGTCGTTTTCGAGTTTTATGGCCATTTTCACGAGCTATTTCCCACAGTTTTATGGTTCTAGGGTGATTTACAACAACCTTGAGACGCCATACATGTTTATGAGTTATGACCAAAAACTCATTTATTTCGTGTTTCATGGTCATTTTCATGAGTTATTGCCCACAATATTTGGGGTCCAGGCGGATTTGCATGCCTCGTAAGAACTCTTACATGTTTGAGAGATATGACAAGAAACTCATCGTTTCGCGTTTTATCGCCGTTTTCATGAGAAGATTTACAACGAGCTTATGACCTGATACATGTTGGAGAGATATGACCCAAAACTCGCATTCGCTGCTTTATGGCTGTTTTCATGAGCTATTGCCCAGCTTTATGGTTCTAGGCGTTTACAGAACCTTAAGACACGATACATGTTTGAGAGTTCTGAGCAAAACCTCGTGATTTCCTTTGTTTTATGGTCATTTTAATGAGTTATTGCCATAGTTTTTGGGTTCCAGTGATTTGCATGCCTTGTAAGAACCCTTACATGCTTGAGAGATATGACCGTAAACTCATCGCTTTTCTGTTTTATGGCTGTTTTCATGAGTTATTGCCCATAGTTTTGGGATTCCAGGCGATTTACAATGAGCTTACAACACGATACATGCTTGAGAGTTATGACCAAAACACGCTGCTTTCTTGTTTATGGCCATTTTCATGAGTTATTGCCCACGATTTTTGGGTTCAAGTTGTATTTGCAAGGCATGTAAGACCCGTGCTACATGTTTGAGATATATGACTAAAACTCTTAGTTTTCGTGGTTTTATGGCCGCTTTCATGAGCTATTGTCCATTGTTTAGAGGTTCTAGGGCGATTTACAACGCCCCACGACCGATACATGTTGGAGAGATATGACCCAAAACTCGCAGCTCGCTTTTATGGCTGTTTTCATGAGCTATTGCCCATAGTTTTATGTTTCTGTGTTCAACAAAGAACCTCAAGATGCGATACATGTTTAAGAGTTATGACCAAAAACTCGCTGCTTTCGTTTTGTGGTCATTTTCATGAGTTATTGCCCACAATTTTTGGGTTTCAAAGTGATTTGCATGCCTTGTTAGAACCCTTACATGTTTGAGAGATATGACCGTAAACTCGCTGCTTTCGCTTTTATGGCCATTTTCACGAGCTATTTCCACAGCTTTTATGGTTCTAGGGTGATTTACAACAACCTTGAGACGCCATACATGTTTAAGAGTTATGACCAAAACACATTTATTTCTCGTGTTTTATGGTCATTTTCATGAGTTATTGCCCACAATTTTGGGGTCCAGCGGATTTGCATGCCTCGTAAGAACTCTTACATGTTTGAGAGATATGACAAGAAACTCATCGCTTCGCTTTTATCGCCGCTTTCATGAGAAGATTTACAACGAGCTTATGACCCGATACATGTTGAGAGATATGACCCAAAACTCGCAGCTGTGCTTTCATGGCTGTTTTCATGAGCTATTGCCCACAGCTTTATGGTTCTAGGGCGCTTACAGAACCTTAAGACACGATACATGTTTGAGAGTTTTGAGCAAAACCTCGTTATTTCCTTGTTTTATGGTCATTTTAATGAGTTATTGCCCATAGTTTTGGGTTCCAAAGTGATTTGCATGCCTCGTAAGAACCCTTACATGCTTGAGAGATATGACCGTAAACTCATCGCTTTCGTGTTTTATGGCGATTTCATGAGTTATTGCCCATAGTTTTGGGATTCCGTAGGCGATTTACAATGATCTTACAACACGATACATGCTTGAGAGTTATGACCAAAACACGCTGCTTCCTTGTTTATGGCCATTTTCATGATTATTGCCCACATTTTTGGGTTCAAGTTGTATTTGCAAGGCCTGTAAGACCCGCTACATGTTTGAGATATATGACTAAAAACTCTTAGTTTTCGTGTTTTATGGCCGCTTTCATGAGCTATTGTCCATTGTTTAGAGGTTCTAGGGCGATTTACAACGCCCCACGACCGATACATGTTGGAGAGATATGACCCAAAAACGCAGCTTCTCGCTTTTATGGTTGCTTTCATGAGCTATTGCCCATAGTTTTATGGTTCTCGGTGTTCAACAAAGAACCTCAAGACGCGATACATGTTTAAGAGTTATGACCAAAACTCGTTGCTTTCGTGTTTTGTGGTCATTTTCATGAGTTATTGCCCACAATTTTGGGTTCAGCGGATTTGCATGCCTTGTTAGAACCCTTACATGTTTGAGAGATATGACCGTAAACTCGCTTTCGAGTTTTATGGCCATTTTCACGAGCTATTTCCCACAGTTTTATGGTTCTAGGGTGATTTACAACAACCTTGAGACGCCATATATGTTTAAGAGTTATGACCAAAAACACATTTATTTCTTGTTTTATGGTCATTTTCATGAGTTATTGCCCACAATTTTTGGGGTCCAAGCGGATTTGCATGCCTCGTAAGAACTCTTACATGTTTGAGAGATATGACAAGAAACTCATCGTTTCACGTTTTATCGCCGTTTTCATGAGAAGATTGACAACGAGATTATGACCTGATAGATGTTGGAGAGATATGACCCAAAAACTCGCAGTTTTCGCGTTTCATGGCTGTTTTCATGAGCTATTGCCCACAGTTTTATGGTTCTAGGGCGTTTTACAGGAACCTTAAGACACGATACATGTTTGAGAGTTCTGAGCAAAACTCGCTATTTCCTTGTTTTATGGTCATTTTAATGAGTTATTGCCCATAGTTTTGGGTTCCAAAGTGATTTGCATGCCTTGTAAGAACCCTTACATGCTTGAGAGATATGACCGTAAACTCATCGCTTTCGTGTTTTATGGCTGTTTTCATGAGTTATTGCCCATAGTTTTGGGATTCCGTATGATTTACAATGAGCTTACAACACGATACATGCTTGAGAGTTATGACCAAAAACACATCGCTTTTCTTGTTTATGGCCATTTTCATGAGTTATTGCCCACGATTTTGGGTTCAAGTTGTATTTGCAGGCCTGTAAGACCTGCTACATGTTTGAGATATATGACTAAAAACTCTTAGTTTTCGTGGTTTTATGGCCGCTTTTCATGAGCTATTGTCCATTGTTTAGAGGTTCTAGGGCGATTTACAACGCCCCACGACCGATACATGTTGAGAGATATGACCCAAAACTCGCAGCTCTCGCTTTTATGGCTGTTTTCATGAGCTATTGCCCATAGTTTTATGGTTCTCGGTGTTCAACAAAGAACCTCAAGACGCGATACATGTTTAAGAGTTATGACCAAAACCTCGCTTTTTGGTGTTTTATGGTCATTTTCATGAGTTATTGACCACAATTTTTGGGTTTCAGCGGATTTGCATGCCTTGTTAGAACCCTTACATGTTTGAGAGATATGACCGTAAACTCTTCGCTTTTCGCTGCTTTTATGGCCATTTTCACGAGCTATTTCCCACAGTTTTATGGTTCTAGGGTGATTTACAACAACCTTGAGACGCCATACATGTTTATGAGTTATGACCAAAAACACATTTATTTCGTGTTTTATGGTCATTTTCATGAGTTATTGCCCACAATTTTTGGGGTCCAGGCGGATTTGCATGCCTCGTAAGAACTCTTACATGTTGGAGTGATATGACAAGAAACTCATCGTGTCGCGTTTTATCGCCGTTTTCATGAGAATATTTACAACGAGCTTATGACCTGATACATGTTGGAGAGATATGACCCAAAAACTCGCAGTTTTCGTGTTTTATGGCTGTTTTCATGAGCTATTGCCCACAGTTTTATGGTTCTAGGGCGTTTTACAGGAAACTTAAGACACGATACATGTTTGAGAGTTCTGAGCAAAACCTCGTCATTTCCTTGTTTTATGGTCATTTTAATGAGTTATTGCCCATAGTTTTGGGGTTCCAGGCAGATTTGCATGCCTCGTAAGAACCCTTACATGCTTGAGAAATATGACCAGAAACTCATCGTTTTCGTGTTTTATGGCGTATTTCATGAGTTATTGCCCATAGTTTTGGGATTCCAGGCGATTTACAATGAGCTTACAACACGATACATGCTTGAGAGTTATGACCAAAAACACGCTGCTTTCTTGTTTATGGCCATTTTCATGAGTTATTGCCCACATTTTTGGGTTCAAGTTGTATTTGCAAGGCCTGTAAGACCTGCTACATGTTTGAGATATATGACTAAAAACTCTTAGTTTTCGTGTTTTATGGCCGCTTTCATGAGCTATTGTCCATTGTTTAGAGGTTCTAGGGCGATTTACAACGCCCCACGACCGATACATGTTGGAGAGATATGACCCAAAACTCGCAGCTTCTCGCTTTTATGGTTGTTTTCATGAGCTATTGCCCAGTTTTATGGTTCTCGGTGTTCAACAAAGAACCTCAAGACGCGATACATGTTTAAGAGTTATGACCAAAACTCGTTTTCGTGTTTTGTGGTCATTTTCATGAGTTATTGCCCACAATTTTTGGGTTCAGCGGATTTGCATGCCTTGTTAGAACCCTTACATGTTTGAGAGATATGACCGTAAACTCGCTGCTTTTCGCTTTTATGGCCATTTTCACGAGCTATTTCCCAGTTTTATGGTTCTAGGGTGATTTACAACAACCTTGAGACGCCATACATGTTTATGAGTTATGACCAAAAATCATTTATTTCGTGTTTATGGTCATTTTCATGAGTTATTGCCCACAATTTTGGGGTCCAGCGGATTTGCATGCCTCGTAAGAACTCTTACATGTTTGAGAGATATGACAAGAAACTCATCGCTTCGCTTTTATCGCCGCTTTCATGAGAAGATTTACAACGAGCTTATGACCGATACATGTTGGAGAGATATGACCCAAAACTCGCAGCTTCGCTTTATGGCTGTTTTCATGAGCTATTGCCCACGCTTTATGGTTCTAGGCGCTTTTACAGAATCCTTAAGACACGATACATGTTTGAGAGTTCTGAGCAAAACCTCGTCATTTCCTTGTTTTATGGTCATTTTAATGAGTTATTGCCCATAGTTTTTGGGTTCCAGGCGGATTTGCATGCCTTGTAAGAACTCTTACATGCTTGAGAGATATGACCACAAACTCATCGTTTTCGTGTTTTATGGCTGTTTTCATGAGTTATTGCCCATAGTTTTGGGATTCCGTAGGCATTTACAATGAGCTTACAACACGATACATGCTTGAGAGTTATGACCAAAACACGCTGCTTTCTTGTTTATGGCCATTTTCATGAGTTATTGCCCACGATTTTTGGGTTCAAGTTGTATTTGCAAGGCCTGTAAGACCTGCTACATGTTTGAGATATATGACTAAAACTCTTAGTTTTCGTGTTTTATGGCCGCTTTTCATGAGCTATTGTCCATTGTTTAGAGGTTCTAGGGCGATTTACAACGCCCCACGACCGATACATGTTGGAGAGATATGACCCAAAACTCGCAGCTTCGCTTTTATGGCTGTTTTCATGAGCTATTGCCCATAGTTTTATGGTTCTCGGTGTTCAACAAGAACCTCAAGACGCGATACATGTTTAAGAGTTATGACCAAAAACTCGCTGCTTTCGTGTTTTGTGGTCATTTTCATGAGTTATTGCCCACAATTTTGGGTTTCAGCGGATTTGCATGCCTTGTTAGAACCCTTACATGTTTGAGAGATATGACCGTAAACTCGCTGCTTTCGCTTTTATGGCCATTTTCACGAGCTATTTCCCAGTTTTATGGTTCTAGGGTGATTTACAACAACCTTGAGACGCCATACATGTTTATGAGTTATGACCAAAAACACATTTATTTCGTGTTTATGGTCATTTTCATGAGTTATTGCCCACAATTTTGGGGTCCAAAGGATTTGCATGCCTCAGAAGAACTCTTACATGTTTGAGAGATATGACAAGAAACTCATCGCTTCGCTTTTATCGCTTTTCATGAGAAGATTTACAACGAGCTTATGACCGATACATGTTGAGAGATATGACCCAAAACTCGCAGCTGCTTTTATGGCTGTTTTCATGAGCTATTGCCCAGCTTTATGGTTCTAGGCGCTTTTACAGAACCTTAAGACACGATACATGTTTGAGAGTTCTGAGCAAAACCTCGCTATTTCCTTGTTTTATGGTCATTTTAATGAGTTATTGCCCATAGTTTTTGGGTTCCAAGTGATTTGCATGCCTCGTAAGAACCCTTACATGCTTGAGAGATATGACCGTAAACTCATCGCTTTCGTGTTTTATGGCTGTTTTCATGAGTTATTGCCCATAGTTTTGGGATTCCAGGCGATTTACAATGAGCTTACAACACGATACATGCTTGAGAGTTATGACCAAAACACGCTGCTTCTTGTTTATGGCCATTTTCATGATTATTGCCCACGATTTTTGGGTTCAAGTTGTATTTGCAAGGCCTGTAAGACCCGCTACATGTTTGAGATATATGACTAAAAACTCTTAGTTTTCGTGTTTTATGGCCGCTTTTCATGAGCTATTGTCCATTGTTTAGAGGTTCTAGGGCGATTTACAACGCCCCACGACCGATACATGTTGGAGAGATATGACCCAAAACTCGCAGCTTCGCTTTTATGGCTGTTTTCATGAGCTATTGCCCATAGTTTTATGGTTCTCGGTGTTCAACAAGAACCTCAAGACGCGATACATGTTTAAGAGTTATGACCAAAACTCGTTTTCGTGTTTTGTGGTCATTTTCATGAGTTATTGCCCACAATTTTTGGGTTTCAAAGGATTTGCATGCCTTGTTAGAACCCTTACATGTTTGAGAGATATGACCGTAAACTCGCTTGCTGCTTTTATGGCCATTTTCACGAGCTATTTCCACAGCTTTATGGTTCTAGGGTGATTTACAACAACCTTGAGACGCCATACATGTTTAAGAGTTATGACCAAAACACATTTATTTCGTGTTTTATGGTCATTTTCATGAGTTATTGCCCACAATTTTGGGGTCCAGCGGATTTGCATGCCTCGTAAGAACTCTTACATGTTTGAGAGATATGACAAGAAACTCATCGCTTCGCTTTATCGCCGCTTTCATGAGAAGATTTACAACGAGCTTATGACCGATACATGTTGAGAGATATGACCCAAAAACTCGCAGTGCTTTTATGGCTGTTTTCATGAGCTATTGCCCACAGCTTTATGGTTCTAGGGCGCTTTACAGAACCTTAAGACACGATACATGTTTGAGAGTTCGAGCAAAACCTCGCTATTTCCTTTGTTTTATGGTCATTTTAATGAGTTATTGCCCATAGTTTTGGGTTCCAGTGATTTGCATGCCTCGTAAGAACCCTTACATGCTTGAGAGATATGACCGTAAACTCATCGCTTTCGTGTTTTATGGCTGTTTTCATGAGTTATTGCCCATAGTTTTGGGATTCCAGGGCGATTTACAATGAGCTTACAACACGATACATGCTTGAGAGTTATGACCAAAAACACGCTGCTTTCTTGTTTATGGCCATTTTCATGAGTTATTGCCCACGATTTTTGGGTTCAAGTTGTATTTGCAAGGCTGTAAGACCTGCTACATGTTTGAGATATATGACTAAAAACTTAGTTTTCGTGTTTTATGGCCGCTTTTCATGAGCTATTGTCCATTGTTTAGAGGTTCTAGGGCGATTTACAACGCCCCACGACCGATACATGTTGGAGAGATATGACCCAAAACTCGCAGCTTCGCTTTTATGGCTGTTTTCATGAGCTATTGCCCATAGTTTTATGGTTCTCGTGTTCAACAAAGAACCTCAAGACGCGATACATGTTTAAGAGTTATGACCAAAAACTCGTGCTTTTTGTTTTGTGGTCATTTTCATGAGTTATTGCCACAATTTTTGGGTTTCAAAGGATTTGCATGCCTTGTTAGAACCCTTACATGTTTGAGAGATATGACCGTAAACTCGCTTTCGCTTTTATGGCCATTTTCACGAGCTATTTCCCACAGTTTTATGGTTCTAGGGTGATTTACAACAACCTTGAGACGCCATACATGTTTATGAGTTATGACCAAAACACATTTATTTCGTGTTTATGGTCATTTTCATGAGTTATTGCCCACAATTTTGGGGTCCAGCGGATTTGCATGCCTCGTAAGAACTCTTACATGTTTGAGAGATATGACAAGAAACTCATCGCTTTTCGCGCTTTATCGCCGCTTTCATGAGAAGATTTACAACGAGCTTATGACCCGATACATGTTGAGAGATATGACCCAAAAACTCGCAGCTGCTTTTATGGCTGTTTTCATGAGCTATTGCCCACAGTTTTATGGTTCTAGGGCGTTTTACAGAACCTTAAGACACGATACATGTTTGAGAGTTCTGAGCAAAACCTCGTCATTTCCTTTGTTTTATGGTCATTTTAATGAGTTATTGCCCATAGTTTTTGGGTTCCAAGTGATTTGCATGCCTCAGAAGAACCCTTACATGCTTGAGAGATATGACCGTAAACTCATCGCTTTCGTGTTTTATGGCTGTTTTCATGAGTTATTGCCCATAGTTTTGGGATTCCAGGCGATTTACAATGAGCTTACAACACGATACATGCTTGAGAGTTATGACCAAAAACACGCTGCTTTCTTGTTTATGGCCATTTTCATGATTATTGCCCACGATTTTTGGGTTCAAGTTGTATTTGCAAGGCCTGTAAGACCGTTACATGTTTGAGATATATGACTAAAAACTCTTAGTTTTCGTGTTTTATGGCCGCTTTCATGAGCTATTGTCCATTGTTTAGAGGTTCTAGGGCGATTTACAACGCCCCACGACCGATACATGTTTGAGAGATATGACCCAAAACTCGCAGTTCTCGCGCTTTATGGTTGTTTTCATGAGCTATTGCCCACAGTTTTATGGTTCTCGGGTGTTCAACAACAACCTCAAGACGCGATACATGTTTAAGAGTTATGACCAAAAACTCGTCGTTTTCGTGTTTTCTGGTCATTTTCATGAGTTATTGCCCACAATTTTTGGGTTTCAGTGATTTGCATGCCTTGTTAGAACCCTTACATGTTTGAGAGATATGACCGTAAACTCATGCTTTCGCTTTTATGGCCATTTTCACGAGCTATTTCCACAGCTTTATGGTTCTAGGGTGATTTACAACAACCTTGAGACGCCATACATGTTTAAGAGTTATGACCAAAAACACATTTATTTCGTGTTTTATGGTCATTTTCATGAGTTATTGCCCACAATTTTTGGGGTCCAAGCGGATTTGCATGCCTCGTAAGAACTCTTACATGTTTGAGAGATATGACAAGAAACTCATCGCTTCGCTTTATCGCCGCTTTCATGAGAAGATTTACAACGAGCTTATGACCGATACATGTTGGAGAGATATGACCCAAAACTCGCAGCTGCTTTCATGGCTGTTTTCATGAGCTATTGCCCACGCTTTATGGTTCTAGGCGTTTACAGAACCTTAAGACACGATACATGTTTGAGAGTTCTGAGCAAAACCTCGTCATTTCCTTGTTTTATGGTCATTTTAATGAGTTATTGCCCATAGTTTTGGGTTCCAGCGGATTTGCATGCCTCAGAAGAACCCTTACATGCTTGAGAGATATGACTAGAAACTCATCGCTTTCGTGTTTTATGGCTGTTTTCATGAGTTATTGCCCATAGTTTTGGGATTCCGTAGGCGATTTACAATGATCTTACAACACGATACATGCTTGAGAGTTATGACCAAAACACGCCGTTTCTTGTTTATGGCCATTTTCATGAGTTATTGCCCACGATTTTTGGGTTCAAGTTGTATTTGCAAGGCCTGTAAGACCTGCTACATGTTTGAGATATATGACTAAAAACTCTTAGTTTTCGTGTTTTATGGCCGCTTTCATGAGCTATTGTCCATTGTTTAGAGGTTCTAGGGCGATTTACAACGCCTTACGACCGATACATGTTGGAGAGATATGACCCAAAACTCGCAGCTCTCGCTTTATGGCTGTTTTCATGAGCTATTGCCCATAGTTTTATGGTTCTCGGTGTTCAACAAAGAACCTCAAGACGCGATACATGTTTAAGAGTTATGACCAAAAACTTCGTTTTTGGTTTTGTGGTCATTTTCATGAGTTATTGCCCACAATTTTTGGGTTTCAGCGGATTTGCATGCCTTGTTAGAACCCTTACATGTTTGAGAGATATGACCGTAAACTCTTCGCTTTCGCTTTTATGGCCATTTTCACGAGCTATTTCCCACAGTTTTATGGTTCTAGGGTGATTTACAACAACCTTGAGACGCCATACATGTTTAGAGTTATGACCAAAACACATTTATTTCGTGTTTTATGGTCATTTTCATGAGTTATTGCCCACAATTTTCGGGGTCCAGGCGGATTTGCATGCCTCGTAAGAACTCTTACATGTTTGAGAGATATGACAAGAAACTCATCGTTTCGCGTTTTATCGCCGTTTTCATGAGAAGATTTACAACGAGCTTATGACCTGATACATGTTGGAGAGATATGACCCAAAAACTCGCAGTTTTCGCGTTTTATGGCTGTTTTCATGAGCTATTGCCCACAGTTTTATGGTTCTAGGGCGTTTTACAGGAACCTTAAGACACGATACATGTTTGAGAGTTCTGAGCAAAACCTCGTCATTTCCTTGTTTTATGGTCATTTTAATGAGTTATTGCCCATAGTTTTTGGGTTCCAGGCAGATTTGCATGCCTCGTAAGAACCCTTACATGCTTGAGAGATATGACCAGAAACTCATCGTTTTCGTGTTTTATGGCGTATTTCATGAGTTATTGCCCATAGTTTTGGGATTCCAGGGCGATTTACAATGAGCTTACAACACGATACATGCTTGAGAGTTATGACCAAAAACACGTCGTTTTCTTGTTTATGGCCATTTTCATGAGTTATTGCCCACGATTTTTGGGTTCAAGTTGTATTTGCAAGGCCTGTAAGACCCGTTACATGTTTGAGATATATGACTAAAAACTCATAGTATTCGTGTTTTATGGCCGCTTTCATGAGCTATTGTCCATTGTTTAGAGGTTCTAGGGCGATTTACAACGCCTTACGACCGATACATGTTGGAGATATGACCCAAAACTCGCAGCTCGCGTTTTATGGTTGTTTTCATGAGCTATTGCCCATAGTTTTATGGTTCTCGGTGTTCAAGAACCTCGAGACGCGATACATGTTTAAGAGTTATGACCAAAAACTCGTTGTTTTCGTGTTTTGTGGTCATTTTCATGAGTTATTGCCCACAATTTTTGGGGTCCAGGCGGATTTGCATGCCTCGTAAGAACTCTTACATGTTTGAGTGATATGACAAGAAACTCATCGTTTGCTTTATCGCCGCTTTCATGAGAAGATTTTTTTAATGAGCTATTGCCCATAGTTTTATGGTTCTAGGGATTTACAACAACCTTGAGACGCGATACATGTTTGAGAGTTATGACCAAAACCTCGTTATTTCCTTGTTTTATGGTCATTTTAATGAGTTATTGCCCATAGTTTTTGGGTTCCAAAGGATTTGCATGCCTCGTAAGAACCCTTACATGTTTGAGAGATATGACAAGAAACTCATCGTTTCTGTTTTATGCTTTTCATGAGTTATTGCCATAGTTTTGGGATTCCAGGATTTACAATGAGCTTACAACCGATACATGCTTGAGAGTTATGACCAAAAACACGTTGTTTTCTTGTTTATGGCCATTTTCATGAGTTATTGCCCACGATTTTTGGGTTCAAGTTGTATTTGCAAGGCCTCAAGACCCGTTACATGTTTGAGATATATGACTAAAAACTCTTAGTTTTCGTGTTTTATGGTCATTTTCATGAGTTATTGTCCATTGTTTAGAGGTTCTAGGGCGATTTACGTCCTTGTTAACCCTTACATGTTGAGAGATATGACCCAAAACTCGCGCTTTCGCGTTTTATGGCTGTTTTCATGAGCTATTGCCCATAGTTTTATGGTTCTAGGGTGTTCAACAACAACCTCAAGATGCGATACATGTTTAAGAGTTATGACCAAAAACTCATCTATTTCGTGTTTTGTGGTCATTTTCATGAGTTATTGCCCACAATTTTTGGGGTCCAGCGGATTTGCATGCCTCGTAAGAACTCTTACA
This sequence comes from Avena longiglumis, assembly GCA_030063025.1. Classification (NCBI taxonomy): domain Eukaryota; kingdom Viridiplantae; phylum Streptophyta; class Magnoliopsida; order Poales; family Poaceae; genus Avena; species Avena longiglumis. The sequence goes on along the minus strand of CP125974.1, from coordinate 65,506,133 downwards.
TGTTTGAGAGATATGACAAGAAACTCATCGTTTCACGTTTTATCGCCGTTTTCATGAGAAGATTTACAAAGAGCTTATGACCTGATACATGTTGGAGAGATATGACCCAAAAACTCGCAGTTTTCGCGTTTCATGGCTGTTTTCATGAGCTATTGCCCACAGTTTTATGGTTCTAGGGCGTTTTACAGGAACCTTAAGACACGATACATGTTTGAGAGTTCTGAGCAAAACCTCGTCATTTCCTTGTTTTATGGTCATTTTAATGAGTTATTGCCCATAGTTTTTGGGTTCCAGGCGGATTTGGATGCCTCGTAAGAACCCTTACATGCTTGAGAGATATGACCAGAAACTAATCTTTTTCGTGTTTTATGGCTGTTTTCATGAGTTCTTGCCCATAGTTTTGATATTCCAGGGAGATTTACAATGATCTTGCAACACGATACATGCTTGAGAGTTATGACCAAAAACACGTCGTTTTCTTGTTTATGGCCATTTTCATGATTATTGCCCACGATTTTTGGGTTCAAGTTGTATTTGCAAGGCCTGTAAGACCCGTTACATGTTTGAGCTATATGACTAAAAAATCTTAGTTTTCGTGTTTTATCGCCGTTTTCATGAGCTATTGTCCATTGTTTAGAGGTTCTAGGGCGATTTACAACGTCCTTACGACCTGATACATGTTGGAGAGATATGACCCAAAACTCGCAGTTCTCGCGTTTTATGGCTGTTTTCATGAGCTATTGCCCACAGTTTTATGGTTCGCGGGTGTTCAACAAGAACCTCAAGACGCGATACATGTTTAAGAGTTATGACCAAAACTCGTCGTTTGTTTTGTGGTCATTTTCATGAGTTATTGCCCACAATTTTTGGGTTTCAGAGGATTTGCATGCCTCGTTAGAACCCTTACATGTTTGAGAGATATGACCGTAAACTCATCGTTTTGCTTTTATGGCCATTTTCACGAGCTATTTCCCACAGTTTTATTGTTCTAGGGTGATTTACAACAACCTTGAGACGCCATACATGTTTAAGAGTTATGACCAAAAAATCATTTATTTCGTGTTTTATGGTCATTTTCATGAGTTATTGCCCACAATTTTTGGGGTCCAGGCGGATTTGCATGCCTCGTAAGAACTCTTACATGTTTGAGAGATATGACAAGAAACTCATCGTTTCGCGTTTTATCGCCGTTTTCATGAGAAGATTTACAGCGAGCTTATGACCTGATACATGTTGGAGAGATACGACCCAAAAACTCGCAGTTTTCGCGTTTTATGGCTGTTTTCATGAGCTATTGCCCATAGTTTTATGGTTCTAGGGCGTTTTACAGGAACCTTAAGACATGATACATGTTTGAGAGTTCTGAGCAAAACCTCGGCATTTCCTTGTTTTATGGTCATTTTAATGAGTTATTGCCCATAGTTTTTGGGTTCCAGGCAGATTTGCATGCCTCGTAAGAACCCTTACATGCTTGAGAGATATGACCAGAAACTCATCGTTTTCGTATTTTATGGCGTATTTCATGAGTTATTGCCCATAGTTTTGGGATTCCAGGGCGATTTACAATAATCTTACAACACGATACATGCTTGAGAGTTATGACCAAAAACACGTCGTTTTATTTTTTATGGCCATTTTCATGAGTTATTGCCCACGATTTTTGGGTTCAAGTTGTATTTGCAAGGCCTGTAAGAGCCGTTACGTGTTTGAGATATATGACTAAAAACTCGTAGTTTTCGTGTTTTATGGCTGTTTTCATAAGCTATTGTCCATTGTTTAGGAGTTCTAGGGTGATTTACAACGAACTGATGACCTGATACACGTTGGAGAGATTTGACCCAAACACTCGCTGTTTTCGTGTTTTATGGTTCTAGGTCGTTTTACAGGAACCTTAAGACACGATACATGTTTGAGAGTTCTTAGCAAAACCTCGTCATTTCCTTGTTTTATGGTCATTTTAATAAGTTATTGCCCATAGTTTTTGGGTTCCAGGAGGATTTGCATGCCTCGTAAGAACCCTTACATGCTTGAGAGATATGACCAGAAACTCATCGTTTTCGTGTTTTATGGCTGTTTTCATGAGTTATTGCCCATAGTTTTGGGATTCCAGGGCGATTTACAATGAGCTTACAACACGATACATGCTTGAGAGTTATGACCAACAACACGTCGTTTTCTTGTTTATGGCCATTTTCATGAGTTATTGCCCACGATTTTTGGTTTCAAGTTGTATTTTCAAGGCCTATAAGACCCGTTACATGTTTGAGATATATGACTAAAAACTCTTGGTTTTCGTGTTTTATGGCCGTTTTAATGAGCTATTGTCCATTGTTTAGAGGTTCAAGGGCGATTTACAACGTCCTTACGACCTGATACATGTTGGAGAGATATGACCCAAAACTCGCAGTTCTCGCCTTTTATGGCTGTTTTCATGAGCTATTGCCCACGGTTTTATGGTTCTCGGGTGTTCAACAGCAACCTCAAGACGCGATACATGTTTAAGAGTTATGACCAAAAACTCGTCGTTTTCGTGTTTTGTGGTCATTTTCATGAGTTATTGCCCACAATTTTTGGGTTTCAGGCGGATTTGCATGCCTCGTTAGAACCCTTACATGTTTGAGAGATATGACCAGAAACTCTTCGTTTTCGCGTTTTATGGCCATTTTCACGAGCTATTTCCCACAGTTTTATTGTTCTAGGGTGATTTACAACAACCTTGAGACGCCATACATGTTTAAGAGTTATGACCAAAAACTCATTTTTTTCGTGTTTTATGGTCATTTTCATGAGTTATTGCCCACAATTTTTGGGGTCCAGGCGGATTTGCATGCCTCGTAAGAACTCTTACATGTTTGAGAGATATGACAAGAAACTCATCGTTTCGCGTTTTATCGCCGTTTTCATGAGCAGATTTACAACGAGCTTATGACCTGATACATGTTTGAGAGATACGACCCAAAAACTCGCAGTTTTCGCGTTTTATGGCTGTTTTCATGAGCTATTGCCCACAGTTTTATGGTTCTAGGTCGTTTTACAGGAACCTTAAGACACGATACATGTTTGAGAGTTCTGAGCAAAACCTCGTCATTTCCTTGTTTTATGGTCATTTTAATGAGTTATTGACCATAGTTTTTGGGTTCCGGGCGGATTTGCATGCCTCGTAAGAACCCTTACATCCTTGAGAGATATGACCAGAAACTCATCGTTTTCGTGTTTTATGGCTGTTTTCATGAGTTATTGCCCATAGTTTTGGGATTCCAGGGCGATTTACAATGAGCTTACAACACGATACATGCTTGAGAGTTATGACCAAAAACACGTCGTTTTCTTGTTTATGGCCATTTTCATGATTATTGCCCACGATTTTTGGGTTCAAGTTGTATTTGCAAGGCCTGTAAGACCCGTTACATGTTTGAGATATATGACTAAAAACTCGTAGTTTTCGTGTTTTATGGCTGTTTTCATAAGCTATTGTCCATTGTTTAGGAGTTCTAGGGTGATTTACAACGAGCTTATGACCTGATAGATGTTGGAGAGATATGACCCAAAAACTCGCAGTTTTCGCGTTTTATGGCTGTTTTCATGAGCTATTGCCGACAGTTTTATGGTTCTAGGGCGTTTTACAGGAACCTTAAGACACGATACATGTTTGAGAGTTCTGAGCAAAACCTCGTCATTTCCTTGTTTTATGGTCATTTTAATGAGTTATTGACCATAGTTTTTGGGTTCCGGGCGGATTTGCATGCCTCGTAAGAACCCTTACATCCTTGAGAGATATGACTAGAAACTCATCGTTTTCGTGTTTTATGGCTGTTTTCATGAGCTATTGCCCATAGTTTTGGGGTTCTAGGGCGATTTACAATGAGCTTACAACCCGATACATGCTTGAGAGTTATGACCAAAAACACGTCGTTTTCTTGTTTATGGCCATTTTCATGAGTTATTGCCCACGATTTTTGGGTTCAAGTTGTATTTGCAAGGCCTGTAAGACCCGTTACATGTTTGAGATATATGACTAAAAACTCTTAGTTTTCGTGTTTTATGGGCGTTTTCATGAGCTATTGTCCATTGTTTAGAGGTTCTAGGACGATTTACAACGTCCTTACGACCTGATACATGTTGGAGAGATATGACCCAAAACTCGCAGTTCTCGCGTTTTATGGTTGTTTTCATGAGCTATTGCCCATAGTTTTATGTTTCTCGGGTGTTCAACAGCAACTTCAAGAGGCGATACATGTTTAAGAGTTATGACCAAAAACTCGTCGTTTTCGTGTTTTGTGGTCATTTTCATGAGTTATTGCCCACAATTTTTGGGGTCCAGGCGGATTTGCATGCCTCGTAAGAACTCTTACATGTTTGAGAGATATGACAGGAAACTCATCGTTTCGCGTTTTATCGCCGTTTTCATGAGAAGATTTACAATGAGCTTATGACATGATACATGTTGGAGAGATATGACCCACAAACTCGCAGTTTTCGCGTTTTATGGATGTTTTCATGAGCTATTGCCCACAGTTTTATGGTTCTAGGGCGTTTTACGGGAACCTTAAGACACGAGACATGTTTGAGAGTTCTGAGCAAAACCTCGTCATTTCCTTGTTTTATGGTCATTTTAATGAGTTATTGCCCATAGTTTTTGGGTTCCAGGCGGATTTGCATGCCTCGTAAGAACCCTTACATGCTTGAGAGATATGACCAGAAATTCATCGTTTATGTTTTATATGCTTTCATGAGTTATTGCCCATAGTTTTGGGATTCAGGCGATTTACAATGAGCTTACAACACGATACATGCTTGAGAGTTATGACCAAAAACACGCTGCTTTCGTTTTTATGGCCATTTTCATGAGTTATTGCCCACGTTTTTTGGGTTCAAGTTGTATTTGCAAGGCCTGTAAGACCCGTTACATGTTTGAGATATATGACTAAAAACTCTTAGTTTTCGTGTTTTATGGCCGTTTTCATGAGCTATTGTCCATTGTTTAGAGGTTCTAGGGCGATTTACAACGTCCTTACGACCTGATACATGTTGGAGAGATATGACCCAAAACTCGCAGTTCTCGCGTTTTATGGCTGTTTTCATGAGCTATTGCCCATAGTTTTATGTTTCTCGGGTGTTCAACAGCAACCTCAAGATGCGATACATGTTTAAGAGTTATGACCAAAAACTCGTCGTTTTCGTGTTTTGTGGTCATTTTCATGAGTTATTGCCCACAATTTTTGGGGTCCAGGCGGATTTGCATGCCTCGTAAGAACTCTTACATGTTTGAGAGATATGACAAGAAACTCATCGTTTCGCGTTTTATCGCCGTTTTCATGAGAAGATTTATAACGAGCTTATGACCTAATACATTATGGAGAGATATGACCCAAAAACTCGCAGTTTTCGCGTTTTATGGATTTTTTAATGAGCTATTGCCCATAGTTTTATGGTTCTAGGGCGTTTTACAGGAACCTTACGACACGATACATGTTTGAGAGTTCTGAGCAAAACCTCGTCATTTCCTTGTTTTATGGTCATTTTAATGAGTTATTGCCCATAGTTTTTGTGTTCCAGGCGGATTTGCATGCCTCGTAAGAACCCTTACATGCTTGAGAGATATGACCAGAAACTCATCGTTTTCGTGTTTTATGTCTGTTTTCATGAGTTATTGCCCATAGTTTTGGGATTCAGGCGATTTACAATGAGCTTACAACGATACGTGCTTGAGAGTTATGACCAAAAACACGTCGTTTTCTTGTTTATGGCCATTTTCATGAGTTATTGCCCACGATTTTTGGGTTCAAGTTGTATTTGCAAGGCCTGTAAGACCCGTTACATGTTTGAGATATATGACTAAAAACTCTGAGTTTTCGTGTTTTATGGCCGTTTTCATGAGCTATTGTCCATTGTTTAGAGGTTCTAGGGCGATTTACAACGTCCTTACGACCTGATACATGTTGGAGAGATATGACCCAAAACTCGCAGTTCTCGCGTTTTAGGGCTGTTTTCATGAGCTATTGCCCATAGTTTTATGTTTCTCGGGTGTTCAACAGCAACCTCAAGATGCGATACATGTTTAAGAGTTATGACCAAAAACTCGTCGTTTTCGTGTTTTGTGGTCATTTTCATGAGTTATTGCCCACAATTTTTGGGTTTCAGGCGGATTTGCATGCCTTGTTAGAACCCTTACATGTTTGAGAGATATGACCATAAACTCATCGTTTTCGCGTTTTATGGCCATTTTCACGAGCTATTTCCCACAGTTTTATGGTTCTAGGGTGATTTACAACAACCTTGAGACGCCATACATGTTTAAGAGTTATGACCAAAAACACATTTATTTCATGTTTTATGCTCATTTTCATGAGTTATTGCCCACAATTTTTGGGGTCCAGGCGGAATTACATGCCTCGTAAGAACTCTTACATGTTTCAGAGATATGACAAGAAACTCATCGTTTCGCGTGTTTTATCGCGGTTTTCATGAGAAGATTTACAACGAGCTTATGACCTGATACATGTTGGACAGATATGACCCAAAAACTCGCAGTTTTCGCGTTTCACGGCTGTTTTCATGAGCTATTGCCCACAGTTTTATGGTTCTACGTTGTTTTACAGGAACCTTAAGACACGATACATGTTTGAGAGTTCTAAGCAAAACCTCGTCATTTCCTTGTTTTATGGTCATTTTAATGAGTTATTGCCCATAGTTTTTGGGTTCCAGGAGGATCTGCATGCCTCGTAAGAACCCTTGCATGCTTGAGAGATATGACCAGAAACTTATTGTTTTCGTGTTTTATTATTGTTTTCATGAGTTATTGCCCATAGTTTTGGGATTCCAGGGCGATTTACAATGATCTTACAACACGATACATGCTTGAGAGTTATGACCAAAAACACGTCGTTTTCTTGTTTATGGCCATTTTCATGATTATTGCCCACGATTTTTGGGTTCAAGTTGTATTTGCAAGGCCTGTAAGACCCGTTACATGTTTGAGATATATGACTAAAAACTCTTAGTTTTCGTGTTTTATGGCCGTTTTCATGAGCTATTGTCCATTGTTTAGAGGTTCTAGGGCGATTTACAACGTCCTTACGACCTGATACATGTTGGAGAGATATGACCCAAAACTCGCAGTTCTCGCGTTTTATGGCTGTTTTCATGAGCTATTGCCCACAGTTTTATGGTTCTCGGGTGTTCAACAGCAACCTCAAGACGCGATACATGTTTAAGACTTATGACCAAAAACTCGTCGTTTTCGTGTTTTGTGGTCATTTTCATGAGTTATTGCCCACAATTTTTGGGTTTCAGGAGGATTTGCATGCCTCGTTAGAACCCTTACATGTTTGAGAGATATGACCAGAAACTCGTCGTTTTCGCGTTTTATGGCCATTTTCACGAGCTATTTCCCACAGTTTTACTGTTCTAGGGTGATTTACAACAACCTTGAGACGCCATACATGTTTAAGAGTTATGACCAAAAAATCATTTATTTCGTGTTTTATGGTCATTTTCATGAGTTATTGCCCACAATTTTTGGGGTCCAGGCGGATTTGCATGCCTCGTAAGAACTCTTACATGTTTGAGAGATATGACAAGAAACTCATCGTTTCGCGTTTTATCGCCGTTTTCATGAGAAGATTCTGACGAGCTTATGACTGATACATGTTGGAGATATGACCCAAAACTCGCATTTGCGTTTTATGGCTGTTTTCATGAGCTATTGCCCATAGTTTTATGGTTCTAGGCGTTTCTGTGAACCTTAAGACATGATACATGTTTGAGAGTTCTGAGCAAAACCTCGTCATTTCCTTGTTTTATGGTCATTTTAATGAGTTATTGCCCATAGTTTTTGGGTTCCAGGAAGATTTGCATGCCTCGTAAGAACCCTTACATGCTTGAGAGATATGACCAGAAACTCATCGTTTTCGTGTTTTATGGCGTATTTCATGAGTTATTGCCCATAGTTTTGGGATTCCAGGGCGATTTACAATGAGCTTACAACACGATACATGCTTGAGAGTTATGACCAAAAACACGTCGTTTTCTTGTTTATGGCCATTTTCATGAGTTATTGCCCACGATTTTTGGGTTCAAGTTGTATTTGCAAGGCCTGTAAGACCCGTTACATGTTTGAGATATATGACTAAAAACTCGTAGTTTTCGTGTTTTATGACTGTTTTCATAAGCTATTGTCCATTGTTTAGGAGTTCTAGGGTGATTTACAACGACCTGATGACCTGATACATGTTGGAGAGATTTGACCCAAACACTCGCTGTTTTCGTGTTTTATGGTTGTTTTCATGAGCTATTGCCCACAGTTTTATGGTTCTAGGTCGTTTTACAGGAACCTTAAGACACGATACATGTTTGAGAGTTCTTAGCAAAACCTCGTCATTTCCTTGTTTTATGGTCATTTTAATAAGTTATTGCCCATAGTTTTTGGGTTCCAGGAGGATTTGCATGCCTCGTAAGAACCCTTACATGCTTGAGAGATATGACCAGAAACTCATCGTTTTCGTGATTTATGGCTGTTTTCATGATTTATTGCCCATAGTTTTGGGATTCCTTGGCGATTTACAATGAGCTTACAACACGATACATGCTTGAGAGTTATGACCAAAAACACGTCGTTTTCTTGTTTATGGCCATTTTCATGAGTTATTGCCCACGATTTTTGGGTTCAAGTTGTATTTGCAAGGCCTGTAAGACCCGTTACATGTTTGAGATATATGACTAAAAACTCTTAGTTTTCGTGTTTTATGGCCGTTTTCATGAGCTATTGTCCATTGTTTAGGGGTTCTAGGGCGATTTACAACGTCCTTACGACCTGATACATGTTGGAGAGATATGACCCAAAACTCGCAGTTCTCGCGTTTTATGGCTGTTTTCATGAGCTATTGCCCACGGTTTTATGGTTCTCGGGTGTTCAACAGCAACCTCAACATGCGATACATGTTTAAGAGTTATGACCAAAAACTCGTTGTTTTCGTGTTTTGTGGTCATTTTCATGAGTTATTGCCCACAATTTTTGGGTTTCAGTCGGATTTGCATGCCTCGTAAGAACTCTTACATGTTTAAGAGATATGACCAGAAACTCATCGTTTCGCGTTTTATCGCCGTTTTCATGAGAAGATTTACAACGAGCTTATGACCTGATACATGTTGGAGAGATATGACCCAAAAACTCGCAGTTTTCGCGTTTCATGGCTGTTTTCATGAGCTATTGCCCACAGTTTTATGGTTCTAGGGCGTTTTACAGGAACCTTAAGACACGATACATGTTTGAGAGTTCTGAGCAAAACCTCGTTATTTCCTTGTTTTATGGTCATTTTAATGAGTTATTGCCCATAGTTTTTGGGTTCCAGGCGGATTTGCATGCCTCGTAAGAACCCTTACATGCTTGAGATATATGACCAGAAACTAATCGTTTTCGTGTTTTATGGCTGTTTTCATGAGTTCTTTCCCATAGTTTTGGGATTCCAGGGAGATTTACAATGAGCTTGCAACACGATACATGCTTGAGAGTTATGACCAAAAACACGTCGTTTTCTTGTTTATGGCCATTTTCATGATTATTGCCCACGATTTTTGGGTTCAAGTTGTATTTGCAAGTCCTGTAAGACCCGTTACATGTTTGAGATATATGACTAAAAACTCTTAGTTTTCGTGTTTTATGGGTTCAAGGTGAATGGGTGGAGAAATTGAGGTGGGAAGGAGAAGGATCCCGACTAGATCTAAGGAGGAAGAACAAGGGGAAAGTGAAGTGTGGGGTGGTGCAGATGATCACTTGATCACATATGTTTGTGCAGGTCGACACATATGTGGCGCACATGGCCCCAGTGCGCCACAGGGAAAAAGCACATCCGCGGCGCATATGCCAGAGTGCGCCATGGATGTTTATGCCCGTTTAAGGAGCAGAGGGGGCTTCACATAGGCATAGCGCACTTGCCACATGTGCGCTACGGCTATCCCCAACAACCGTAGCGCACCACCCCTATGTGCGCTACGGGTATGCGGAATGCGGCCAACAGGGCCCTGGTCCACACATATCTGTGGCGCACTATGGTCATGTGCGCCACGGTTGTTCTAATTACTAGTAGGGCACTTCCCATAGGTGAGCCACGCCTGTTTTAGCCGTGGGGCACTTCAACCATGTGAGCCACGGATGTGCTGATTACCTATAGATGTTCTCCTAGTAGTGTCCCTTTTATGGTACAGGTCAGGTTTTAACACTGCCATCAAATGTGATCATATCAACTATAATTTTGTAGAAAGTTTCAACAACAAAGTGAAGGAGTTAAAAGACTTGCTTGTCCATGACATGGTTGACCAGATCAGGATCATGATCATGAGGTTGTGGGAATTGAGAAGAAGGCTTGGTGATGTTCTTCAAGGAGATAAGCTTCCCGATGTTGTGCAGTAGGTGGTCAACAGGAGCAGAAATCTTGCACATTTGCGTGTTGAGAAATCCTCATTGTGGGGTGCTGAAGTCAGAGATACAAAGACTGGCAGGAGGCATGTTGTTGACACTCAATTGCATGAATGCACATGCCTTGAGTGGCAACACACTGAGAAGCCTTGTGAGCATGCCATACTTTTCTTGGCCTCCAAACACAAGCTAAATATGCACCCATATTTGCATGAGTATTGTTCTGTAGAAAAATTCAAGGCTGCATATGGAACACCAATTCCAGCACTTATAGATCGGTCTAAGTGGCCTGAAGTGGACATTCAGTTCTCCTTGTGTCCTCCTTTGATGAAAAGAAAGGCTGGCAGGCCCAAGCAGAGTAGATTCAAGGCTTGGTTTGAGAAAGGTGGGAGCAGCAAGAAGGGAAAGAAAGATGAAAAGAAAGATGATAAGCCAAAAAGGGCCCAAAAAGGTAACAGGAATAGATGCAAACTCTGTGAAGAACTTGGACACCGAGCTGGCTCTACCAAGTGCAGATACACTGCTGAAAAGCCAAAGTATGTTCATCCAAAATCTATCCCATTTCTTGTTGATAATTTTTCTCCCCCAGCTAACTTGCTTGTTTTCAGGAGGAAGCGTGGAGAAAAAGTCCCACCTCTTGTTGTTGACGAATGCTGGCCAGTGAAAAGGGCAAGAATCAATGGCCAAAGAAAGAAGAGAACTAACCAGATCATGTTTGGTGCTGCTGAGGTGCAATCTGAACTTTCTTTGGAGGATGATGTGCAAACTGTCGAGGCTTTAGGGCACACCATTTCTAATTTGGAAGCTCTGGTGCAAAATGAGGGGCAAAATGAGCATGTTGTTGAGGCTCTAGTGCAAAATGAGCCTGTTGTTGAGGCTCTGGTGCAAAATGAGCATGTTGTTGAGGCTCTGATGCAAAATGAGCATGTTGTTGAGGATCTGGTGCAAAGTGACCATGTTGATGAGGCTCTGGTGCAAAGTGACCATGTTGATGAGGCTCTGGTGCCAAATTGTGTTGTTGAGGAGGTGTAGGAGGTGAAGGAGACTCTTGGGCGTGCTGTGGGGAGGACAGATGGTAATGGTAAGAAAGAGAAGAGCATAAACTTGTTGTGTGGTGTGAAACTTGTGAAGGATAAGAAAATGATGGATAAGAAGATCCAAAAGAAATAGACTTTGAATTTGGCACTTGTTGTTCTAAACATTTGTTATTGTAATAATTTGGCACTTGTTGTTGTAAACATTTGTTATTATAATAATTTGGCACTTGTTGTTGATAATCTAGCCAAAATTCAAATATGATGGTAAATTTGAATTTCAACAAATGTAGCTATGTGTACTTTTCTATGTTGGTATGAGCTTCCAAAGATTTCCTCATATGTAGAGTACAACTCATCCTCACCCTGATGCCTTTTGTGAAGTACAACTCACCCTCACCCAAAATGTGGTAGAAATGGGATCCAAAGCTAGGGTAAACCACCCCATTTCTAAGCAAGTTTTTTCTACCATTTCTAAAACCAAGTTTGATATTTTTCCTCACAACTATGTCACATAACATGACACCATGCGAAGGTTTTGTATTTTTTGATTTTTTTTGAATTAGTTATGCACATTTGAATGTCTGGTCAAACTTTTTGAAGGGTTTTCATAAATATTCTTAACTAGGGGCTAAGGCTCACAAAACTAGCATTGGATCTCTGATGAAATAGCATGTTGTGAACCTAAAAATGATTTTTACAAAAAAAATCATCAGCATGAAACCTGTAGTTCATATCTTACCCACTTCTAGCCGATTCGGCAGGATTTCTCTTTTTCACCAGGGATGGAATAAAAGGTTTGAGATACTCAAGTTGGGAAATTGTACATACTAGGTGGTCTAGTATTTTTGAAAAATAGGATGTTACCATTTTGAAACTTCAATTTGGTGGTTGCTTCACAAATCCCCCCTCTTTCGGCACTCAGAAAAATAGGAAATGGATTTTCTGTGCGTCGAAAAGGAAAACTTTGTACTACAACATTGTTAGTAATCCCATTATACACATGCATGCCCAATATGGGCACATTATCACAAACTATGCCTTTATTCTAGCCATATCATTGGTCATTTGACTCGAAAGCCAAAAAACCTCGGAGGAGATAGGTCATTTTGTGAAGGGTTTTTTGAAATATGATCAATAGACCAAGTTTTATATTTTTTCTCACAACTATGTCCCATAACATGACACCATGCGAAGGTTTTGTATTTTTTGATTTTTTTTGAATTATTTATGCACATTTGAATGTCTGGTCAAACTTGTGAAAACCCCATTGACGACATCCTAAACCCAGCTAACCGTAAGGCCGAATGAGGAACGTAGATCTAACCCTAGCGCGACATTGTGGCCGTCCGATCGCGTCTTCTAGAAGGATTAAGCGGCTGGCTCTGGGTGATCCATGAAAGGGCTTGTTCTGCAATCTGGTTGGTTGACGTCTCTTAGAAGGATTTCGCGGCTAGCTCTTGGCGATCTGTGGGATGGATGATTCTGGAATCTGATAGGCTCGCATCGTTTTTCCATGAACAGGTAAGGTACAGCGTGTCACACTCCATTGACCGTTGGACCGAGCGTGGCATGCGAGGGCGCTGGACGGGGCAGGCTGCACCATGCATGCATGCCATGCAGCTGCCTCTCGTGTCGTAGTCTAGCTATTTTGCGTGCAGCCAACCGACGCAGCAGCGCTGCAGCGTATTTACTCCCTCTGTCGCATTAAATAAGTGTACGCCTAACAACTTTTTTCAATCAAACTTACTCCTCTCCGGTTCATGCGCCATAGAAAAAGTTAATATTTATAAACTTTGACTACGTATATAAGACAAAATATCAAAATCTAAAATATGTAATAAATATAAGGTATAGCATGGAACACTCCATTGACCGTTGGACCGAGCGTGGCATGCGAGGGCGCTGGGCGGGGCGGGCTGCACCATGCATGCAGCTGCCTCTCGCGTCATAGTCTAGCTATTTTGCGTGCAACCAACCGACGCAGCAGTGCTGCACCGTATTTACTCCCTCCGTCGCATTAAATAAGTGTGCGTCTAACAACTTTCTTCAGTCAAAGTTACTCCCCTCCGGTTGATCCGCCATAGAAAAAGTCAATATTTATAAACTTTGACTACGTATGTAAGAAAAAATATTAAAATCTAAAATATGAAATAAATATAATTATATTCACCATAACACATACTCTTTTATATTATATAAAATTGATATTATAAATTGAGATTATAAACTTAGTTTCATACTTCCTCTATTCCCTCCAATTGACATCCCTCTGATTACTCCCACCGATTTTTCTTCTCACCCGTTGAGTTTCCATACGTGAGCTTGTTGCATGCGGTGTGTAAAAACGAACGAGTTTGCTGCATGTCGTGTGACAACTACCTTGGTCCTAGATTCATGCATTTATTACCGAGTAAATCAAGGCCAAATTCTATTTTCTCTTTTATTTTTTACTGCCAATGAACAACTACCTTGGACTTTTTTCTCTCTTTCCCATTAATGCATGCATGCATGCAGGGGCGGGGGCGACGGTGCAGGGGTCACGTCGCATCCTAGCAAATTTGTTTGCACTGACCGCATTGATCCCGCACGCGGCTACTCCTGCTGCCTACACACAACGCAGCGCACGCGGCTGCGCCAGCGCAGGATTCCCACGCCGCCCTTCACGCTGAGCCCTCAATAAATAGGAAAAACGCCTTTGCCTCCTCATCTCATCTTGCCCCTCATCTTCAACCTCGAATCCGTCCCTTTGCCTCCTCCCAGCCCCAAAAAATACTCCGGCGACCATGGCGACCTCCATCCCGCTTCCCTTCGGAATCCGAGGTCAGCGACGAGGACAACCAACCGGACCATAGGCAGGTCTGGGAGCAGGAGGCGCCCACGCGCCCGAGGCGTGGCAAGAAGGGGGGCCGATGCAAAGCCCCGCCCTGCCCCTATGTCGAAGGCCACTTCGTCCACAACTCCCTCTCCAGCGTCGGCGGCAACCTCCCCGACGACGGCCCCTCCGACGAGTATTGGAAGGCGGCGGAGAAGCAGGAGGCGAAGGAGCTGGCTGCTTAAGCCAAGTGGGAGGATAAGGTCACGCACTCCTTGAAGAAAAGGTGGAAACGGGAGGAGGAGGACCGACGAGAGGCCAATCGCTGGGCCTTCCAGGAGGAGCAGCGGCGGCGGGAGCAACAGGAGAGGGCGGCGCCTTGGAATGCGGCGGCGGTGGCTTGGAGGGCGGAGGCGGCACCGCCGCCACCGCCAATGGAGTAGGGAAGCCTCCTGGCAGCGAGGTTGACCGGCAGCCGGGCTAAACCCACGTATTATCTAGGGTTAGGGTTTAGCCCAGGGTTTAGGCGTCGGGCCCTTAGGATTAGTTTCCCTTAGGGTGTATATTGTACCCCTTGTCTTCTATTGTAATATTATCTAATATATGTAATGTTATCTAATATATTATATATCCCGTGTTTTACTCGTGCAATATTTATAATCTGTTATCACTCGACTTGTGTTTTATTGTATTTTCATTTTTCAAAACACCCAAAACAACAAGTGCATAAAACAAAAGACATAAAAAAAGTTCTCATATAATACTCGTGCAATATTTATAAAATGAGTGAAATTAGAAAAACTCAAAAGGAAGAATAAGTTAACGTTATGATGTTGATTATTTTCAAACAACACATGCAACACATGGTTCATTTTCAAACAACACATTTACATATTTACATAAGTTAAAGGGCCGCCCAAGTTAAAGTCCTCGGCTTGTTAGTTAAATGGATGCACTTGGCCTTCATTTATATATTTACTTTTGCAAAAAATTAGATTGCGACCTGAGCACGCGTATCTACAGATCCACACGTCCCTAGTTAGATTGTAACGTGAGTACTCTTTTTTTGCCTAATCTACAAGCAGTTACTATTGGGTCTGGATACGACCATTTTGGCCTGGCTAAATTCTATTTGTGCCTGGCCTTTTTCAATCACTCCTCGTCAATTATTTTTTAACTTTTCAACCCCTCCCCGGCACACTGATGAAACTAAAGGAACAATGACGAAACTGAAGGAACACTGATTTCGAAAACAGAGCGGCTCAAAACTTGCCCAAATTTGTGTTGCATTTTATTCAAGCCAAAGACATAGACCATTACATCCATCTCCGTAGGTTCTACGATAACAAAGCATCACTCGAACACTAATTGCGCTGTCTAATGACTAATGATCAGGAGATAAACTAATCCGAGAGAAATTACACAAAAATAAAAAACCGGCCATCAGATTGTCCTGCTTCTTCAATTCGATGATTTGCCTTAGCTGTTTGTTCATCTTCTTCAGCTCGGCCTTCACTTCCGCATCCACCGTAGTACCAGCGGAAATGGGGTTGCCAGATCCCAATTGCTCCACCACGGACGGGTTTTCGAGCTCCCAGGATGGTACCTCCACCCCAATTCGCTCGATGTACTCATCAAGCCACTCAAAATGCCCACATTTTGGCAGTTTCTGAAATCGCAGCGATGAACCCTAAATCCCAAATTCGATGAAATGCATGAAATTTCGAAAGAAAAGCAAGAAATTGGCGCTCGGAACACTCAAATCTCACCTTTCCCGGCTCGGGCTTGCTGTCACACTTCACAAATTCCTAGCCAATGTTGCCGTTCTTATCGGTGGATGTGACAAGACACTTCAGGGGCGCGGTACGGGGGCAATCAGGGCACCTCCTCATCGGCACCGCACCATACCGAGGCCATGAGTGGAGGGAGGCTGAAGCAGAGCTCGACATCCCTCGCCGGCGTTGCCGCACTAGCTCGCCGGAGAAGAAAACGGAAGGGGATGAGATGCTGGAACGGTGGCGGGAGTGCTCGGGTGTGGGGACGGATCGGGCCAACGGCTCTCTTCAACGGGTCCCACGATATGAGGTGGACATCAGGTGAGTTCCGCCGTGACGTGGAGAGGCTGTGGGTCCTACCTTGCTCAACTGATTCAAAGTCGTTGACGGAATCGTGAGGTTAAGCGGAAGTGTCGCACGGGAGCTATTTGCCGCTCCAGAAGTGTCTCATGCGAGATATTCTTTGCAACGATGTCATGTTCCTTCCAATTCCACGTAAAGACGTCGCATGGGAGCTATAAGCTCATTGCTACATGAAGTAGTTTTTCTGGAATGCATAAAACTAAGTTTTTGTTGATTAGAATTACGAAATATGTTCAATAGATTTATGATATTTTCCTTGCTAGAGGAGGTAATCATCAAGATATTGATCATAAGTAACCTATATAATATAACAGTTTTGAATATAATTATAGATGTTGCCCGTGCAAGTGCATGGGCCACCTGGCTAGTTTTTCTAATAGCAGCAAGTCACTTTTCAAATGAGGAGTCAGTTAGACCACACTCTGCCTTCCATCGCAACAATTCCAGTGTGGTACCGAGCTTTGTGCTGCCATCTTCACAATTTGGGTACAAAAATTTCTTGTGATCTTCTAACATGCCCTCTAACTTCAACTTCTTATTTTCTGTTTCACAGTCTCGCTTTGCATTAGAAATGACCCTACCAAGTTCATGAGCCGGCTCATCTGATGCCCGTTCTTCACCTCTTTCCTCTCCATTGTCTTCCATTGCAGTATCACTGTATTTAGGAAACATATGATGATAGTTGTTATCATCATCTTCTTCTTCACCATCTTCCATCATAACCCCTCTTTCCCCGTGCTTAGTCCAGCAATTATAGTTGGGCATGAAACCTTTCATAATCAGGTGGCAGCGAATGATTTTTGAGGAAGAGTACTCCTTGTTGTTCCGACACTGAACACATGGACAACGTACATCCATTCCCGGCTACACGCCGGTCATATCGATAAATTTATCCACACCTTTCATATACCCGGCTACGCGCCGGTCACCGTACATCCATTCCCGACCGTTTATCTGCATCATATAAGTATGTTTATCAAAAAACATAACATCATAAATAGTGAAATAACCAATTTACATCGACACATGAATTGTATCAATGACAGATAAAAGATAAGATTGCTAACCTCGATCGAGGGAAATAAAGAGGAGAAAGCTCAAGTGCGTCTCGGACACCTTCTATATTTTTGTTCTATGAGAAATTGAACGGGATTATTCACTCAAACATTTCATCAAACACCTTCAATGCATGCATAGAAGAAAAAACACACACCCTCGCACCTTCCACCAAGAGAAAAACAGAGTGGAGGCAGAGGGGGCTGCATTTATAGAGGCGGAGAATCGTCGGTTGGAGCCAGCAACCGGGACTAAAGGTGTGTGCCACGCCACGTGGCTGTGGCCAAACCTTTAGTCCCGTTTGGTGGCTCCAACCGGGACGTATTCCCCCTTACCAACCGGGACGCATGCCTGCTGGCCCCGTGCACGCTCGAACCGGAACGCGTGCCAGCATTAGTCCCGGTTGGTGGCGCAACCGGGACTAATGCTCTGAGAGGGCGCGAGCGGATGGCCCTTTTTCCACTAGTGTACCATGTACGTGTTGTATGAGGATATAGGAGGCTAGTGCTTGACATTTTCCTTTCAAGTGTGGTGAATACATGTGTGTATCCGGTAAAGACTTCAAGCAACATGATCCCATAGCTGAATACATCGCTCTTTCGTGATGCTTTTCCAAGAGACCCATACTCTATGCAAGAAAATCATGAAAAAAAATTAGAGAAAGTATGTATGTATAACCATAAAAATTTGATGGTTTAACATGTGTTGGTTGAGTACCTGGTGCCATGTAGCCAACTATTCCCGGCATGCTAGCACATAGCATCGAGTTGTTATCACATAGAAGCAACCTTGCAATGCCGAAGTCTGCCACATGTGCAGTCATGTCCTCATCAAACAACACGTTGCTTGGTTTCAAGTCACAGTGCAAAATCACCTCGTACTGATCATTGTGTAGATACTCCATTGCCATCGACACATCAAGCATGATGCCAATCCTCTCTAGGAACCCCAAGTGCATTTTGTATTTAGGCTGATGTAGTAGCTTTTCTAAACTTCCATTTGGCATGTATTGAAGCACAAGTGCTAGCTTTGAACTCTAGGTTCGAACAGGTGTTGACTATTCGTATCAGGTTTCGGTGCCGCACCATGCGAAGCACGCGGCATTCAGGGTCGAAGCTTCTCTTGGCCTGCTCCACTTGCATGTGAAGAACTTTTATTGCCACCACCAAACCATCCAGATCACCCTTGAAGACTTTTCCAAAGCTTCCGGAACCCAATATATTATCTTCATCGAAATTATTTGTGGCGCGAGCGATCTCTCTGTAGGTGACTATTTGATGGCCTATGCTATCGGCTGAATCAAAAGAGTTTCTCATGTCCTCCCTATTCTTAAGATTCTTTCTAGACCATAAGTGTAGGAAAATAGCAATACTGCCAACAGCTATGGTGGCAATTGGGAGTAGAGATCTTAGCAAGTGTCTACTA
Organism: Avena longiglumis; assembly: GCA_030063025.1. NCBI lineage: Eukaryota > Viridiplantae > Streptophyta > Magnoliopsida > Poales > Poaceae > Avena > Avena longiglumis. Next base: position 65,487,251 of record CP125974.1, on the reverse strand, counting down.
CTTGCATGAGATTTGTCAACACATGAAACAAATTCTAGGCGTAGATCGCTACATAGTCCAGCATTCCCGATCAAAGATTGCAACGAGAGGTTTGCGAAAACACCCCCCACTGGTATTTGTCCTTCCAACATGTTAAATGAAAGGTTCAAAGTAGTCAAGGCAGTAAAGTTTGCGAGGAACATGGGAATGGTACCAGAGATATTGTTGAACGAGAGGTCTAGTGAAGCTAAGCTAGTTAGCTTTTGAAGTGGGTCTGGCATGAGGCCTCCGAACAAGTTGTGCGATAGATTTAGGTAGGTTAGCATCTTAAGTTGTCCAATTGATTACGGGATGCTCCCTTTCAATAAATTAGAAGAAATGTCCATTTGGTAAGTTTGTGTTAGCCCATTAATGTTCATTGGTAGTGTGCCATCAAGAGAATTGCTAGAAAGATCGAGTATGACAAGCTTATCAAGTTGGAATATACTTGCGGGTATGATTGAACTTAACTGATTATTGGACAAGTCAACTTTCTCTAATCTACTAGGATTGCCGAGGCTACTTGGTATGGAGCCAAATAATGTGTTTCCTTGGAGAAACAGTCGTTGTAGGTTCACAAGCATGCATGCCCATTTCCGCAGGGATTTTGCCTAAAATTTCGTTGCCCGATAGATCAAGCCAGGCAAGATTTTTTATCATGCCGATGGATTTGGGAATTGGCTCGGTGAGTCGATTGTTACAAAAATCTAATGATTGAAGGCTGCTCATGTTTGAAACAGCTGCTCGAAGTCCACCCGTTAACTTGTTGTATCCTGCAGTGAATGTGACTAATAAATGTGAAGTGAGGTTTTCCATGTTATCAGGGAGGGATCCCGTGAAAGAATTACCCTCTATGTCAATGGTTCTACAATTCGAAAGAGCCGATAGGAAGTCCACGTTTCCCTCCAAGGAGTTGTTTTGTAGGAAAAGTCTCTCCAAAGGTGTGTTGTTGAATAGGTAGGGTGGTATTTGGCCACTCAAGGAATTATTATAGAGCCAAATATCCGTAAGATTGTGTAGATGTAGTAACATCTGAGGTGGGATCTGGCCCGAGAGACTATTGGTGTCAATGTAGATGTAGGTCAAGGAAGGTGTGTTGTTGAATAGATAGGGTGGTATTTGGCCACTCAAGCCATTTTCATATAGGGAAATTCCCTGAAGTTTTGGCATACGCATGAACATGTCATGAGGAATTTGGCCAGTGAGGTGGTTAGTGCCTAGACTAAGGTGCTCGAGCCTTGTGAGGTTACCAAGGGCGGTAGGAATGGCATTTGACAAGGAATTTCCTTTAAGTTTAAGGTACTTAAGACGACCTAGCCTGCCAAGTTCAGGAGGGATTGAACCGGTAAGATTAGAGTAGGTAATGTTGAGGAAGGAGAGAAAAGAGAGATTACCAAGGTGCGGAGCCAAAGGCCCAATGAGGGGAATGCCCCACAACGACAGGGCGGTGACGCGCCGACGGCGGTGGCTGCTGGAGACGCCGACCCAGTGGCAGAAGGACATTCCGGTCCAGTTGTCGGCGAGGACACCGAGAGGGTCAGCGAGATGGTCTTTGAAAGCCAACAACGCAGAGAGGTCTGTGTCGCTGCCGTCGGCGGCCGGAGCTGGACTGGGAGAAGAAGAACAACAGGCCGAAAGTTGTAGCACTAGGAGGAGGGTGATGAGGGCCGGTGATGGTGCAGCTGCCATTGCGGTAGGAAGAAAAAAACTGACAGCGCTTGTCTTGTGACATAGGGAGTGAGAGTTATTTATTTATATATGGGTTTTCTGTATATTGCCTTGCGTTCACGGCAGCTCCAAGCTTGCCCGGACAAACATCTCCACATCCGCCAGTAAGACTTGACTAGTGGATAGAAATTAGTCTAAATCAGTGGTGTCACAATAATCTTCCTTTTAATATAATCACGGTGACCCTTCGCACGTGAGAGGGCAACATCTAGAACCGTACAGGAAAATATATCTGTGGATCTAGACGCATTTTGATGTATAAATACATGTGAATTTAGACAAATCCAAGTAACATATTTCAACATAGTGGAATTATTTATGTATTTGCATGAATATAAGTTTTATAATTCTATACACACCATAAGTATATATGTATTTGCATGAATATAAGTTTTATAATTCTATACACACCATAAGTATATATGTATTTGCATGAATATAAGTTTTATAATTCTATACACACCATAAGTATATATGTATTTGCATAAATATAAGTTTTATAATTCTATACACGCGATAAGCACTATACAAACTATTATGTTCTTTTTTGCGTATAAGTGAAACTATTACATGAAGCATAATAATACATATATTTCTGATGCATGGAGATTCCTAACAGTTTGTTCATTAGTTCTACCGAAGTTTATACCACATGACGTCCTAAGGGTGTTCAATTGAACTCATCTATCTTGATAACTTTAATTTTAAAATCAGGCATTTAGATTTGTTAAGAAACCGTTGAACCATTAGATTAGCCATGAAAAGTATATTCATAATACATTATATGTTTTGTAGAGTAAACATTTTGAATATATGTAAGTTGCATCTTGATGATTGTCTTCATATAAAAGTGTCATGTATTTTTCTAATGAGGGATTAAATAATAGAACTAGTATTCCATCAGTAGTGTTCTTTGTGGTCATGAAATCACAGAATATGAAGCAAAACCAAAAGAACAGAGGATATATTAAATCATGCCAAGACTAGAAAGAGTATTAATAAATAAAATATTTAATTATTTGTAAGAAGGTACAATTTTTTTACTTAGGATTAAGTTGTGTTACATTCTTTTTTTACTTAGGATTTATATCTTATATCTTTAATTATTTGTAAGAAGGTACAATTTTTTCTAATATAACATGTATGTCTCTAGTGTTACTTAAATAGATATGGTTTTACAATTTTAAAAAGTATTTAAATATACATTTGCTTTCATAATTTTTCAAGATTATTTGTATTCTATCACTTGTGGTCGTTAATAAATTATTTGTTCTTGAATTTGTACTCATTGTTTAGATATGTAATTACACATAAATTCTTTTTTATATATGGATTTTTAATAAATAAAATATCCATATGTTCCATGTTCCTCAAAATCAATAGCCCAAACATGGAAACAATTGCCTTAATGCTACTCTGGCATTTTCTGCTAAATTGTAATTTCCATAGAATGGAGTCCAAGTCCAACAACGATAATATTTTCTTAAGGTACAAATATGAAAATAAAAATTGTTATTATACAATTATTTGGGATAATTGTACCTAAGCTTAAAATATTTAGTTATTTGCACAAAATCTCGGTTCACGGAGTGAGATTTGCAGGAAATTAGAAACCAAATTGATGATCGGAGATTTTTGCGTCAAAAGCACATAAAAGTGTTGATATGTGCTACTATCTACTAGAGAATCTCTAACTAAGTCATGTTTAAAATTCAGGGGCAATATAGACCTTGTATGACTAAACATAGCAAATAGGTCCAAGTCTCATCAGTTCAAAAGAATTGGAACATAGTTTGTGAGCTGTTGTCGCCCCCGCTGCTGATTCTCACTGGTATCATGAGCCAGTTTTATAACCATGCACCCAAATGAAGTGGCACTTGGTGTAGCGACCTGAAAATTTGGTCCCGTAGAAATGCCATCAAACTGGGCAGGGCTTACCCAACTGTGATTGGAAAAAATATTACGAAATATGATTGTGTGTTGCAAAACTATAACCCAACTATGATTGTGTCCTATCATCAATGATCGTGGTTTGTTCCCCTGATTTACGTGGATGAGATGACTTCACCTCCCATCAGAGCTTTCAATTTTTCCACCACGTCAGACAACCCTGACTGGCCTCCACCACGTCATGACATGTGGAAAATAGTAGTTTTCCAGGTTGAATACCAGAGAACTCTGCTGATGCAACTGCACGTACGTACGCCAATTAATGGACTCGGTCTCTAGCCGCCACTAGTAAACCACTTGTCCAACTATGAAATTGATGAACTATTGAAACACTCTTCAAATTAATGAAATAATGTTTGAATTTTTACCACACACTCATTAATCTAATACCATTTCAATATTAGTGGCATTAGATCGATTTGCCACGAGAAATGGAGTCATAGATAAATAATATAAAGTCTATATAATTAGCTGGCTATATATCTATATCTATAATAATAATAAAGTACGAAGTTTCTCCCGGTCCAATATTTTTTTGAACCATTTTGGCCTTCCACAAAACCACGCGCCACAGCTAAGTCGAAAAAAAATCGTCTGGTACGTCGTGGACTCGTGGTAGTCGTCCCCGATCCCGCCATCGACCCCGCACCCGGAAAAAAATACATACCAACAGCCCGCGTCCATGCCTAGCACCGGCCGAGTCCAGACCCGTACTTGCTTGTTCTAGATAGAACATGGCCAGTAAGTTTTGTGCTGGTACTATCAGAGCAAGTACAAATCAACGTGCTGTCCAGCTCCTCCTTTCCCTCTTGCTACAGTAGTCTTCACCCTTGAGAGTCGTCCGTGTTCTCCTGGCGCCTCCCTCCTCCTCTTCCGCCGGCGATGCTGGTAGGAGAGGAGACGGGGAGGTTGTCGGGCTCTTCTGTGTAGAGTAGGTGTACGACATCTCGCAGTAGGTTTAGGATTAGGGTTAGTCATTGTTGCCTCCGTGGCGTATGGCGAGATGCCAATGGGCTTGTCCCCTCTGTCGTTGCCGCTCGGCGACAGACGGCTGTCCTCCTCGTGCTCCGGCGAGTCCCTAAGGTGGGGAAACGCTGGTAGAGCGTCTGAGGACGGAAGCCTCTTTAATAACGGCGGCAGCTGCTAACGGCGGCAGCTGCTTCGGCGAGATCTGGAGGCCGGCGCTTGTGCTTCTCCCCCTGACCGGCCATGGTGGCGAGGGGTGGGAGATGGTCGACGCGGTGCAGACCAGATCTGCCAAAGAGCCAGGATGCGATCCGCTGGATCTTTCTGGCCAGATCCAGCGCCTGTTGGGAGGAACCCTCGGTGTGGAGCTTTCATGGAGGAAGCCAGATGCAGCGGCGATGACTCCCATCGGTGGCTCCTCTCATCATGTCAGTGGCCTCAGTACACCCTGTCTTCGTATGAGGCCTCTTCAACCTTCTCTGGCCGGCCTTGGTGGCGAGGGGAGAAGTAGAGAAGTTGCTGCTTTCGTTGTTCAGGATGTGTTGAGGAAGCCGCGAACTGGCATCGGTGGCCTCGCTTTCTTCTTCTGCTGCGACAACCTCTACTGCTGCTGGAGCTCTCAAGATCTCAAGGAATCCCCTCCAGTTTGCAGCCAGGGTGGCTCGGGTGGTTCGCCGGCATCAGTGGTTTCGCTGGCCAGTTTCCGAAGCCCCCTCCTTCAACCTCCAGCGGGAGGCCCCTCTACCTTGCTTGTCATTGGCGAGGACGCGGCTGGCGATGGTGTCAATTGCATCACCGGCAAGGTCGGGATTTACTCGAGGACTCGATGGCTCTTGGAAAAAATTTCTAGGGTCCTCTATGTAAATTGGAAGGACATGGTTGTAATTTGCTATCTTTCAGGTCCTTTCTGCAGCATTGTAACAATTTTGATATTTTAATGTCAGTTCTGGGACCTTCGGGTCCCTTCCCCTGTTCAAAAAAAAAGTTAGTTTTGTGCTTCTTGTTGGAGATATGCCCTAGAGGCAATAATAAATGTAGTTATTATTATATCTTTGTGTTTATGATAAATGTTTACATTCATGCTATAATAGTATTAACAAGGAAACCATTAATACTTGTGTGATTTGTAAACTTAATTTGAAGTCCCTAGTATAGCCTCTATACTTCACTAGCTTGTTGGTTGATTAATGATTGTGGTTTCCATATCATGAACATTGAGATGTTATCAACAACAAGATCATATCGTTAGGAGAATGATATGGTGGACATACTCCTATAGATAAGCGTAGCATAAAGATCAAGTCATTTCATTAGTTCAATTGCTATATGCTTTCTGATACATAGTAACCTAATTCCTTCGACCATGAGATCATGCATATCACCTTTACCGGATGGATGCTTTGATGACATCAAACACCACACCGTAACTGGGTGGCTATAAAAATGGCATTGAGTGTTCGGAAAGTATGGGTTGAAACACATGGATCAAGAGTGGGATTTGTCCATCCACATGACGGATAGATATACTCTGGGCCCTCTCGGTGGAATGTCATCCAATTAGCTTGCAAGCATGTGACTTGGTCACAAGGGATCACATATCACGGAACGAGAAAAGAGTACTTATCAAGAACGAGGTTGAACTAGGTATGCGAGATACCGACGATCATAACCTCGGATAAGTAACATATCGTGAGACAAAGGGAAATTGGTATCGTATGTAAGTGGTTCATTCGATCGCAAAGTAATCGTAGAAATATGTGGAGCCATATGAATTTCCAGATTCCTCTATTGGTTATTGTTCGAGAAGTGTCTCGATCATGTCCGCATAATTCACGAACCGTAGGGAGACACACTTAAGGATTCGACGTTGTTTGAGTAGTTATGGTATTATGAGAAAGAGACCGAATGTTGTTCGAGTCTCGGATGGGATCCGGATATCACGAGGTGATCCGGAATGGTCCGGAGAATAAGATTCATATAAGGAAAGTCCTGTTTGGAGTTCGGGAATGATTCCTGTTTTCATCGGGAATGTTCTAGAAGGTTCCGATTGTCCAAGACTGGGGAAGGGTACATGAATGTGTCATTGATCATTGAATGATTGCATCATGTACTAAGTGTTGTTGCTGTCCCAAATAAAGGATTAAATTGAATCCTAAAACAGAAAAGTCAAATGTCCAGTTTGAAAGTCAAACTGCCAAAACAAGAAACTGGGGAAACAAGCAAGAGGAGTTGAACCAACTGGAGGAGGAGTAGGACTCCTCCGGGCCGGCGCCCAAGGCCGACTTGGGGAGGGACTCCTCCTCCTGGCGCCAGGACCTCCTCCCATAAAAGGAGGGCAGGGCCTCCCATAGACGCTTACTTTCTACTCTAGATCTCCGGTTTAGAGCTGTTTTGGTTTAGAGCTTCTAATTGCTTTAGCCAACAGTTTAGAGCCTTCTAATTGGTTTAGAGCCCTCTAATTGGTGTGTCTAATTACTAGGCCACTAATCCTCTCTCTCATAAGCTCCACCATACTGCACCGGCTTAAGGCGAAGCCTCGGGATCTCCCTCTACTTCCGTACCACGCCAGTCGCCGGAATCGCGAGGAGAGTGCTACAACCTCCGCTCACTTTGGAACAAGGGAGAGGAAGGTCTTCGAGTACAACGCGTGTGACCGATCGCGGAGCGCCTTTAACGATACCGAAGGATCGTCTACACGATCTTGAGATCGGAAGAGTACGACTACATCACCCACGAGAATCCGCCTCGTTAACCACTTTGGAATCTTCGAGGTGAGTTCCTCTATCGACTCGTTGCTACAATCTAGTAGATAGATCTTGGCTTGTTTGTTTGTATGCGATAGAAAATTTTTGTTTTCCATGCTACGAACCCCTCAGTGGTATCGAGCCGTGTCTATATGTAGATCACAGACGAGTAGAACACAATGGTCATTGTGGGCGTTGATGCTTTATTGTAGATTGCTTTTTGTGTACTTTGCATCTTGCGGTATGTTGGGATGAAGCGCCGGGCTAACCTTACATGACATCGTTCATGAGACTTGCTCCACGCTTGACATGTAACTTGTATTGCATAAGTGGCTTTATGGTGCATGTTTCTCCTAGCATAGTTAAGATCCAATTTACAACGGGTGATCAACAATGCTAGTATCAATGTTGTGGTTCTTGTTCGTAAGTTAGAACGACACTTATTGAAAGCCCCAAACCACGTAAAATATGCAAAGAAAGTAGAAGCGTCTAACTTTGTTTTGCAGGGGTGTGCAGTGATGTGATATGGCCATGATTGTGATTATATTTGATGTATGCAATGTTCCTTATTGTAAGTCGATAACCGGCAGGAGCCATATGGTTGTCTTTAATTTATGTTAAGACCTGCGTGTCTATTCAAAGTAGTTGTAATAGTTGAAGCCGGTGGACGACAACCATGGAGAAGCGTCATTGACCTTGATGCAATGCCGGTGATGATGGAGATCATGTTCGTGCTTGAAGATGGAGATCGGAGGCACGAAGAAGAAAGGCCATATCATATCACATATATATTGAATTGCATGTGATGTTAATCCTTTATGCATCTTGTATTGCTTAGTAGACGACGGTAGCATTATAAGATGATCCCTCATGCACATCAATTTCAAATCATAAAGTGTTCACCCTTAGTTAGCAATTGCTAAAGCTTGTTGTTTCAAGCACCTCGTGATGATCGGGTGTTCTAGATTCGCAAGTGTATACAACGTGAGCAAGCCAGATTTGCTCATGCGAAACTAAGGTTTGATCTTGACGAGCCTAGCATGTACGACATGGTCTCGAACACGGATCACCGAAAGGTAAAGCATGAGTCATATAGTAGATATGATGAACATGACGATTGTTCGCCATTGAAACTATGTCAACTCGTGATGATCGGTGTTGATATAGTGGATTTGGTTCATGTGATCACTAAAACAATGTGAGGGATATTGTTTTGAGGGAGTTCACCTAGTTTAATTTCATTAATTAATTTGAACTCAATTTGTCATAAACTTAGTCTAAACTATTGCAAATATGTTGTAGATCAATGGCAGCCCCTACCATCAATTTTAATGCTCCTAGAGAAAGAAAAGTTGAAAAACAATGGAAGCAACTTCATGGATTGGTTCCGCAATTTGAGGATTGTCCTCACATGGTAATTTGACCTATGTGCGGATGCACCATGGGTGACCCACTGCACCGATGCTCCCGATGAAGTAAAGAACGTTTACCTCGCTCGGAAGAATCAAGACTCCATAGTTCAGTGTGCTATCTTGTATGGTTTAGAATCGGAGCTTTAAAAGGTTTGAAGAGTCGACCCACATGATATTGTCGAGGATCTCAAATTAATTTTGAGACTCATGCGGCAATTGAAAGCTATGAGGCTTCGAAAAGTTCTTTAACTGCAAGATGGAAGAAGGCAGCTCAAAGGTGAGCATGTGCTTAAGATGTCCAGGCACGCAAACAAACTTCAAAGCTTGGGTATAGTGATTCCTAATGCTTTGGGGATTTACCGTGTCCTACAATCACTACCACCAAGTTACAAGAACTTTGTGATGAACTACAACATGCGTAACATGAACAAGACGCTGCTGTAACTCTTTGCCATGTTGAAATCTGCAGAAGTGGAGATCAAGAAAGAGCACCAAGTGTTGTTGGTCAATAATACCACCAAATTCAAGAAAGGCAAGTCTAAGCAAAAGGGACACTTCAAGAAGGGTGGTAAGAAAGCTACCACGCCGAAGAAGAAGACCAGGGCTGGACCTAAGCCTGATACTGAGTGCTTTTACTGCAAGGGAGAAGGTCACTGGAAGCCGAATTGCCCAAAGTACTTGGCGGATTTGAAGAACGGCAACATCAAGAAGAAAGGTATATCTGATATACATGTTATTGATGTGTATCTCACTAGTACTCGTAGTAGTGCCTGGGTATTTGATACTGGTTCGGTTGCTCATATTTGTAACTCAAACAAAAGCAGTAATAAACGGAAGCTAGCGAAGAACGAGGTGACGGCGCGCTGGGAAACGGATCAAAGGTTGATGTGATCGCGGTCGCACACTACCTCTTCATCTACCATCGGGATTAGTTTTATACTTAAATAATTGTTATTTAGTGCCTGCGTTGAGCATGAACATTATCTCGTGATCTTGTTTATTGCGTAGACGGTTACTTGTTTAAGTCGAGAATAATGGTTGTTCGATTTATATGAGTAATATGTTTTACGCACATGCACCTTTGATAGATGGTCTATTCTTATTGAATCTCGATAGTGGAAATACACATATCAACAATATTGAGGCTAAACGCTTGAAATCAAGCGATAATTCGACCTATATGTGGCATCGCTGCCTTGGTCACATCGGAGTGAAACGTATGAAGAAACTCCATTCGATGGACTTCTTGAATCACTTGATTTTGAATCACTTGAAAGATGCGAAGCATGTCCGATGGGAAAAATGACTAAGACTCCATTTTCAGATGATGGAGCGAGCTACGGACTTATTGGAAATCATACATACCGATGTGTGTGGTCCAATGAGTGTAGCATCGCGGTGGTTATCAAGTATGTTCTTACCTTCACGGATGACTTGAGTAGATATGGGTATATCTATTTCATGAAACACAAGTCCAAACTTTCGAGAAGTTTAAGGAGTTTCAAAGTGAGGTAGAGAATCAACGTAACAAGAAGATTAAATTTCTGCGCTCGATCGTGGAGGTGAATATCTAAGTTACGAGTTTGGCGAGCATTTAAAGAAGTGCGGAATACTTTCACAATTGACACCGCCGAACACCACACAGTAATGGTGTGTCCGAACGTAATCGAACTCTCTTAGATATGGTTCGCTCTATGATGTCACTTACGATTTACCGCTATCATTTTGGGGTTATGCATTAGAAACAAATGCATTCACTTTAAATAGGGCACCGCCTAAACTGCTGAAACGACACCGTATGAATTATGGTTTGGGAAGAAACCCAAATTGTCGCTCCTTAAAGTTTGGGGATGCGGCCTATGTAAAGAAGTTACAAATGGACAAGCTTGAACCCAAAGCGAAAAATGCGCCTTCATAGGATACCCAAGGAAACTATTGGGTATACCTTCTATCATAGATCCAAGGCAAAACATTCGCTGTTAAGAATGGATCCTTTCTAGAGAAGGAATTTCTCTCGAAAGAAGTGACCGGAAGGAAAGTAGAACTTGACGAGGTTGTTGAACCTTCTCTCGAATTATAGTAGCGCAAAGACCGAAGAAGTTCCGTGGTGCCTGCACCAATAAGGGAGGAAGCTAATGATGATGATCATGAAACTTCGTTGAAGTTGCTACAGACCTCGGAGGTCAACGAGAACTCGTACCACCTGCATTGGTATGATTCCGCTATGAATGTCATGTTAGTGGATAACACCGATGACCCTGAGACATATGAAGAAGCGATGATGAGCCTAGATTCCAATAAATGGCAAGAAGCCATGAAATCCGAGATTTGATCCATGTACGAAAACCAAGTATGGACTTTGGTGGACTTACCGGATGGCCGGAAGGCCGTCGAGAACAAATGGATCTTCAAGAATAAAACAGATGCTGATGGTAATGTTACTGTTATAAAGCTTGACTTGTCGCAAAAGGGTTTCGACAAATTCAAGGAGTTGACTACGATGAGACTTTCTCACCAGTAGCGAAGCTAAAGTCTGTGAGGATTATGTTAGCAATCGCTGCATATTATGATTATGAGATAGGGCAGATGGATGTCAAAACAACATTCCTCAATGGAGACATTGATGAAGAGTTGTATATGATGCAACCCAAAGGTTTTGTCGATCCTATAGATGCTAACAAGGTATGCAAACTTCAACGGTCCATCTATGGATTGAAGCAAGCATCCCGGTTGGAATCAACGCTTTGATAAGGTAATCAAAAGTTTTGGTTTTATACAAACTTATGGAGAAGCTTGTATTTACAAGAAAGTGAGGGAGCTCAGAGCATTCTTAATACTGTATGTGGATGACATATTGTTGATTGGGAATGATGTAGACCTTCTTAATAGTGTCAAGGAATATTTGAATAATAGTTTTTCAATGAAGGATCTTGGTAAGCAATACATATTAGGCATAAAGATTTATAGAGATAGATCGAAACGCCAAATATCATTGTCACAAAGTACATATTTGGACAAAGTTCTAAAGAGATTTGGAATGGAAGAAAGCAAGAAAGGGTTCTGCCCATGTTGCCCAATACGACCTTGAGTAAAACTCAAAGTCCGACATCGCGTAAGATAGAGAAAGGATGAGTAAGACTCATGCCTCAGCCATAGGATCTCTAATGTATGCCATGCTATGTACTAGACCCGACATTGCATATGTCGTTAGTTTAACTAGCAGATATCAAAGTGATCCAGAGTGGATCATTGGACAATGTCAAAAACATCCTTAAGTACTTGAGAAGGACTAAGGATATGGTTCTTTCTTATGGAGGTGATGAACAGCTCGTTGTTAATGGTTACACCGATGTTAGTTGGAACACCGATCCAGATGATTCTAAATCACAATCCGGATACGTATTTATTTTGAATGGTGCAGCAGCTTAATGGAGGAGTGCAAAGCAAAGCGTTGGCGAGATCTTCAACTGAATCGGAATACATGGTCTTCCGGAGGCTTCACAAGAAGCGATATGGATGAAGGAGTTCATTACAGAGCTGGGTGGTTCCAAGTGCTACTGACCCAATGTCTATCTATCGTGATAACATGGGCGCCATAGCCAATGCGCAAGAACCAAGGTCACACAAGAAGTCAAGATATCAAGCTGCTTCACGCTATTCGAGAACATATCCAGGATGGGGATATAAAGATTTGCAAAGTACACACAGATCCGAATGTGGCGGATCCGTTGACTAAACCTCTCCCGAGGTCAATACATTACCAACACCAAACTGCCATGGGTGTTCGGTATATTACCATGTAATCTAGATTAGATGACTCTAGTGCAAGTGGGAGACTGTTGGAGATATGCCCTAGAGGCAATAATAAATGTAGTTATTATTATATCTTTGTGTTTATGATAAATGTTTACATTCATGCTATAATAGTATTAACAAGGAAACCATTAATACTTGTGTGATTTGTAAACTTAATTTGAAGTCCCTAGTATAGCCTCTATACTTCACTAGCTTGTTGGTTGATTAATGATTGTGGTTTCCATATCATGAACATTGAGATGTTATCAACAACAAGATCATATCGTTAGGAGAATGATATGGTGGACATACTCCTATAGATAAGCGTAGCATAAAGATCAAGTCATTTCATTAGTTCAATTGCTATATGCTTTCTGATACATAGTAACCTAATTCCTTCGACCATGAGATCATGCATATCACCTTTACCGGATGGATGCTTTGATGACATCAAACACCACACCGAATCGGGTGGCTATAAAAATGGCATTGAGTGTTCGGAAAGTATGGGTTGAAACACATGGATCAAGAGTGGATTTGTCCATCCACATGACGGATAGATATACTGGGCCCTCTGTGGAATGTCATCCAATTAGCTTGCAAGCATGTGACTTGGTCACAAGGGATCACATATCACGGGAACGAGAAAAGAGTACTTATCAGTAACGAGGTTGAACTAGGTATGCAGAGATACCGACGATCATAACCTCGGATAAGTAACATATCGTGAGACAAAGGGAAATTGGTATCGTATGTAAGTGGTTCATTCGATCGCAAAGTAATCGAGAAATATGTGGGAGCCATATGAATTTCCAGATTCCTCTATTGGTTATTGTTCGAGAAGTGTCTCGATCATGTCCGCATAATTCACGAACCGTAGGGAGACACACTTAAGGATTCGACGTTGTTTGAGTAGTTATGGTATTATGAGAAAGAGACCGAATGTTGTTCGAGTCTCGGATGGGATCCGGATATCACGAGGTGATCCGAATGGTCCGGAGAATAAGATTCATATAAGGAAAGTCCCGCTTCGAGTTCGGGAATGATTCCGTGTTTTCATCTGAATGTTCTAGAAGGTTCCGATTGTCCAAGACTCCGGGGAAGGGTACATGAATGTGTCATTGATCATTGAATGATTGCATCATGTACTAAGTGTTGTTGCTGTCCCAAATAAAGGATTAAATTGAATCCTAAAACAGAAAAGTCAAATGTCCAGCTTGAAAGTCAAACACAAAACAAGAAACTGTGGGAAACAAGCAAGAGGAGTTGAACCAACTGGAGGAGGAGTAGGACTCCTCCAGCCGGCGCCCAGCCAAGGCCGACTTGGGAGGGACTCCTCCCTCCTGCGCCAGGACCTCCTCCCATAAAAGGAGGCAGGGCTCCTCCCAGACGCTTTACTTTCTACTCTAGATCTCCGGTTTAGAGCTGTTTTGGTTTAGAGCTTCTAATTGCTTTAGCCAACAGTTTAGAGCCTTCTAATTGGTTTAGAGCCCTCTAATTGGTGTGTCTAATTACTAGGCCACTAATCCTCTCTCTCATAAGCTCCACCATACCGCACCGGCTTAAGGCGAAGCCTCATGATCTCCTCTACTTCCTGCATACCACGCCAGGCTGCGAATCGCGAGGAGAGTGCTACAACCTCCGCTGCCTGGAACAAGGAGAGGAAGGTCTTCACGAAAGTCGAACGTGTGACCGATCATGGAGCGCTGCGAACGCATACCGAAGGATCGTCTACACGATCTTGAGATCGGGAAGAGTACGACTACATCACCCACGAGAATCCGCTCTCGTTAACCACTTTGGAATCTTCGAGGGTGAGTTCCTCTATCGACTCGTTGCTACAATCTAGTAGATAGATCTTGGCTTGTTTGTTTGTATGCGATAGAAAATTTTTGTTTTCCATGCTACGAACCCCTACACTTCTAACTCTCCGTTCTTTTAAATACCGTTAGTTATTTTTAGACACTATTCATTGTGTTAAAATTCAGTTATATTTTCTAAAACAAAGGTGGGAGTTAAACATAATTCAGACAAACTTTGATCATGAATTTGTTTATCTTTTCACCATGTTTTTTATTCCATGGCAATGTAAGGAGGTGGAGGCGTATATATAAAAAATTTAGAGACTTGGGTGGTGCGGTGGTGCGGTGGCTCGGCCTAGAATGGGGGAAACGAGAGGGACGAGGCCAAGGGCGAGTCCGGGACGCTGGGCCTCCCAGGAAGGGAGCCGCGAGGCTTGGCGCAGATCGCGGGAGGTGCAGCTCGGATCTCTGCAGGGTGGATCTCCGGGCGAAGATGAGAGGGAGGGTCGGGTCGCGGCGAAGGGGTTGATCCGGGCGGCGGCTCAGAGCAGGCGAGGGGAGGGCGCAGCGGGTCGGGATGGGGTGTGGGGGTTCTCGCGGGGAGAGATATTCTTTTCAACCTGCTCACAGACGATCTTGAATGTGAAGTTTGGAGTTTCGGATCTTGAATACATTTTAGATATGAAAAGCACGTCAAAAATTCTGTTTCTCATGCTTGGATAAAATTGATCGAGCGAATAGCTTCTTCAAGTCAATCGATCTGGAAACAACGGGATGGTGCCAGTCAATATCGGAGCTGGCACGTAATTCACAAGAAGATGAAAGGAAAGCACACCAAGAAAAAAGAAGAGGAGGTTTAGAGAAAGGATTTATTCTCCTTGCAAATTGGAACAACCAATTGATCGAAAAGCGAATGTGATCGAGCAAATTAAAAATCTTTCTATGCTATGATATGCATTGATTTAAAAATAACTATAATAAAGATTAACTTCTTCCGTTCCAACTCGCATGGGCATTTTGCTAGTAAACTTAAAGATCAAAAGTCTCATTCGAGACTATATAAAAACGTCATTTTCTATTAACGTGTTGAGGATCGAGACGTGTGCTGACATGGGACCTATCTCTGGTCATGTAGCGAGTAAAACAAATTAATAGTGTTTGGAAAGATGGACCTATCTTGATTAGATTGACTAGAATAATTTGTAACCAATTATTTGCCAACACAGCGCCAAAAAGTAAGTTTATCAGCCATGGGTGTGATGTGGAACGATGTCATGGCGAAGTGCTTTTCTTAGAATAAATTACTTAGATTTACCTTTAAATAAAATCATTATTGCGGAGTAAAAATTCATATATATATTATGTCATGTAATCTATTATCTATACATCCAAGGATTTTAAATGGATTGCAGATGAAACTAGTTTATTTATTTTTATCTTTTTTCACAATTTTTTTATTTCTGTTGGATTCCATATATAAAACAGGGTCATACTTATTATCCATAGTTTTTATTGCACCACATGCGCAGCCATTGTTGGATCTTCGTAGTCGCATGACTCACATTACTGTCTCCACACGGCAGCACCACATGCTCTAGAGGTCCCCTCCTGAAAAAAGACCGCTCACGTCTCCCCCTCGCGTCGCCCCCTCCTGGCGACGGGGGCGACGGGCGACCGAGGGGGGCAAACTCTACCCCGCCGCCACCTCCTCCCCATCCATCCTTCTCCCTCCCCGTCGCTTCCGAAGTGCAGCCGGCCTAAGTGCGCGGCACCGGTGATGGGGGCGGCGGGGATCTGGCCTCCCGACCCCAGCGTGGTGGTAGGGAGGAGAACGCCAGCGCTAGACGAGGCCCCCTCGCCATCAACATCTTCGCGGCTTCGGCCGACGGTGGCTTCGTGGGAGCTCAGATCTGGAGGCGGCAGCCTCTACCGGAGTGGGGCGGGTGGCGATCTGGTGGAGGAGGTGCCGACAATGGGATTCCGTTGGAAGATCTCGATCGGCTCTCTATCCCTAATTTCCTACTCGATCTGTTCTCCGGAAACCGGCCGACGGTGTGGGGATCGTTGTGTCAGATCTAATAAAGGAGGTGGTCCTTTGGTTTCTTTCGTACGGAGACGAAGATCTGCTTGATATCTGCCCTCATTGATCTGGTCTGGAGAGGCGGGTTCCGGAAGGCTCCGTCGGCGAACTCCCATGGGCGTATCATGCCTGGAGATTACTGGATCTGAAGGTATTCGGTCGTGCGCACCTTGTTTTTCTGGCCTATTAGTTTCAGCGGGAGCGTTGCGAAGCTCTGTTGTTTGTTCCCATCAAGTGTCATTCTTATAGCCATGGTGAAGTCAGATGCGGAGAATGTCAGGAAAGCGGAAATATGAGGATAGCGATAGTGATTTTTATTCTTGTGGCGACGGAGAACTGGCTGCGTGATCTGGGACTTGTTGCAGCGACGGTTGGTGTGGAAAGACAACATAGGAGAGTTCCCAGTCTTATCTTGCATGGTAAAAATCCAAGGTCTGGTCTTAACTGGTTCTGTCTGGCAATGACCTTGTTGAAGTCATTGTTTTGTGAGCAAAGACTTTCTTCAGGATGAAAACCTATGATCTGTGATTGGACAACGACGGCGTTTGCGCACTGTTTTCTTCTTGAAGGCGTTATTATTGGAGTGAAGGACTAGTGTTGTTCTGATGGTGTCAGTGTCGTTGTTTTGAGGATTTGTTCTCTGAAAAAGGACTTTTCTTTTTTGTAATTCTTTTTTTCTGAGCTGTGTGCATCCGTAGGGCTGCTAGGACATGCGTTCTTGCAGAGGCTGAGTGTAATTAGTATCCCTATGATATTAATATATACTCTTTTTCAAAAAAAAAAAAAATGCTCTAGAGCTGCTGGTCCGGGCCTGACTGTGACCTGAGTTGAGACCGTACTAGTTTAAGGTTGACCATGCTTGTTTATAGAATAGTATAACAACCTCCGCAACATGGATTTAGTTTAATAAAATTCATCTTACAATATGTCTTCAAATTCAATCAAACTTAGTAAAGTATGATTTTGGACAAACATTGAATAATGTCAATTATTTTGGATCAAAGGCAGTACACCTGGTTTCTGAAAACAGTAGCATCGACGTCATATTGAAATGCAATATTTCAGATAGAAAAACAAAGCAGTTTGTCAGGATGTCTAAAGGTCATTGTCGTCGAATTCCTGTGTAATATTCTATGAGCGTGAGTTGGATACAAAACATCTATATGCACTGTACCTACGCATATGTGTTCGTCGGGACGTCTACAGGTCGTTGTCGTCGTTGGATATTTCATCCCAAGCAAGTATACATTACTTTTGCGTACGTGTTGAGAAAATGATTTGCCGAACAGTGCCTTGGAACTTGAGATCCTGAACTGGTAGAGTAACCTGAACTGGATCAGCCGCCCATACGGAGATTCATCCAGAAATAGCTAATGGCAGGTCGACGAGACGAGCAAACATTTAATTTGCATAAATGAATTCCAGGCTAGCTATGGCACGCAAAAGAAAATAACCAGTAATCTAGGATGCCAAAATGCAAGCCTGAACCATGGACTAAGCCAAACTGCAGGCCGAACAACGAAGAAGTTGGTGAAACATAATCCGCTCATTCATTTCGTGAACAAGGAGAAATGTGCCGGCTATGTTACTGACAGACATATTCAGTTTGCAGAAAATTGTCCGCAGATGCCAGACATGAATGGATACAAACTGTAAAACTTGGTAGCACACGAACGAATGCACACAGCGAATTCCTGAATCATATTGAGATGGCCATTTGTAATCATTGAGAAGGTTGACAGAAGGATCAGGAAGCTTAATGAACTCTCTAGGTAGAGATATCCTGACAACACACTTGAGAAATGCCTACTGATAGTCCCTAAAGACCGTTGGAGGATCTTGTCGGCTTGCTGGTGGCGCTGGGTGGTTGGAGGATTGGCGGTGATAGTGGCGGTGAGTGCCCCGTTGGGTCACTATCACGGCGGCGTCGACGACGGGGAGCGGGCCAGCTAGAGGTGGCGCTCGGTTCAGGGGAGTTCAATGAGTGAGTTGGGCCATGTGGGGAGCCAACGGCCGCGGCGGATGGCGGCCGGCGACGACCACAATCGGATGGCGCTACAGGCGATAGAAGACTGACGAAACTGAATCTCAGTTTCATTTTTGTTTTTTTGCGTAGAATCTCAGTTTCATTTAACAGTATATGAACAGTGAGGGTTCTATGATTCAGAAAGGGATTGTGGAGTCTGTGATGATCTGATTGGCATTTAGTTTTGATTTTTGGATGCTTCATTCAAAGGGGCACACTTCTTATAAAAGTTTTGTCAAATTCAAAAATTGGTGCAAGTAGAATTTTGTAAGTTCAAAACAGCATGAATGCAATCATCAAGAAAAGGTTGGATTTTGGGGACCCAAATGATATGGTTTTTTTGTATGGAGGGATCAGTGGACTCCAACTTTGGTGTTCAAAGTTTTTTGTAAAATCCAAACTTGGTTTATGTAGAAATTTGAAAATACCAAATCTGCTGAAAATCCAAATTTAAAAATTGAGCAAGCAAATGCAAAGTTTTTGAACCCATCTTTTTATATGTTTTTGGTAGGGACATAGATCATCCCTTTTGGGATTTGGCCAAATTTAGAGAAATGGTTTGCATAGATTTTAAATTTAGAAAAGGTTTAGGGCAGAAACATCACTAGGGATCATCCATTTAGACATGCTTGGTACAAGGAGTTTCAGTGATCCATCATTGATCACTGAAAAGCAGAAAACAGCTAGTGTCAAGGCCTGACACACACACGGGATTCGCTCTTATTACTGCACGGGATAGCAATGATCGCAGGTCGCGTAATCCACTATTTCTTGGGTGGGTAGCAGCCCAGCTCTGATTATTCCTCTATGGACAGCTCTTCTAAACCTGCCAAACTGCGCATCAGATAGCTCACGTATATAGGAATTAAGCTGAGCATTCCAGTTTTACGAATAATAATTAAAACTGTCATCCTGCAGTCCCACTTCTACGAATTTTGCGCACAGAATTGCGATATTCTATGGAGTGAGAGGATTTGGTGTTGTACCAATTAGTCTTGTATATAGCCGAACCATCCACCCAATTTTTCTCGGAGAGGTCATTGTCTGTGGAAAAAAGAGAAAAATATCAACAAGAAACATTTAAAATGTTTTAGTGACTGTATACTTGAGTTTTAGCTGAATTCCATTGTCTCTTGTTTTCTCCAGACTGACTACTATATTAGATAAAAATGTTCTCAACCAGTATGAGAAAGGGGTAAAATGTAGGGAGAACAAAATGTACATGCAGGGGGTGGGTTGGGAAGTGAGCTTAGCTCAATTAGTCGGGGGAGTAGATGTACAAACCCAATACCTGAGTTTAAATCCTCATAGATGCGAATTTAGGTTCCTATTTATACTTAAAAGACTAGGCTATCCTGGTACTCATGTAATAATATATATATATATATATATCCTGAAGACCAGGCTTGGTGATTAACCAAGTTTGAAAATCCTGATACGCATGCTTAATAGTTGTACGCATCACTTGTTGGTGAAAAGGCTGAGCAAGTGAAATTCTCTCTCCCCCCTCCCATTTAGATTTCCTAGCGGGGCAAATCCGGAGGCCCCTCTTCCACCCTAGCCAGCTGCCGCTTGATCTACTTCCCACGGTCACTGCCGCCATCTTTGTCGGCGGTAGCAGTCACGCCCAGCCAGTCAAAGAAGGGGGGTGAGGGCGGGTGAGCTCCGATGGTCTCCTACTCGCGAGGCGGGCTGTCACCGGGGCAGCATGTGTGGAACCCAGGTGGTGGCGCAAGGTCTTCAACGATGGTACATTGACCGGCGGAGGATCACTCCTATTTTACAATCCTCTTCCTCGATGTTGGCCTAGACTATGAGGTTCAGAGCGGATGATCCAATACGGGTGCCAGCGGGTGGCGTGAGGCTAGAATCTTAGCTTCAATAAAGGTGGCGATCCTAGGGTTCCAACTCACGCCAAGATGATGATCTACCGGATGCATGTCCCCATCGATTCAGCTGGCATGTCGTGTTCCAGAAGGCTCCACCCGCAAACTCGGTTGGGTGATTCACGCTTGGAGATTGCTGGATTGGGTGGGATTCGGTTGTGTGTACCCATGTTTTTCTCTGGACGTTTGGTTCCAGAGAAATCACTGTCAAGCTTTGATGGCTGTTACCATCATGGGGCATGCTTTCGCATTCCATGGTGAAGTCAGCTGGCAGCGAATGTCATGGAAGCCGAGATCTGAGGACAAGCAAGGATGATTCGAGTCTTTGTGGCGATAAGAAATTGGCTTGGTAATTTATGACTTCGAGCAGCGGCATCGTAAGTGGGGGCGAAATCATAGGAGAAGTTCAAGTCTTACCATTTAGGGTGAGAATCCAATGTCTGATCTTAATTGGTTGTGTCTGACAATGGCCTTGTTGAAAACATTGTTTTGTGACCAAGAACTTCCTATAAGGTGAAAGCCTAAGATCTATAATTGGGCGACGATGGTGTTTGTGCACTTCCTTCTTGGAGGCGTCGGTTTTGGAAGAGCTAGACTTCTGGTGTTGTCTTTGGTGATGCTACGATTGCTGCTACAAAGAATAGATCACTATAGCGGGACTTTTTATTGTAATTCTTCTTATTTTTTTGGTTGTGTTCATCCGTAAGACCACTAAGGCAATGCATTGTTGTGGAGAGTGGGTGTAATTGGTATATTCGTGATATTAATATATGCTCTTTGTCGGAAAAGGGGGTGGGTTGGAAGGTGAGGTGCTTGAATTTAAGATTTACACACATATGCATCTTGAAAAAATCATAAAAAATTCACACAAAGTTAATCCATAAAGCTTACATCAATTATTATAAAATAATTTATCAACAAATAATAAAAGCAACAAGTAAACTAAATTCCATATAGAAATCGCTAGCCTGTGTGAAAATCTGCCTGGATTGAACCGGTAGTTGAAGTGCCAAAATATGCAAATAGAGTAAGAATTATTATACACATAGTAAAGAACATGACAAGGGTAACTCTAAGTTACTAATATATTGAACAAAGGTTGTTGTTTGAATGGGTGAATTAGCATGGATTACCTTCACCGTCAGTGTGGGTTTGTTGGGATTAATATCAAGCACTTTCCAAAGTGCGTAGCTCATGGCCTCGGATAGTCCATAACTACCATCAGCAGCCACCACATAGAGATGTTCAAGTGAAACGAGGTTCTCCAGTCCAAAGTGAAAATCACCATATCGATCATTTGTGTCCTTCGCATTAAAACTTAACCGGAGGATTTGGAGCGTTTGTAGGGTTCCTTGTGTAAACACAAATTCAATGGCCCCTATTATCTCTATTTGGAGCCTTGTCAGACACGCAAATGGACAATCATTGCCAATGACTAACCTGTTCTCTCCATCTTCTCTTGAAGTTAGCACTTGTATGTTGAGTTCACAGAGAGATGGCATGTTCCCAAGAACTTGAAAGATTTCCTCTCCTAGTTTTTCTAATCCAATTGCAAGGGACGAGAGACGGGGAAATGAGGACATCGTTCTTAGAAGCAATGTAGAGACCGCTATACCACTCATGTCCAAGAACATTAGTTGTGTTAGCTGCACAAAGGTTGATGGCATTTTTTTCATTTTGGTGGAGCTTAAGCTTAGCACTTGTAGAAGATGCAGATTACCAATCTCTTTTGGGATCTCAGTGATAGATGTGCCTGCTAGATTTAGAAACCTTAGATAAAGTAAATTGCAAATATCCTTCATGTGGTGATTACTCACTTCCTCACAACCACTTAAATCCAATGTGCGAAGGACGGGAAAGGATGAAAGTGCTGGCAACAAACTGAAATCTGTATCGAACACAGTAAGTGATCTTACATGGGACAAGATCATGATTGGCATTTGCTTGGCGTCCCCTTCTTTATTGGTGTGTAGAGATAGTCGCCGGACCATTCTTAGTACCGTCCTGGGATGCTGACTACCCAATGTCGTCAGAAAGTTCTCCTCGTTTGACAATGAAGTGAGAAAGTCAAGCACCATATCATGTACACGACAGGAGCTCGCCTTATTGATATTATTGATATCTATTGGTTGGATTAAGCTTTTGTTAATAAGCTCATCAAAGTAAGCCTCTCCTACTTCATACAAGCTCTTTGTCTGGTCTTCATGAACAAATCCTTCGCCTATCCATTTCCATATCAGCTCTCTTGTTGGAATCTTATAATCCTCGGGATACAAACTAAGATACAGTACACAAGCCTTAAGGTGTGGAGGCAAGTCATGGTAACTGACATATAGTATCTTTCTCATGTCCTCGAGGTCAGGATTATTTTCGATCCCAGAACCCATAGATTGGTACACCTTGGACCAATACGTATATGTGTTTTCATGTCCCTTTTTACCAGACAACATCCTAGCAAGTGTAATAATAGCTAATGGTACTCCACCACATTTCCGTAAAATGTTCTCACTTACTGCTGTCAGATGAGTAGGAGGGAGCTTATCCTCGGTTCCAAATATTCTTTGGTTGAATAGCCTTCTTGAGTCACTAGTAGAAAGAGGTTGAAGTTGATAAACACCGCCCATTTCTTTGGCTACATCAAGAATGCGAGTTGTTGTGATTACTCTACTACCACATTCATTCTCAATCAAAGAACATTTGATATTCTTCCACACTGATTTATCCCATATGTCATCAATAAGAATTAAGTACCTATGAGGGAATAGCAAAATGCCATATATTAATATTAGTATAACTATTGTATGTGCTTTGAGCATTTTCAGCTACCTAAGTGAGATGTGGTACAAGGAATAATCAGGACATTGTGTATGAGTAAAAAATTAGATGGCCAGGGGAGCCATAGGACCATGGGACACCTCCCCTATACGGCTGGATGCTGCCTCATGACTGTCATCTATGCAGATAGTGTTGCCTCTGCTCACTAGTTTAGACATATACTTCCGATAGTATTTTGATATTCAGTTGTTTGTTGTCTCCCGATACAAGCGAGGTCCTACCGACCGGATATTTAAACTACCAGTATTTAAACTACATTTATATAGATTTTGAGAGGAAATTCCATTGGAAAAATAGATCTCGTGATGGTGGCATTAGGACAAGTGAGATAGATAGAGCATATAAGCAAGTATATGATGTACGGCAATTATTAATTATGTAGTTTACTCTAAGTTTATGATATTAAAAAAATTAGCTAAGGGGCTACATAGTTTTGAATACAAAATTAGGACTTTTAGCTGTCTTTATTCTTAAAAGAATTAAACAACTAGATACTCTGCTTTTCATGATTTATTCATTCTTGTTAGATATATTCTAGGTAACTGTATAGGACACAAGTATTCGCTCGACACACCAAATCCAAATAGTAAGAGAAACATAAAAGTACATATAATAGATCAAGCTCTATGAAATACTGGCCTACATATTACACTAGTAAGATGGAAGATCGAATGGATGGGAACACCAGCGTACATACCTCTTCTTTTGGAGGAAATCTCTGATCTGACTTATGAGCTGTATTTCAGTCCACACCGACTCATCCATGCTGTTATTGTACTTATTGCCCTTGTCAAGCTGATGGAGCAAGCTTTTGAAAAGCTTCTCCATATTAGGATTAAGAGAGGCAGAAACAAAAGCAGCACAGTCGAATTCCACACGAAGCTTTTCATACACCAGATTAGCAAGAGTTGTCTTCCCTAAGCCTCCAAAACCAATAATAGAGACCATCTTCAGTTGTTTCTTGTCTCCCTCCATCATCATCATCATCCTTTTTCTTTTTCTTTTTCTTTTTCTTTTTCCGGGGAGTGCCAGCATCCTGATTATGTCGACGCACTTCTCTTCAATGCCAATAAGCTCTGACACGTTTTGAAAAAAGGCTAACTGACGAAGGGTACCAGCACTTGTACTAGTGGAGGTCCTGCATGCAACACAGTCAACCTTGTACCTGCCACGCCTCTCGCTGACCTCCTTGATGCGGCTCTTTATATCCTTGATATCAATGCCAATGTTGTGTCGGATCTTGCCCTTTGTCAGCATGTCCATGCTTCTGTGGATGAAACCCATAAAGCTGTGCGGCTTCTTTTCTTGCCGGCTCTCAAGGTGAACCCGGAATCTGTCGACACTATCTTCGATCTCATAGGACAGGTCCCTAACGTCCCTCGCCCAGAGCTTGACCTGGATGTCAGGTGGCTGGTCGAGTGGTGCCTCCGAGATCTTGATGAGGGCAGCCTCCATGCTCTCCAGCTCTGCTTTGAGGAACTTGATCTCACCCCTGGTTTTCTGATGCAGGTCATGCTCCTCCTTGAGCAGGTCACTGAGCATGGGCAGGAGGGTGCCCATCGCCCCGGTCACGACATCCATTGATCCTCAGCTTGCTAATTGATCGGGAGTTTTTTCTCTTCCGAATGCTAATCGGGATCGAGTACTGTTTGAAGGTACTACAATGCAGAGTGGGGTTATTTAAGACATGCGATGTACTATAACTCAAATTTATGCATAGAGTCACTCAAACAATGTCTACATAGACACATTAGGATGTATTAATTAACTGAGCATGTACTTGGTGTCGTCTCTCGTCTTGTTCGTTTTAATTATATTGAAGGAAGAAGCTTCCTTGTAAATCCAATCCTAGTGATAAAATCGAGATATTTGTCACATGGCCTGGTCCATCGATTACATAGATTGCATCACCCACACTAAGCAGAAGCGTAGTTTAGGAGTCATAACATCGATTACATAGATTGCATCGCCCACACTAGGCTAATAACTAGAGAAATTTGTCACAATCAATTCAAGGAGATGTCGACATACAAGGCACGACCCTAGGTTTATGAGCATGTTTCAGGATTAGTACAGTTTAGTAATATATAGTAGGTGACACATGTAGAGAAATGCCCACTGCCATGGCAAAAAACGCGTATATGTTCACCTTTGGAGGTGGGGACGTGCCATAGAGGTCTATTTTGAAGGTGTCGACCATGAAAGTAGAACTTAATTACTGTTTTAGACAATGATTATTGAATCAACTGTTAGAAATAATGGGCTAAATCATTAGACCCATGTGTGATTTTAGATTTTTTCCTAAATCTCAAAGCCTATGTATGTGGAAGCCCATATATGATTTGACTCAAGTTGGTGGCAGCTCACATGTGTGTGGCAAGAGTAGTGAGAGCTAAAGTTTAGTCCCACATGAAAAGTTGAAGGAGAGTTGCACCACCTTATAAGGTGGAGTGTTTCACCACTTTGTAAGTGAGTGACAATAAGAGAGCTACACGTAGTGCTCCTCCTCCGAAGATGCCGCTCGCACGCACGCTCGCCTTCACGACGCGCGCGCGTTGCGGGTTGCGGGTTGCGGAAATCTCGCCGAGCCGAGCTTTAGAGGATTCGGTTCCCTCCCGGATCGTGGGCTATATGTAACCGATCCGAACGTGCGCGACGTGGGCTTGGTCCACTTCGTGTCCTGTACGGGATTTCCGAGCCGTTCTATATAAATGCATGTGCGGCTTTCACAACACACGACAACAAACCAATCTACGGTTTGCCATCCTCTCTGCTTGCGCCGCCACCGTAGTCTACTCCATCCCGTTTGCCGTCGTGCACCGGCGGTCGGGAGAGCGGGTCTCCGAAGCCACTCGCCTTTGCGAAACTGTACGGGAGAGGGCGAATAAGGTTTTTGGAAAGCACTCCGCGCGACTGCTCAAGTTCGTCATCACGGCGCGTCTTCCCGGTCGTCAAGCCGGACCTCGTGCGCGTCGTCTTCAACGCCGAATTCTTCGTCAGGCTACTGCACCAACGACGACTACATCGACAACCGATCAGTACGTATACCGTCAGCATATCTGTTGTTTTACTATGCTTGTGAGTGCGTATAATCTGCTACTGTTCATGTTGATCAATACATCTACAATGTTAGTGGTTCACGTGATTGTAGCTGATGTTGTCATGATTTATATTCTGGAATTAATCGTGGAGATTTTGCCTAATAATCCAACAATCCAAAAACCTTATTATAGGCAATTTCCTGAATTAAACATGGGACACTTGGCCGATGCTATGAAGCCAGAAAATTTTACCGATGTTTATTTTAAGAGGTGGCAGTATAAGACCACTATGTGGCTGCAAGCTCTGAAAGTATCGAGGCTAGTGAGGGTTTACCTGAAGGAACTACATCTGACGAGGTTCAGAACAAGTTCAAGGAAACCAATCCTGCCTTTGTGGGATGCGTTCTGAGTGTTCTTGACAACAAGCTATTTGATGTGTATATGCACATCAAAGATGGAAAAGAGCTCTGGGGGCACTGAACGCTAAGTTAGGTGTAGCAGATGCTGACAGTGAGCTGCACATCATGGAGAACTTTCATGATTACAGGATGGTTAACAACCGTTCTGTAGTTGAGCAAGCTCATGAGATACAGTGCTTTGCCAAGGAGCTTGAAATCCTCAAATGTATCTTACCCGACAAGTTTGTGGCTGTGTGCATTATTGCAAAGTTGCCTTCTTTGTGGAGGAACTTCGCCACAACTCTCAAACACAAGAGACGTGAGATATCGGTTGAAAACCTGATAGCGTCTCTTGATGTTGAGGAGAAGGCTCGGGCTAAGGACACTGCTGAGAGAGAAGGAAAGATCAAACTTTAATATTTATAAGGCCAAAGTTGAAAATCAACTAGAGAGAAAGATCAAGCATCTTAGGTCGGATCGTGGTGGTGAGTATTTTCCCAAAATATTTGACGAATTCTATCAGGAACACGGAATTATTCATGAGAGGACGCCTCCCTACTCGACCCAATCAAACGGGGTTGTCGAGAGGAAAAACCGCACGCTAACTGAGTTGGTGAATTCCATGTTAGCCACTGCTGGTTTATCAAAGACATGGTGGGGGGAGGCTTTATTGACTTCATGTCATGTCCTGAATAGGGTTCCTAATAAGAATAAAGAAAAGACCCCTTATGAGGAGTGGGTTGGGAGAAAACCATCACTTTCGTATATGCGCACTTGGGGGGGTGTTTGGCGAAGGTCAAGATACCGATCCCCAAGAAATGCAATCTCGGACCCAAGACAGTGGATTGTATCTTTTTAGGATATGCTCCACGGAGTGTAGGCTATAGATTTCTAGTGGTTAAATCTGAGATACCTGATATGCATGTTGATCCTATAATGGAATCTCATGATGCAACATTCTTTGAGAATATTTTTCCTATGAAAGATATGCATAGCATTGGTAGAATTTCTTCTGAAATACTTCCTGAATCTAGTGCATCTATTGAGAATTCTGAACAACCACATGAGGAAGTCCTTGAGAAGGATCACGATGAACCTCTCACGAGGAGTAAGAGATAGATAATTGCAAAATCCTTTGGTAATGATTTCCTCGTGTACCTTGTGGACGATACTCCCAGATCCATTGCAGAGGCATATGCATCTCCCGATGCAGATGATTGGAAAGAAGCTGTCCAAAATGAGATGGACTCGATTCTTTCTAATGGAACTTGGGAATTATCAGAACGACCCTATGGTTGCAAACCTATGGGCTATAAGTGGATGTTTAAGAAGAAGCTAAGGCCTGATGGTACTATTGAGAAGTACAAGGAACGACGTGTAGCTAAGGGCTACACAAAAAAAGAAGGCAAAGATTACTTTGACACCTATTCACCTGTCGCTAGACTGACCACCATTCGAGTACTACTATTCCTGGCTGCCTCTTATGGTCTTCTCATTCATCAAATGGATGTGAAGACAACTTTCCTTAATGGAGAGTTGGAAGAGGAGATCTACATGGATCAGCCGGATGGGTTTGTTGTAAAAGGTGAAGAGACAAAGGTGTGCAAGTTACTAAAATATTTATATGGACTGAAACAAGCACCTAAGCAATGGCATGAGAAGTTTCACAGAACTCTACTTTCTACTGGCTTTGTCATTAATGAGGCTGATAGGTGTGTTTACTATCGCCATGGTGGGGGCGATAGCGTTATATTATGTTTGTACATGGATGATATTATGATCTTTCGTACAAACATGAAAGTGATAAATGAAGTCAAGTCTTTCCTATCAAAGAGTTTTGATATGAAAAATCTGGGAAAGGCTAATGTGATTCTGAACATCAAGCTTATTAAGAACGAGAATGGAATTACTTTAATGCAATCTCATTATGTTGAGAAGGTCTTGAGCCGATTTGGCTTTAATGATGGCAAGACTTCTCCAACACCTTATGATCCCAGTTTAACATTACGAAAGAATAAGAAGGAACCAACAGATCAGCTGAAATATTCACAAGTTGTTGGTTCTCTCATGTACTTAGCAAGCGCTACAAGACCTGATATCTCTTTTGTTGTGATCAAGTTGAGTAGGTGCATGTATAACCCGGGTATTGATCATTGGCATGCACTTGAAAGGGTCATGCGCTATCTATGTGGTACAATGAGCTATGAGATTCACTATTCAAGGCACCCTGCTATGCTTGAAGGATATAGTGATTCGAACTGGATCTCTGACGTTGATGAACTCTACGCCACGAGCGGGTATGTGTTTACCCTTGGAGGTGGTGCGGTGTCATGGAGATCCTGTAGACAGACCATATTGACGAGGTCAACTATGGAAGCAGAGCTTACTGCTTTAGACACAGCCACTGTTGAGTCAGAATAGCTGTATGAGCTCTTGATGGACTTGCCTGTGGTTGAGAAACCTGTGCCGGCAATCCTTTTGAATTGTGACAACCAAACTATTATTGTCAAAGTGAACAATTCTAAGGATAACGCGAAGTCATCAAGACACGTGAATAGACGTTTGAAGTCTGTTAGGAAATTGAGAAACTCCGGAGTAATAACTGTCACGTATATTCAAACAGACAAAAACCTGGGAGATCCCTTTATAAAGGGACTATCACGAAATATGATAGAAAGTGCATCGAGGGAGATGGGGTTGAGACCCATGGATGTCACACCTAGTGGTAACCCAACGTATGTGATCGGAGATCCCGTGAATTAGGACCTGAGAAGAACAAGCCAGTGGTTTGACTGAGGAGAGTATTTAGTAACCCTCTCTATGTGAAGATGCATAACTCTCATAATCTGTAAGGCAGGTTGACAACATGCCTTAATGTGTTTCTGTTGGCTTTAATTAGTAAAGATGTCGTCCTACAGGGCATTCTTGAAAGAACACACCTATATGAGCTCGACTGTAAACGTCGCGGTCTATGAGGATTAGGTGATCTCTAGTAAACTCATGAAGAGACCAGGGAGTATGACGCATATGATCCTACCCGAGGGGTAGGCTACTGGCAGCCAGGTACTGGTTATGATTTTGAGTGAAATCTATTGGCACCAAACTTGCAATTCAAGGTTCGTCCATTGTTCAAGTTGTTGATAGACGTAGTTCAAGATTCTAGGCGGAAGTTCAACTTAATAGTCTCTGCTGAAACACTCGTATAAACAAGTAGCAAGGATTGACAAATCTTCAAAATGGCATTTGAGATCTGGTGGGGGATTATTAGAATTAATGGGCTAAATCATTAGACCCATGTGTGATTTCATATTTTTCCTAAATCTCAAAGCCCATGTATGTGGAAGCCCATATGTGATTTGGCCCAAATTGGTGGCAGCTCACATGTGTGTGGCAAGAGTAGTGGGAGCTAAAGTTTAGTCCCACATGGAAATTTGAAGGAGAGTTGCACCACCTTATAAGGTGGAGTGTTGCACCACTTTGTAAGTGAGTGACAATAAGAGAGCTACACGCGCGATCCTCTGACGACGCCGCCGCCGCTTGCACGCACGCACGCACGCTCGCCTCGTCTCGTCACGACGCGCGCGTTCGCGCGTGCGCCGCGGGTTGCGGGAATCTCGCCGAGCCGAGCTTTATTTTGCTTCTACAACGCACGACACCAAACCATCTCTCTGCTTGCGCCGCCACCGTAGTCTACTCCATCCCGCTTGCCGGCGTGCACTGGTGGTCGGGAGAGCAGGTCTCCGGAACCACTCTCCTTTGCGATCCTTAATGGGAGAGGGCAAATAAGGTTTTTGGGAAGAGCTCCGCGCGACTGCTCAAGTTCGTCATCACGGCACGTCTTCCCGGTCGTCAAGCCGGACCTCGTGCGCGTCATCTTCAACGCCGACCTCTTCGTCAGGCTACTGCACCAACGGCGACTACATCGACAACCGATCAGTACGTATACCGTCAGCAGATCTATTGTTCTTCATGCTTGTTAGTGTGTATAATCTGCTACTGTTCATGTTGATCAATACATGTAGTATGTTAGAGGTTCACGTGATTGTAGCTGCTGTTGTCATGATTTATATTCTGAAATTAATCATGAAAATTATGCCTAATAATCCAACATCAACATGGCTATTTGATCTCTTGACGGACTTGCCTGTTGTCGAAAAACCAGTGTCGGCCAGCATTTCGAATTATGACATCAAACAATTATAGTCAAAATGAAAAATTGTAGGAATAATGTGAAGTCATAGAGACAAGTAAATAAGCAGTTTGAGGTATGCATGAACACCAGAGTTAAGCAAAAGAGGGGTATGATCCGACCCAGACCTAGTCAACACTCGAACACTCACTAGAGAAAACTTTTGTTCCCACTCTATATTAGTAAGAACTTTATCAAGTTTCTCATAAGTAAGTGTTACTCTATGGTTGGCCCATGTAAATTGCCTGTCTGGCTGTGCTATTTCATTTAGTTCTGGCTTTCAATGATAGCATTAAAAATAAAAGTTCACCTTGTGTTAAAGTTGTTGTTATTATTTTCTTCTTGTCTCTGAATTATTTTAAACTATCCACCAACTAGTAATGGCAGATTACTAGTCTCACAAAACCAAACTAACTCACCCAAGCTCTCCTCAGTAGCTGGCGACATTTTTAGAGGCCCATTCAAAATAACAATATTGGAAATAGAAGCAATAGAACAATTACGAACATTGGCACTCCCGCGACAGTTGGTTCAGAGATACCACCAAACTTGATCAGCTCATTTACTTCATAGAGGCCTCCAAGGTAGACACCGGTTCCCCTAGCTCTAGCATTCCCTCCTATCGGCGCAAGCCTCTCCAACCCCAGACCAATACCCCCCTCCTGGCGCAATCGTCGATCTAGGAAGGATCTCCACCGTCGCTAGCTATGAACTCAACTCACCCAAGCTCTCCTCAGTAGCCGGCAAAACAGACAGTGAAAACACCTCGACACCATCAACAAATCCTTCCTTCGGACCATCGGCAACTGCACCAAACCTAGGCAGAAGCTCGCGGCAGCAAATTTGTGATCTTCTGCTGCCATGGTAGAACTCCAGTTCTGACGCAGCAGAAGAAATGCATGTTTCTGTGTCGTGGCAGACTCATGCGGTCATTCTCCGCCTGTACACATGACTGATGGACATTGATGGTCTCCACCTTGTCAATGCCGGTTACCGGCAAAGAAGAGGCCATGTGTGACGATAGACCTGCATCAATCTCATCCCAATCACCCCAATTCTTAGATTTGTCTTGATCTTTCACGTGTCCCATAGAACCAAAGTTACTTGGTGATGACTTAATAGAAATTTGCATAGCCGGCGCAGATTGAAACCCTATGGGTTTAGGAGATGAAGAATCGTACAAGTCCCAAGAAAACGCACCAACAAATAGATCATGTGACATTAGGAATGAGTCTTGCTAGTTCCGGACACATTATTTTCTGTTGTACAATTTTTATTACCATCACTTGTAGCATCAAATCACATCCGATCAGTAGCACTGCCACGCTCCTCCTTATCCTTCTCCTTGTCTGCACCATCATTATTAGGATTACTAGAAGCATCCTTCGTCTCCAAATCATTAGGAATAAACATATCAGTACCGTGTTAGAGATATGCCCAAGAGACAATAATAAAGTGGTTATTATCATATCTTTGTGTTTATGATAAATATTTGCATCCCATGCCATAATTGTATTAACCAGAAACATTAATACTTGTGTATTTTGTAAACATAAAAGAGACCCTAGTAAGCCTCTTGTTGAACTAGCTTGTTGATTCATAGATGATCATGGTTTCCTGATCATCGACACTCGATGTTATTAATAACAAGATCACATTAGGATAATGATGTGATGGACACACTCTTGGAGATATGCCCTAGAGGCAATAATAAAAGCAGTTATTATTATATCTTTGTGTTTATGATAAATGTTTATATTCATGCTATAATAGTATTAACTGGAAACATTAATACTTGTGTGATTTGTAAACTAAATTAGAGTCCCTGGTAAAGCCTCTATATAATACTAGCTTGTTGATTAATAGGTGATCGTGGTTTCTCGATCATGAACATTGAGATGTTGTTAATAACAAGATCATATCATTAGGAGAATGGTATGATCGACACGCTCCTATAGATAAGCGTAGCATAAAGATCAAGTCATTTTAATAGTTCGTTTGCTATAAGCTTTCTGATACATAATAACCTAATTCCTTCGACCATGAGATCATGCTAATCACCATCGCGAGAAGAATGCTTTGATGACATCAAACACCACACCGTAACTGGGTGGCTATAAAGGTGGCATTGAGTGTTCAGAAAGTATGGGTTGAGGCACATGTATCAAGAGTGGGATTTGTCCATCCATATGACGGATAGATATACTCTGGGCCCTCTCGGTGGAATGTCATTCAATTAGCTTGTAAGCATGTGACTGGCTCACAAGGGATCACATATCACGGGAACATGAAAAGAGTACTTATCGGTAACGAGGTTGAACTAGGTATGCAGAGATACTGGCGATCAAAACCTCGGATAAGTAAACTATCGTGAGACAAAGGAAAATTGGTATCGTATGTAAATGGTTCATTCAATCGCAAAGTAATCGTAGAAATATGTGGGAGCCATATGAATTTCCAGATTCCTCTATTGGTTATTGATTGGAGAAGTGTCTCGGTCATGTCTGCATAATTAAGGATTCGATGTTATTGTGTAGTTATGGAATGATGAGTAAGAGACTGAATGTTGTTCGGAGTCTCGGATGGGATCCGGGATATAACGAGGAGATCCGGAATGGTACGGAGAATAAGATTCATATAAGGAAAGTCCTGTTTCGGAGTTCGGAAATGATTTTGGTGTTTTCACCGGGAATGTTCTAGAAGGGTCTGGAAGGTCCGACACTCCGGAAGGGGAAGGGTACATTTATGTGTCATGACAATGTGGAATGGTTGCATCATGTACTAGGTAACTTCGCTGGGCAATATGAAGAGAGAAATCAAATTCAAGTTTGAAAGTCAAACGCCAATTTGAAAAGTCAAATCCGAACATTGCTTGGTGGTGGGAGAGTAGGAAACCTACCTAGGGTAGGAATCCAACTCCCTCCACCCGCCGGCCAAGGAGGAGGAGTTGGAGGAGGACTCCCTCCTCCCAAACCGCCTCTCCCCACCTATATAAGTAGGGGTAGGGCGCACCCCTACCCCTTACACCCAAACCCTAGCTCCTAGGCGCCACCACCTCCAAGTGTTGCTGCCGCCGCGAGGGCCTCCTCCAAGTCGCCGACTTGGGCTTCTCCAAGCCCTAACCGCCGGTCACACCACCTCTCCTTGGTGCCTCTAATCCGTAGATCGCCAAGGCCCTCTCTTACTCCACCATACTCGCCTTTTAGGGCGAAGCCCCACGATCTTCCTCTACTTCCGACCACGCCGTCGTCGCCGCGGAATCATGAGGAGATAACTATAACGTCTGTTGCCTGCTGGAACAAGCGAGAGGAAGGTCTTCATCGAGTACCGAATGTGTGACCGACTGCAGAAGCGCTGCTGAAACGCAGCGTCGGAAGGATCGTCTATGCGATCTTGAGATCGGCAAGTGTACGACTACATCACCCACGAGAATATGCTCTCGTTAACCGCTTTGGAAACCCTTGTGGCTGTAACTTATTATGTTGCAGGTTTGTTTGATGTTAGTGAAGTTTATTGATTAGGATTACAAGTCTACAACCAACATGTTTGCCTGTGGCACTTTGAAGATGAAGGACCCCATGCTATTGTTATATTCTGCTGCATTGAAATGAGATAGCCAAATGAGCTATGTAAGATGTAATAAATTATTTTATTCCTGGTTATAAAGTTGTATTATGACCTTTGTTTCTTGATATTACATCTTAACTGTGGATGCTAGCTATTGATCTAGGGACTAGCATTGTAAACACAGGGATCCTTACCTTATTAAAGGTTGGGAACCTTACAGGGGTAGAGCAGGAGGTGGGCCAGGGTGGCCACACCCCAAGGTGGCACGACCTAGGGTGGCCCGCGCTTGGGGGGTGTGGGCCCCCTGTGGCCCATCTCTGCCTCCCCTTCTCGCTTCCTTCGTGTTCTGAAAAAATATGATTTTCCATATATTTTCTAGAAATTTCTGATCTTCGCGGAAATTGCATCTAAACACCACTTTTTCCATTAGAATCCTGACTCTGGCAGTTCATCCTGCAAAAGTCATCCAACATGCAAAAATAGATGAGATGACATAAGTATCACCTCTTAATATGAAATATATCATTGAATAGCAGTGAATGATGATATAGAATAGTGATGCAAAATGGACGTATCACACAACACCTAATATTTGAAGAATCATTCCATGGATTTGCATTTCTTGAAACACCATAGGAGTATGGAATGTTAGAGATATGTAATGAAACCTTGTTTGACATGGTAAGATCAAAGGTTTCATTTAGAAAACTGCCACTATATTTTAAAGTTTAAAGCTTTAGAGACTACCGATTTTATAATGAAAAGAGCTCCATCGTGATCCGTTGAAATGACACCATACGAGTTATGGTTTGGGATAAAACCCTAGTTGTCCTTTATTAAATTTTGGTATGCTAGGCATAAGTAAAATGTTTACAACCAAAGTCGGATGAGCATGTCTTTGTAGGTTATTTCGAATAACTGTTTGGTATTCCTCCATAAAACCAAAGAAAAAAGTGTTTTTCGCTTAGATCGTTGAGTTTCTTGAGAAGGAATTTTTCATGAAAAATTAATTCAGAGGATAGTAGAACTTTGATAAGGTTATTGAACTTTTGCTATGTGCGATTAGTTGCGTAGCACCAGAAAGTGTTCCAGAGGCAGCCATCATGCTCATGGCTCACATGCCTCAAAGGTTGTGGTCACAGAGATCTAAGTTCCTATTGAACCAAGTAGTTCGGGTAAACAATCAAATACCAAGATTTGAGAGTTAAATCATTATTTTTTGAAAATGATGAACCAAATACATACACATAAGCAATGATGGGCCCTAAATCCATCAAATGGCTTGAAGACATAAAATCCGTGATATTTCCGTACATGAGAAATCAAGTTTTTGGACTTGGAAGACCCTCCGGAAAGGTGTAAAACCTATCGGTCATATTTGGATCTATAAATAGACATGGATGTTTCACATCTATGAAATTGTCGACATGTCGCTAATGAGTTTACGACAACTTTCAAGAAGTTAACTATGACAAGAATTGATCTTTCATAGCGATTTTTAGTCTGGACGGATTAATGTAGCAACCACTACATATAATTTTTTGAACAAATAAAACAAAGTTCTTATAATAGAATGGTTACCTAGGATGTGTACATGACACGATCCAAAGGGTTTTGTTAATTCAAAGGATGCTAAAAGAGCATACAAACTTCAATGGTTGAAGTAAGAACCGTGGATTTGGAATCTTCACCGTGATGAAATGGTTAAAAGGTTTAATTTCATCAGAGACGATGAAGATGCTTGCATTTGAAAGAAATTAAGTGGGAGCGCTGAGACATATTTCTAATACATTATGTGAAAGACATATTGTTGATTAGAAATGATGTATCTTTTATTGAATTGGCTTAAGAATTTCATTTTCAAGAATCACTTAGGCATAATCCAAATATTAGGCATCAATGTCTATATGGATAGATTGAGGCGCTAATATGGTTATGCCAAATGTACATAAATGAGAAATTTAATGAGTTCAATACGGAAAGGACAAGAAAGGTTCTTGCCACACAGAAAGGATTGAATCAAGATTCAAGTGTATTGACACTTGGTAAGTGAAACGAGATTCAAGTGTTTTGACACTTAGTGAGTGAAATCACAAGAATATTTTGATCAATCATACTATGATATGTACACATACAGATATGTCCTATGCTCTAAATGTTATGGGCATATACTAGAATGACTTATAAGATGATCATTGGATGATAGTAAGGATATTCTTATGATCTTTGGAAGAACTATGAATATGTTATTTTTGTAGAGGTGACAAATAGATGGTTAGTACATTGTAAAGTGTTACATTGATACTAGTTTTGTCACAAAATACAAATTAAGTTTATCTCATTTTAAACTATGGGTCGCACAATGTAATGGAAAGGAGATTCCATAACGGATTTGGATGAGTTCCAAAGTGAAGACATTGTGACAGATACTACAAAAAAAGGCTAAGTAAATGACTGTTATTGTAGCATCAAAAGAGGGCATTTGTGTCAAGTAGTTCATTATGAAACTAGGTGTGATTCACAGCAGGCTAGAACTATGAAGATATATTGTACGATAATAGTATCAACATGATTTAACCCCAAGGAACTAAAGGTCTCACCAAAGGACCAAATTTATACAATGTCGTCTCATTGGAGAATGAGTCATGCATAGAGACGCAAAGACATGCAAATACACATGGACTTGAAAGTGTCAGATCCGAGGATTATTTTTACCACTAGCAATCATGTATATACAACACCAGAAAGCCATAAGTTTTGAATGCACAAGTTTTTCAAACTACATTATTGACTCTAGTGCAAGTGGGAGACTGTTGGAGATATGCCCAAGAGGCAATAATAAAGTGGTTATTATTATATCTATATTTATGATAAATGTTTGCATCCCATGCTATAATTGTATTAACCGGAAACATTAATACTTGTGTGATTTGTAAACATGTAAGAGTCCCTAGAAGGCCTCTTGTAATACTAGATTGTTGATTAATTGATGATTATGGTTTCTAGATCATGAACATTGGATGTTATTAATAACAAGGTCATATCGTTAGGAGAATGATGTGATGGACACACACCCACAATAAGCATAGCATAAGATCAAGTCATTAAGTTCGTTTGCTTCAAGCTTTAAAATACATAGTACCCTAATCCTTCGACCATGATATCATGTTAATCACCAACACTGGATGAATGCTTTGATGACAGCAAACACCACTTCGTAACTAGGTGGTTATAAAGGTGGCATTGGGTATTCTGAAAGTATGGATTGAAGCACATGGATAAAGAGTGGGATATCTCTGCGGTGACCCAGCATACCACTGCATGATGTAGTATATTATAGTCGTTTACATAACACCAATGAAACACTGTTCACTGGTATTACATCCCTTAGAATGGCACAACAGAAACACAGCGGGTCCATTACATGGCTAAAGGTTACAACTCACTTATTTACAGAAGATCCAAAGACCACTCTAGGTTAAAGAGAGAGAAAGAACTTATTACGGACAAGGATCAAAGATAAACAACGTGATAACGATTATACTATTAAGTCTAGTATTCTGACTAAGAGATTGGCATTGCTGCTAGTGCAACGCACTACAGAAATAGGTTCTTTGGCTGGAGATTATATCCCTATCTAATCTGTAACTTTTTTGTTCTCTTAAGTTGATGAATATATTGACTTCTATGACTTTATTGAAAAGCCTTAGCTTTTGATGATTCCTGGAGCATAACTTGGTGTGGACATTGTCTTAATGGCTTCAGAATCTAGCAAGGGTTAAGAAGATACTTTGAGTACGAGCCTACTCAGCAAATTCACTAGAAAAGGAGTGTTTGATGCACTATAACTACAGCCACAGACCATAGGTCGTAGGAAATGCAAGTTTTCATAAACATTTATTCAAAGGCTGCTTTTATTCTGAAAAACTATGTCCGTCAGCCTTCACGGGTTTACCAGAAATTTCATGGAGTTCCTTTCCCGCCACGTTCGCAGCTCCTTCCCGGAATAGGGAGTAACAAGTTATAGTTCTTACACTCTGCAGAGGTGCGTCACTTTACCCATGAGAGATTAACTCTTTGTTGCACAACCAGGCAGCTTATTCCCGTCCACAATTCCATGATGTGGGGCCCTGAAGATGATCCAAGCCAATCACTGCCCCCTTTGCAACCTCGCATGCCTCCTTGATGTACACCATGCACACATAAAGGATTACAGAAATGGTTTGTACAAACCGTTAGATGTCAGAACTATCGTGGGACGTTGAGGGTTCCCACCCATATGGTGCATATCCTCTATGAATTACCAATTAATATGCACGCTTTGAGGATAACACCCACGACCTGCACATCCGGCTTCATTCGAGAGGAAGAATATACAGATGACTTCTCCATCCCATTCCAAATCTCATGGTCAACGCGTAATATACCGCGCAAGAATCACTGGCGACATTGGTTGTTAAGTCCAAGGTGGTATAGTTCTGAACAGTGGTATTCCAACTGCCAGATTTAATAGATTAGCTGATCACCCTGGATCAGTAACCAATAGTTCACATTATTATCAAAAATAGTGTTTTCTGATCTTTTTCAAATGCAGGTGATAACAACACTGGATTTGTAAAATACTTTACAAAAAATAAACAAAGGACATGAGCAAGTGTGAACTTGCCTTTTGTGATTGCAAGATTATGCACTCACGGTCATCGAGTCAATATAAGATCCAAAATCTGAAATCAGCATCATTGGTCCGGTAAGGACTAATGTTTAAAGAAGCAACATGCTTTTATGCGTAAGTAATGTGATGCATGTTCTAAGCGCAAATCCCGGGGATAACGTTGTTTTAGGGTTTGGATTCCGAAAACGGTTACTTTGGAATGTGTAGTCTTTTTAGATAAGTTTCATATTTGTGCTTTTATTAAAGTTTATGAATGGTTGTGAACAACACATATGTAGTAGTAAGATATATAAACTTATGATAAAGGATTGCTTGTATAAGAGTTCTTGTTTGAAGATTGCTTGTATAAGAGTTCTTGTTTGAAGTGGCAAAAGGATAACCTTCGAAGAAAAGGTTTCTCTTTTAAGGTCTAAACAAACTTTGTGGTTAGTTAGTGGTGGTTGATGTTATTGGTTTGCCCAAATGGTTTGGCTTGAGTTGCTTTATAACTTAACTACTTCAGACCAAAGTTAACTATAAAACATATAATAATGTTTATAGTGTTGTATTAACATTCTGTAGACTAAAGTTAACTTTAAAATATAGATAGTTTTGTAAGTATAATGCTTATGATATTCGTACTTTGTGTATCTAGAATGTTTTCTTAAAGTTATTTAGGAATGGTTATCTTTTATTGGGTTTAATGGTTTCTTGATTTTATAATAGAGTAATATCAATTATCTTTTCTAGTTAAGTGAGTATAGTTTATAAACCATGGTATATTGTTACTTAACTATTCTTCTTCTTTCTATAGTGTTGTGGTAGTTTTCTTAATTTGATGGTTAATATAGATATAAAAGGTTTGGTGTATTCATAAGTCGTTCTTGAAGGTTTTATTATAGATAGGAATCTTTTTAGAATAAAATCTTCACTTAGGGTTCATGATAAGTTGATAAAAAGATAATTACAATCTTTTAAACCATTTAAGCTTCATTTATTAATATTTAACACTAATACTATTTATTAAACTTAATTTATTCATTTTAGGAATATTAATAAATTTTATTTATCCTTGTATGAATGATTGATGAAGTAAATAAGCTTAAATTTGAGTTATTAACATATCTAAATTTTTTATTTAACTCAAAAGTGGAATATTAGATTTTTAACATGTATATATTATTTTTGTGATTATTTTGGTATATCACATTTATTTTTGTGATTTCTAAATAATAAGATATGATTTTTATAATAAATAATAAATATTTAATTAAGTGAACTAATAATACATGATTATAGTTTTAAATAAGAATTCTTATTTTTCTAAGGTTTTTGGTATTTTATTTATATCATTAACCTTTGCCATTATTAAAATATGAATTATTAAAGTTTTATAACTTATAAAGCCTTTATTAAATAAAATTTATTTAAATAATCATCATAATAATATTGGATAATAGTTTTAAATTGTAGATTTTATTTTTCTGAAAATTTTCATATATTATACATATTTTTCTAAATTATAAATCAAAAGTTATTGATTAAATAAGATTTAATCCTTTATTAGATTTCTGGAATATCATTAATTGAATTATAACATCTTATTTATTTCTGAACAGAAAATACTTTTTACATCGTACTAAGAGCTAACCACAGTCACTGACCAGTGGGCCATTGTCCACCTCAACACGCTATGTGAAGAAAATTCATTTATTACTGACCCTGCGTTGACCCCAGTCAATGACATATGGGCCCGAGGCCATGTCATCAACCACATGGGCAAAGACCGGTCAAATGAGCTGACGTGGTGCGATCATGACGTAACGGTGGCGTCATCACCACCACCGCCATCGATGAGTGGTTACCGGCGACGATATACATCGCCCTAGCAAACAAAATGGACCTAGTTCGAATCAGCGCATCCTACTGAACCTAAGAGTGGCAGCGCCGCTCGGAAATAGTCATCGGAGCTTCAGCTCCGACGAGCTCCGATGGTGGCCGATGGTGGCATATGGTGAAACAGCGATTTGCAATGAGATCCGGCGATTGAATGCTATTGGGAGGTTCAGGAACTCACCCTGATGATGATTGAGTGGTCGACGAGGACATGCGCGGTCGTAATCGAGCTTCCCGACGAGGATTCTGACGAACTGCTGCGAAGAAGAACGACAAAATTCACCTGCTCCAGTGCTCCCCCTGATACAAGCTTCTACCCCGGGGATCTACGGAGGAAGGCGCTTCTCCATGACTGCTCAGAACGGTGTGGGGAGACGTGGTTCGACGGTGAGGGGTGGCTCCGGTGAGCTAGAGTTTCGGTCCCGTTCGCATCTGAGAGGATAAGGAGGAATTGGAGATAGGGATGGAGGCAATGCATCGCGGTGGCCTTCTTATCCCCTCCTGGCAACGACAGCTAGTATCTTGGCGCAAGGCTGACGACAACGACGGCATCGAGTGGCGGCAAGCTCCGCCAGCGAGCTGCCTATGTGCGTGATGATGACGACGATGCAACTTTTGCGGATAACCCCCTGGCAATTTCTTCATATCAACCCGCGGTCCTCTCCTGACCCCACTTGTCACCATGCATAAAAAGAACCTGGATGGTTATCAAGGCTGCTTGTGGGCGTCATATAGGTGTAGGGACGGCCAGGTAGTATTTTTATTTGATTTATCCTTTTTCTATTTTCTGTTTTCTTATTCAGATTTGAATTTGATTTATATTTTGAACCTTTCTTTGTATGATTTGTTTGCTGGATATTTACCACAATACTAAAATATACCAAGTCTAATTTGTGAATTTTTATTATATCCTCTTTTTGTATTTCTTTTATTTACTTAATATGAACCCCCTTGTTAATATTTTATATAAACTTTTCTTATTATTTTTCTCTCCTATTTTAGTTAGGGATTTCTTGAATGATATATTCTTATTTGTTTATAAGCTTAACTCTAATTGGCTTATAGTTTGAATATAAATTTTATTTTTATAATGGTCCTAGATCATTATTTGATGCACGAAACATAAAATACAGTGATATGGTTATTACTACTCCCATTAATTTAGAAAATGAGATAGATATATTCTATTGTGATAAACAAAGAAGCTTAAGGTTTTGAATTATGATTATTTACCCTAGGGTTTAGGGTTTTGCATATACTTAGATTCCTTTATGGATATGGTTCAGGATTTAATGACTAAACACATTGTCTTAGATTTATGATATTTGTTGGAATCTCCCTTTATAACAGAAAGTTACAATTAGGATGTTTTATAGATAAGAATGCATAAAAATGCTCCTAAGTACATATAATTATGATAGTTGGAATTGACAAATATGTGCTTATGTGATTTGCTATAGGAGAATATTCCTATAAAGTAATAGAGACATAAGATGATGGATCAATCACATGAAATGGATATTATGTTGGGCTTAAGATTTAAAGTTGGTTGTTTACCAATAATTACTATCTTCCATAATTCATAATTCTAGACTTCTTATTAAAGAATTCCTTTCCTAGATATACTACCCTTTTGTATCTATCATCATGGTTAACATGATGAATTAGTACTTCACATGAATATTCTGATTCACCTATTATATTTCTAAACTTATTGATAAATCCATTGAATTGATACTAGAGTATTCATAACTTCCTCATATCATGGCTTGGTTGTATTTACTACTCTACTGTTGATAGCATTCCATCCAACAAATAGTTCCTTCAATTCTACTCATACCCTTCTTAATCATTCATTACTAATGTATCTTTATTAGTTGTATGCTTCCAACTACTTTTCTCTAAAGTTGACAATCCTTTAATATCAATAACACCACTTCTATAACTCTATGCTATACTAGGTTTAATTGAATAATATCATCTGTATGCACTTTACTCCAACCCTAATTTTATTTAAGTGGCTTGGAATGACTACTCTGAGATAACTTATCTCTACTAAGGTTCTAATCATGTTCTACCCACCAGTATTACTTATATAAGTATTCAACATTGGTGGCTAAAGAATTACCATTATAATCCTTTAATCATTTATTGCTTAAGTTCTTAGTTGGCTAAGCAAGGGTGTATCCTTCCTACTTTTCATTGTCTTGAATTTATCTCCGTAGGATCCCATATTAGATTTAATGTTATTAATGAACTATGCCCCCTTTAAAGGATTTAAATAAATATTATGATAATACCAAGAAATAGTAGATCAAGGATTGATAGTTAAAGAATTTGTAAATGAATGGGGTATTACACCACATTGATGAACAACTTATATTAAGATAAGTTCCATAAAGATTACTTTAGAAAGAAATATATATATATAGTGGATGATCTTGACTTAATATCTTTCCAACTCCAACTCATTAAAAGAGTTTTTAAGGTTAGGGGTTACTATGTTACTCAGGATGTATGTAGATGAGATTAAGATATAATGGTTTCATTCTTATTATTTGTGTTATATCCTTAACTTGGTACTTGTGAGTGATTATAATGAATACTATAATATGATCACCTAATGATCAAATATAATTCA
The DNA here is from genome assembly GCA_030063025.1 of Avena longiglumis. NCBI lineage: Eukaryota > Viridiplantae > Streptophyta > Magnoliopsida > Poales > Poaceae > Avena > Avena longiglumis. The sequence goes on along the minus strand of CP125974.1, from coordinate 65,443,626 downwards.
CATAGTATTAAGGTTTAACTTATAGTACATTTGATCTACCCTTAGATCAAATCTCCCTTACCAAAAAAATAAGGTATTAGCAAAGGTCTTATTGAAACTTATCGCAGTTAACTTGATGATCTATTTCAATTCCATCAAGCTAAGAGAAGCTCCTGTCACTTTGACAAGTTTTGTTTTAAAAGCGCGAAATTTATTTGGATTGTCTATGCATGAATGCAATGCACACATCTCGGTTCAACTTATTTCTAAGCTCTAATGCTGGGATGTTACAATATCCATCCATATGAAGGATAGATATACTCTGGGCCCTCTCGGTGGAGTGTCATATAATTGTCTTGGAAGCATTTGACTAGGTCACAAGGGATGTCACATCATAGTACGAGTAAAGAGTATTTATCGGTAACGAGGTTGAACTAGGTATGGAGATATCAACGATCGAACCTCGGATAAGTAAAGTATCGTGCGTCAAAGGGAATGAGTATCGTATGTTAAATGGTTCAGTCGATCACGAAGTCATCATTGAATATGTGGGATCCACTATGGATCTCTAGGTCCCGCTATTGGTTATTGATCGGATAGGTGTCTCGATCATTTCTGCATAGTTCACGAATCGTAGGGTAACACACTTAAGGATTCGATGTTGTTTAAGTAGATATGGAATATGAGTTGGAGAACAAATGTTGTTCGGAGTCTCGTATTGGATCCAGGGCATCACGAGGAGATCCGTAACAAAGGGGCAAAACCGCTAATAAGGAAAGGGGAAGAAACTTGGAGTGCATGTTTCCCCCTCCCTCTTTGCCACCTAGTTGGGAAAGGACTCGGCTAGGGCTGGGAACCCTGGAAGCACCCCATATATATAAAGAGGGGTGGGGGAGGGGCACACCCCTTGTCCCTTGCTCCTAACCCTAGGAGCCACCCTCCTCCCTCCTCCATAGGCTTGATCCGGCTTAGGCAAAGCCCTAAAAGGTCTTATCCACCACCACCACCACGCTGTCATGCTGCTAGGATTCCGAGGGGATCTAATACCTCCGCTGCCCGCTAGAACGGGGAGAGGAAGGTATTCATCGACTCCGTATGTGTGACAAGTGTGGAAGCGCTGGCAGAATGCAGCGTCGGAAGGATCGTCTATGAGATCTTGAGATCGGCAAGTGATCGACTACATCAACCACGAGATCCGATCTTGTTAATGCTTTGGATCTACGAGATTTAGTTATTACAATCTCGTTGCACCAATCTCATATATTATATCTTGGCTTTTCCATAGATTGGATCTTAGTTTCATGCGTTCTTGCGGTAGGAATTTTTTGTTTTCCATGCAACAAACCCTAAAGTGGTATCAGAACCAAATCTATGCGTAGATCTGTTGCACGAGTAGAACATAATGGTTTTGTGGGCGTTGATGCTCTTGCTTTTCATGTACTTTGCATCTTGCGGGATGGTGGGATGAAGCGGCCCGGGCTAACCTTACGTGTCGTCGCACATGAGACTTGCTCCACGCTCAACGTGCAACATGTATTGCACAAGTGGCTTTGAGGGTGTCTGTCTCTCCCACCATAGTTAAGATCCAACTTACAATCTGCACTTGACAACACTAGTATCCATGTTGCGGTTCTTGTTCGTAGGTAGGAACGGTTATTATTTGAAAGCCCCAAGCCACGTAAAACATGCAAAAAAAATAAGAGGCATCTAACTTGTTTTTGCAGGGGCATGTGATGTGATATGTCCATGATGTGATTGTGATTATATATGATGTATGAGATGATCCTTATTGTAATGTGGCAACCAGCAGGAGCCTAATGGCTGTCTTCAAATTTTTTAAGACTTGCGTGTCTATTCATCATGTAATAGCTTTATTCCAAGTAGTTGAAATAGTTGTTTTTGGTGATGGACAACCATGAAGCGGCGCCACTTACCTTGACGCCACGCTGGTGATGATGGAGACCATATTTGTTCTTTGGAGATGGAGATCAAAGGCACAAGAAGAAAATCCATATCATATCACATATGTTATGAATTGCATGTGATGTTGATCCTTTTTATGCATCTTTTATTGCTTAGATCACGACCGTAGCATTATAAGATGCCCCTCTCACTAAATATCAAGTAATAAAGTGTGCGTCCTTAGTAGGCACCGTTGTTAAGACTCATCGTTTCGAAGCATCATGTGATGATCAGTGTTATAGATTCTATGTGTGCATACAACAAGTGCAAGCCAGATTTGCACATGCGGATACTAAGGTTAATCTTGACGAGCCTAGCATGTACATACATGGTCTCGGAAAACGGAATACCAAAAGTTAAAGCATGAGTCATATGAATGATATGATGAACATGTTGATTGTTTGCCTTTGAAAATACATCTACTCTCGTGAAGATCGGACTTGGTGTAGTGGATGTGGTTCATGTAATCACTAAGGCAACATAAGGGATGTTGTTTTGAGTGGGAGTTCACCTAGTTAATTTGAGAATTAAATTTGAGCTCAGTTTATCATAAACTTAGTCTAAACTCTTTGCAAATATGTTGTAGATCATGGCGGCCCCTACCATCAAATTTAATGCATTCCTAGAGAAAGAAAGGTTGAAAAACAATGGAAGCAACTTCACGGACTGGCTCCTTAACATGAGGATTGTCCTCAATGTTGGTCATTTGACCTTTCCACTGGATGCACCGCTAGGTGACCAGCTGCAGATTATGCTACCGATGAGGTAAAAAATGTTTACCTCACTCGGAAGAATCATAACTCCATAGTTCAGTGTGCCATATTGTACGGTTTGGAATCAGAGCTTCAGAAGCGCTTTGAGAACCGCGACCCTTGTGATATTGTCAATGATCTCAAGATGATATTTGAAACTCATGCATATATGGACAGATATGAAGCTTCCGAGAAGTTCTTTAATTGTAAGATGGAATAGGGCAGCTCCATTAACGAGCACATGCTCAACATGTCTGGGCACGCCAACAAACTCTAAGATCTGGGAACAAAGATTCCTAATGCGTTGGGGGTTCATCGTGTCCTCCAACCACTACCACCTAGTTACAAGAACATTGTGATGAACTACAACATGCAACATATGGATAAGAAGTTGCCTGAGCTCTTCCCCATGCTAAAAACTGCTGACACTAGAGGAAAAAGGGCCATCCGTTCGCGACCCCTCGGAGCATTAGTCCCGGTTGCGCCAATGGGACTAATCTTAACGCAGCGTCGATTGGAGCGGGCACGGGGCCAGGGGGCATGGGTCCCGGTTGGTAAGGGGGCATGCGTCCCGGTTGGAGCCACCAACCGGGACTAAAGGTTTGGCCACAGCCACATGGCCTGGCACGCACCTTTAGTCCCGGTTGGCTTCAACCGACTAAAGACCCTGCCCTCCATAAATGCAACGCCCACCCCCTCTGCCTCCACTCTGTTTTCGAATGGTATAAGGTGTGAGGGTGTGCTAGTTTTTTCATGCATGCATTGAAGGTGTTTGTTGAAATGTTTGAGTGAAAAATCCGTTGAATTTCTCATAGAACAAAAATATAGAAGGTGTCCGAGACGCACTTGAGCTTTCTCCTCTTTATTTCCCTCGATCGAGGTTAGCAATCTTATCTTTTCTAGGTCATTGATACAATTCATGTGTCGGTGTGAATTGGTTATTTCACTATTTATGATGTCCTGTTTTTGATAAACTTACTTATATGATGCGATGAACGGTCGGGAATGGATGTACGGTGGCGTGGTAGCGGTATATCAAAGGCGTGGATAAATTTATCGATGTGGCTACAAACAAAGAGAATGGATTTATACGTTGTCCATGTGTTCAATGTCGGAACAACAAGGAGTACTCTTCCTCGAAAATCATTCGCGCCACCGATTATGAAAGGTTTCATGCCCAACTATAATTGCTGGACCAAGCACGGGAAAGAGGGGTTATGATGGAAGATGGTGAAGAAGAAGATGATGATAACAACTATCATCATATGTTTCCTGAATCAAATGATACCGCAATGGAAGATAATGGAGAGGAAAAAGGTGAAGAACGGGCATCGATGAGCGGTGATGAACTTGGTAGGGTCATTTCGATGCAAAGCGTGAAACAGAAAATGAGAAGTTGAAGTTAGAGGGCATGTTAGAAGATCACAAGAAATTGTTGTACCCAAATTGTGAAGATGGCAGCACAAAGCTCGGTACCACCTGGAATTGTTGCGATGGAAGGCGAGTGTGGTCTAACCGACTCCTCATTTGAAAAGATGCTGAAAATAATGAAGCAAGTTTCCAAAACATAACGAACTTCCCGAGAGTACCTCTGAAGCAAAGAAGACTCTCTCCTCTGGGATTAGATGTGCAAAAGATACATGCATGCATTAATGCATCCTCTACATGATAAGGAGTATGAGAATTTAGATAAATGCCGGTATGCAGCGTTGCGGTATAAGATCGACGAGATGACCCTGGTGATGTTGAGGGAGAGCCCCTCCTAAGAGGGTTCTGCTAAGGTTATGTGGTATGCTCCTATAATACCAAGGTTGAAACGCATGTTCGAAACAAAGAGCATGACAGTTGTTGCGATGGCACAAAGAAGACCGTAAGAAAGACGGGAGTTGAGACACCTGGCGATGGGTCACGTGGAGAAAAATCGAGAGAGACTTCCCGGACTTTGCGGTGGCGCAAGGAACTTATGGTTTGGTCTAAGTACGGATGGCATGAATCCTTTTGGGGAAGAGCTGCGATCCACACTGGCCCGTGACTCTATGTATCTACAACCTGCCTCCTTGGTTGTGCATGAAGCGTAAGTTCATTATGATGCCAGTGCTCATCCAAGGCCCGAAGCAACCGGGCAACGACATTGATGTGTACCTTAGGCCATTAGTTGAAGAACTCTTACAATTGTGGGGCAAACCAGGTGTACGTGCGTGGGATGAGAACAAACATGAGCCATTTAATCTACGAGGGTTGTTATTCGTAACCATCAATGATTGGCCTGCTCTTAGTAACCTTTCAGGACAGACAAACAAAGGATATAAGGCATGCACCCACTGTTTAGATAAGACCGAAGGTACATATTTGCATAAATGCAAGAAGGTTGTGTACCTAGCGAATCGATGATTTCTTCCGACCAATCATCCCGTAAGAAAGAAAGGCAAGCATTTCAAAGGTGAGGCAGATCACCGGAAGAAGCCTGAACTCCCAGCTGGTGATGATGTATTTGGTATGGTCAAGGACATAGAAGTAATCTTTGGAAAGGGTCCCGGCGGTCAATCAGTTTCGAACGACGTCGCTACAGTACACGCACCCATGTGGAAGAAGAAATCTATATTTTGGGAGCTGCCATATTGGAAAGTCCTGCGTGTCCGCTCTTCAATCGACGTGATGCACGTGACGAAGAATCTCTGCGTGAACCTGCTAGGATTCCTAGGCGTGTATGGGAAGACAAAAGATACACCTTAAGCACGGGAGGACCAACAAATTATGAAATACCCAAAGAACATGCATACAGATAACAAGACGGATAAAGGGCGTCACTTAAGTCGTGCCAGCTATGCTCTTACCAAAGCAGAGAAGGAAATCTTTTTTGAAGTCCTTTACAGTATCAAGGTGTCGTCGGGCTTCTCATCTAATATAAAGGGATAATAAATATGGCGGAGAAAAAGTTCCAAAACCTGAAGTCTCATGACTCACGTGATTATGACGCAGCTTGCTTCCGATTGCATTGAGGGGCTTCTACCGAAAATGTTCGAGTACCCATTGTGAAGCTGTGTGCATTCCTCAATGCAATATCTCGAAGGTAATCAATCCGGATATTACGCCAAGGTTACGAAGGATGTGGTACAATGTCTTGTTAGTTTTGAATTGGTGTTCCCATCCTTCTTCAATATTATGACGCATCTCTGGTTCATCTAGTGGAAGAGATTGCCATTCTCGGTCCGTATTTCTGCACAATATGTTCCCCTTTGAGAGGTTCATGGGAGTCTTAAAGAAATATGTTCATAACCGTGCTAGACTGAAGGAAGCATCTCAAGGGATATGGAGCAGAGGAGGTCATTGAGTTTTGTGTTGACTTTATTCGACCTTAAGCCGATTGGTGTTTCGACTCATGGCATGAGGGAAGACTAAGTGGAAAAGGCACGCTGGGAAAGAAAGCAATGATATGTAGGGACGGGATTCTTTCACTAAAGCACACTACAGTTCTACATAATTCCACCTTGGCAGCCCGTATATGGAGGGACACAAGAATATTGTACGCTCAAAAACCGGGAAGCTGAATCATGGATTCAGATGAACACATGAAGTATTTCGGTGGTTGGATGCGGACACATCTCTTGAATGACACCACTATTGGAGATCATATACTTGTTGGGCGTCACCATCTTCTCTTGTATTGAATTTCCAAAGTACGAAATAAATGGGAATACATTCTACACGATCGCCCAAGATAAAAAGAGCACCAACCAAAATAGTGGTGTCCGCTTTGATGCAATAGACGAGAATGGACAAAAGGACACATATTATGGTTACATAGAGGAGATATGGGAACTAGACTATGGAGTCTCTTTTAAGGTCCCTTTGTTTCGCTGCAAATGGGTCAACCTGAATGGGGAAGGGGTAAAGATAGACCAGTTGTACGGAATGACAACAGTGGATCTCAACAATCTTGGTTATAGAGATGAACCATTCGTCCTATCCAATGATGTGTCTCAGGTTTTCTATGTGAAGGACATGTCCTCCAGACCGAAAAAAATAAAAAAATATGCAAACGAATACATCATATGATGAGCCAAAGCGTCACATAGTTCTTTCAGGGAAAATAAACATTGTGGGAATCGAGGACAAGACAGACATGTCAGAAGATTATAATAAGTTTGATGAAATTCCGCCCTTCACAGTGAAAACTGACCCAAGCATTCCGTTAAGTAAAGAAGATGCTCCATGGTTACGTCTGAAGCGGTCATAAGGAATGACATATGCCAAGAAGTTCATGCTCATATTATGTAACTCTAGTTCATGTCTTTCGCGGTTTGTGGCTTGACTGAAGGATATCTTCATGTTTGTGGCCTTTAGTCCGGTTTTGTAGTCTCAGTTTTAATATTAATAAATGTCTTGAGTGTTAGTCCCATTTTGTGGCTGGACCGGAGTGCCTCTATGACCAGTTTCTGGAGATGCCGGAGGCGGGCTCACGGCATCTCCACTGGCTGGCCACGGTGGTGTCCTCGCCTCGAAAACCATCTTGCAGCTTGTAACTTCACTAACTAGATCAATACGCCTCGGAGCTAACTAATTTCACATATTAGGAGTGCCTCTATGACCAGTTTCGGAGATGCCGGAGGACTGGGCTCGTCCATCTCCTCAACTGGCAGTGGTGTCCTGCTCTCGAAAACCATCTTGCAGCTTGTAACTTCACTAACTAGATCAATACGCCTCGAGCTAACTAATTTCACATATTAGGGAGTGCCTCTATGACCGATTTCTCGGAGATGCGGAGGACTGGGCTCGTCAGCATCTCCTCAAACTGGCCGCAGTGGTGTCCCCTCGCTTCGAAAACCATCTTGCAGCTTGTAACTTCACTAACTAGATCAATACGCCTCGAGCTAACTAATTTCACATATTAGGAGTGCCTCTATGACCAGCTTTCTGGAGATGCGGAGGACGGCTCCGCCGGCATCTCCCCGAATCGCCGTAGTGGTGTCCTGCTCTCTAAAACCATCTTGGAGATGCCTCAAACTGGTGGAGGACTGGACTCACAAGGATGCATATTTATAGTACAAGCTCGGCATAATGTCGACACTCACATAATGTCGACACTCACCCTATTATTAGTGTCGACTCATCTTTAGTCGGTTGGTGTCTCCAACCGACTAAATTCATCTTTAGTCGGTTGGTGACACCATCGGGACAAGGTATAACCATACGACATAATGTCGACACTCACCCCTATTAGTGTTGTTCCGCCCACTGCCCAATCCCTTGATCGCGGTTGGTTTCTCCAACCGAGACTAAATATGAACCCTCTCTTTATATAGGCATTTCCCTCTATTTATTAGGTAACACTTAAGACATTTATTAATATTAAAACCGACAAATCGGGACTAGCTAACACTCAGGCCTAAATCCCCTTTAGTCATAATCATGCCTAGTCCTATAGTACGCAGCTTGTGGTCTTCATCGCTGCGTCATCATCATCGTCATCGTCACACCGCCACTCGGGATCCTCAGCCCATCCATGGCATATACGGGCCATTCCAGCCTCGATTCACGGCGGGTGGAGAGGGTCTCTGGAAGGCGATGCCGCCACCGGACGATGTGGGGCCTGGCGGGTGGACTTGTGGGCACCGTGGCGAGGATGGTCTCTCCGGCGATGTAGCGCATCACTTGATGATATTACGGTTCTCCCACCACGCATTGACGACGTTGTGGTTCACGGTGGCGGGCCATCACCCTCGTACTGGCGAGCTCCCTTTCCGCCTATTAGCGAAGGCATTCGGTGTCATAGTTGTCGGGATCCCACTGGGATCCATCCGCTGCTCGGCGTGAGCTCGTGGTAGAAGTGGTTTGTGATGGCACTGGCGGCGGAACCTTGAGGCAGGAGGACAGAACCCCTCGGCGCTCGACATCCCGTGGCGGCGGTACCCGATGGACAAGGGTAGTTGGGCGCCTGGCCTCGGTCTCCTCGAGGTCGAATGGCCCGATGGCGTTGTCCATTGTTCTAAGAGAGGAAGATGTGGATGTGTGGATAGCCATGACACGATCACCCTAAATATAGAGGGAAAGGGCGGGAAAACTTGGCGTGAAGCTTTGGGAAATGGCGGGAAATATCTTTAGTCCCGGTTAGTGACTACATCCGGGACTAAAAGCTCTAGTAGAAAGGAAAGGGCGGGAAAACTTGGCGGGAAGAGGTGTAGGGGTTCGTAGCATGGAAAACAAAAATTTTCTATCGCATACAAACAAACAAGCCAAGATCTATCTACTAGATTGTAGCAACGAGTCGATAGAGGAACTCACCCTCGAAGATTCCAAAGTGGTTAACGAGAGCGGATTCTCGTGGGTGATGTAGTCGTACTCTTCCCGATCTCAAGATCGTGTAGACGATCCTTCCAGCACGCTCCTGCAAGCGCCCCGCAATCGGTCACACGCTCGTAATACTGACGAAGACCTTCCTCTCCTTGTTCCAAAGAAAATGAGGTTGTAGCACTCTCGCGATTCCGCAGACAACGTGGTACCGAAGTAGAGGGAGATCCTGCAGGCTTAAGCTTGGGTGCAGTATGGTGGAGCTTATGAGAGAGAGGATTAGTGGCCTAGTAATTAGACACACCAATTAGAGGGCTCTAAACCAATTAGAAGGCTCTAAACTGTTGGCTAAAGCAATTAGAAGCTCTAAACCAAAAACTCTAAACCGAGATCTAGAGTAGAAAGTTATGTGTCTATGGGAGGAGCCCTGCCCTCCTTTTATGGGAGGGTGTTCCTTGGCGCCAGGGGAGGAGGAGTCCCTCCCAACTCGCCTAGGGGTTGGCCTTGGAGGAGTCCTACTCCTCCTCCAAGTTGGTTCCAACTCCTCTTGCTTGTTTCCCCAGTTTCTTGTTTTGGCAGTTTGACTTTCAAACTGGACATTTGACTTTTCTGTTTAGGATTCAATTTAATCCTTTATTTGGGACAGCAACAACACTTAGTACATGATGCAATCATTCAATGATCAATGACACATTCATGTACCCTTCCCCGGTCTTGGGACAATCCGAACCTTCTAGAACATTCGATGAAAACACCTAATCATTCCCGAACTCAACGGGACTTTCCTTATATGAATCTTATTCTCCGGACCATTCCGGATCACCTCGTGATATCCGGATCCCATCCGAGACTCAACAACATTCGGTCTCTTTCTCATAATACCATAACTACTCAAACAACGCCTAATCCTTAAGTGTGTCTCCCTACGGTTCGTGAATTATGCGGACATGATCGAGACACTTCTCGAACAATAACCAATAGAGGAATCTGGAAATTCATATGGCTCCCACATATTTCTCGATTACTTTGCGTCGAATGAACCACTTACATACGATACCAATTTCCCTTTGTCTCACGATATGTTACTTATCCGAGGTTATGATCGCGGTATCTACGCATACCTAGTTCAACCTCGTTCGATAAGTACTCTTTTCTCGTTCCCTGATATGTGATCCTTGTGACCAAGTCACATGCTTGCAAGCTAATTGGATGACATTCCACCGAGAGGGCCCAGAGTATATCTATCCGTCATGTGGATGGACAAATCCCACTCTTGATCCATGTGTCTCAACCAATACTTTCCAACACTCAATGCCACTTTTATAACCACCACATTTACGGTGTGGTGTTTGATGTCATCAAAGCATCCATCCGTAAAGGTGATATGCATGATCTCATGGTCGAAGGAATTAGGTTACTATGTATCGTAAAGCATATAGCAATTGAACTAATGAAATGACTTGATCTTTATGCTACGCTTATCTATAGGAGTATGTCCACCATATCATTCTCCTAACGATATGATCTTGTTGTTGATAACATCTCAATGTTCATGATAGGGAAACCACAATCATTAATCAACCAACAAGCTAGTGAAGTATAGAGGCTATACTAGGACTTCAAATTAAGTTTACAAATCACACAAGTATCAATGTTTCCTTGTTAATACTATTATAGCATGAATGCAAACATTTATCATAAACACAAAGATATAATAATAACTACATTTATTATTGCCTCTAGGGCATATCTCCACAGCCTCCCACTTGCACTAGAGTCATCTAATCTAGATTACATGGTAATATACCCAACACCCATGGCAGTTTGGTGTTGGTCATGTTTTGCCCTCGAGAGGTTTAGTCAACGGATCCGCCACATTCAGATCTGTGTACTTTGCAAATCTTTATATCCCCATCCGGATATGTTCTCGAATAGCGTGAAAACGCAGCTTGATATGCTTCACTTCTTGTGTGACCTTGGTTCTTGCGCATTGGCTATGGCCCATGTTATCACAAGAGATAGACATTGGGTCCAGCGCACTTGGAACCACACCAGCTCAGTAATGAACTCCTTCATCCATATCGCTTCTTGTGAAGCCTCCGACCATGTATTCCGATTCAGTTGAAGATCTCGCCACAACGCTTTGCTTTGCACTCCTCCAGCTAACTGCACCATTCAAAATAAATACGATCCGGATTGTGATTTAGAATCATCGGATCGGTGTTCCAACTAGCATCGGTGTAACCATTAACAACGAGCTCATCACCTCCATAAGAAAGAACCATATCCTTAGTCCTTCTCAAGTACTTAAGGATGTTTTTGATCATTGTCCAATGATCCACTCTCGATCACTTTGATATCTGCTAGTTAAACTAACGGATATGCAATGTCGGGTCTAGTACATAGCATGGCATACATTAGAGATCCTATGGCTGAGGCATAGGAGTCTTACTCATCCTTTCTCTATCTTCGCCGATGTCGGACTTTGAGTTTTACTCAAGGTCGTATTAAGCAACATGGGCAAGAACCCTTTCTTGCTTTCTTCCATTCCAAATCTCTTTAGAACTTTGTCCAAATATGTACTTTGTGACAATGATATTTGGCGTTCGATCTATCTCTATAAATCTTTATGCCTAATATGTAAGCTGCTTCGCCAAGATCCTTCATTGAAAAACTATTATTCAAATATTCCTTGACACTATTAAGAAGGTCTACATCATTCCCAATCAACAATATGTCATCCACATACAAGATTAAGAATGCTCTGAGCTCCCACTCACTTTCTTGTAAATACAAGCTTCTCCATAAGTTTGTATAAAACCAAAACTTTTGATTACCTTATCAAAACGTTGATTCCAACTTCGGATGCTTGCTTCAATCCATAGATGGACCGTTGAAGTTTGCATACCTTGTTAGCATCTATAGGATCGACAAAACCTTTGGGTTGCATCATATACAACTCTTCATCAATGTCTCCATTGAGGAATGCTGTTTTGACATCCATCTGCCATATCTCATAATCATAATGTGCAGCGATTGCTAACATAATCCTCACAGACTTTAGCTTCGCATCGGTGAGAAAGTCTCATCGTAGTCAACTCCTTGAATTTGTCGAAACCCTTTTGCGACAAGTCGAGCTTTAAACGATAACATTACCATCTGCTTTCTTCTTGAAAATCCATTTGTTCTCGACCTTCCTACCATCCTAAGTCCACCAAAGTCCATACTTGGTTTTCGTACATGGATCCAATCTCGGATTTCATGGCTTCTTGCCATTTATTGGAATCTGGGCTCATCGCTTCCTCATATGTCTCGGGTCATCGGTGTTGTCCACCATGACATTCATAACGGAATCATACCAACTGGAGGTACGAGTTCTCGTTGACCTCCGAGGTTCTGTAGCAACTTCAACCCAAGTTTCATGATCATCATCATTAGCTTCCTCCCTTATTGGTGCAGGCACCACAGAACTTCTTCCGTCTTGCGCTACTGCAATTTCGAGAGAAGGTTCAACAACCTCGCCGAGTTCTACTTTCCTTCGGTCACTTCTTTCGAGAGAAATTCCTTCTCTAGAAAGGATCCATTCTTAGCAACGAATGTTTTGCCTTGGATCTATGATAGAAGGTATACCCAATAGTTTCCTTGGTATCCTATGAAGACGATTTTTCCGCTTTGGGTTCAAGCTTGTCCGCAGAACTTCTTTACATAGGCTTCACATCCCCAAACTTTAAGGAACGACAATTTAGGTTTCTTCCCAAACCATAATTCATACGGTGTCGTTTCAACGGATTTAGACGGTGCCCTATTTAAAGTGAATGCGGCTGTTTCTAATGCATAACCCCAAAATGATAGCGGTAAATCTGTAAGTGACATCATAGAACGAACCATATCTAAGAGAGTTCGATTACGACGTTCGGACACACCATTACGCTGTGGTGTTCCCGGTGTCAATTGTGAAAGTATTCCGCACTTCTTTAAATGCTCGCCAAACTCGTAACTTAGATATTCACCTCCACGATCAGAACGTAGAAATTTAATCTTTTTGTTACGTTGATTCTCTACCTCACTTTGAAACTCCTTAAACTTCTCGAAAGTTTCGGACTTGTGTTTCATGAAATAGATATACCCATATCTACTCAAGTCATCCGTGAAGGTAAGAACATAACGATAACCACCGCGCGATGCTACACTCATTGGACCATACACATCGGTATGTATGATTTCCAATAAGTCCGTAGCTCGCTCCATCATACCAGAAAATGGAGTCTTAGTCATTTTTCCCATCAGACATGCTTCGCATCTTTCAAGTGATTCAAAATCAAGTGATTCAAGAAGTCCATCGGAATGGAGTTTCTTCATACGTTTCACTCCGATGTGACCAAGACGCAAAGGCCACATATAGGTGAATTATCGCTGATTTCAAACGTTTAGCCTCAATATTGTTGATATGTGTATTTCCACCATCGAGATTCAATAAGAATAGACCATCTATCAAAGGTGCATGTCGTAAAACATATTACTCATATAAATCGAACAACCATTATTCTCTGACTTAAACAAGTAACCGTCTACAATAAACAAGATCCGAGATAATGTTCATGCTCAACGCAGCACTAAATAACAATTATTTAAGTATAAAACTAATCCCGATGGTAGATGAAGAGGTAGTGTGCCGACCGCGATCACATCAACCTTTGATCCGTTTCCCACGCGCATCGTCACCTCGTTCTTCGCTAGCTTCCGTTTATTCTGCAAAGACCTGTTTGAGTTACAAATATGAACCGAACAAGATCAAATACCCGTGCACTACTACGAGTACTAGTGAGATACACATCAATAACATGTATATCAGATATACCTTTCTTCTTGATGTTGCCGCTCTTCAGATCCGCCAAGTACTTTGGGCAATTCCGCTTCCAGTGACCTTCTCCCTTGCAGTAAAAGCACTCAGTTTCGTGCTTAGGTCCAGCCTGGTCTTCTTTCGTGGTAGCTTTCTTACCACCCTTCTTGAAGTGTCCTTTTTCTTAGACTTGCCTTTCTTGAATTTGGTGGTCTTATTGACCAACAACACTTGGTGCTCTTTCTTGATCTCCACTTCGCAGATTTTAACATGGCAAAGAGTTCGCAACGTCTTGTTCATGTTCGCATGTTGTAGTTCATCACAAAGTTCTTGTAACTTGGTGGTAGTGATTGTAGGACACGGTAAATCCCCAAAGCATTAGGAATCACAATACCCAAGCTTTGAAGTTTGTTTGCATGCCGGACATCTTAAGCACATGCTCAGACGGGCTGCCCTCTTCCATCTTGCGCTTAAAGAACTTTTGAAGCCTCATAGCTTTCAATTGCCGCATGAGTCTCAAAAATCAATTTGAGATCCTCGACAATATCATATGGGTGACTCTTCAAACCTTTTCTCAAGCTCGATTCCAAACCATACAAGATAGCACACTGAACTATGGAGTACCGATTCTTAGGCGAGGTAAACATTCTTTACTTCATCGGAAGCATCACCGCAGTGGGTCACCCATGTGCATCCAAAGACATAGGTCAAATTACCAGGTGAGGACAATCCTCAAATTGGAACCAATCCATGTTGCTTCCATTGTTTTTCAACTTTTCTTTCTCTAGGAACGCATTAAAATTGATGGTAGGGGCTGCCATTGATCCTCGAACATATTTGCAATAGTTTAGACTAAGTTTATGACAAATTGAGTTCAAATTAATTAATGAAATTAAACTAGGTGAACTCCCACTCAAAACAATATCCCTCACATTGTTTTAGTGATTACATGAACCAAATCCACTATATCAACACCGATCATCACGAGAGTTGACATAGTTTCAATGGCGAACAATCGTCATGTTCATCATATCTACTATATGACTCATGCTTTACCTTTCGGTGATCCGTGTTCCGAGACCATGTCTGTACATGCTAGGCTCGTCAAGATCAAACCTTAGTTTCTGCATGAGCAAATCTGGCTTGCTCACGTTGTATACACTTGCGTAATCTAGAACACCGATCATCACGAGGTGCTTGAAACAACAAGCTTTAGCAACGGTGCTAACTAAGGGTGAACACTTTATGATTTGAAATTGATGTGCATGAGGATCATCTTATAATGCTACCGTCGTCTACTAAGCAATACAAGATGCATAAAGGATTAACATCACATGCAATTCAATATATATGTGATATGATATGGTTTTTCTTCTTCGTGCCTCCGATCTCCATCTTCAAGCACGAACATGATCTCCATCATCACCGCATTGCATCAAGGTCAATGACGCTTCTCCATGGTTGTCGCCCACGGCTTCAACTATTACAACTACTTTGAATAGACTGCAGGTCTTAACATAAATTAAAGACAACCATATGGCTCCCGGTTATCGACTTACAATAAGGAACATTGCATACATCAAATATAATCACAATCATGGCCATATCACATCATCACCCCCGCAAAACAAAGTTAGACGCTTCTACTTTCTTTGCATATTTTACGTGGTTTGGGGCTTTCAATAAGTGTCGTTCTAACTTACGAACAAGAACCACAACATTGATACTAGCATTGTTGATCACGTTGTAAATTGGATCTTAACTATGCTAGGAGAAACATGCACCATAAAGCCACTTATGCAATACAAGTTACATGTCAAGCGTGGAGCAAGTCTCATGAACGATGTCATGTAAGGTTAGCCGGGCGCTTCATCCCAACATACCGCAAGATGCAAAGTACACAAAAGCAATCTACAATAAAAGCATCAACGCACAATGACCATTGTGTTCTACTCGTCAACAGATCTACATATAGACACGGCTCGATACCCTTTGTAGGGTTCGTAGCATGGAAAACAAAAATTTTCTATCGCATACAAACAAACAAGCCAAGATCTATCTACTAGATTGTAGCAACGAGTCGATAGAGGAACTCACCCTCGAAGATTCCAAAGTGGTTAACGAGCGGATTCTCGTGGGTGATGTAGTCGTACTCTTCCGATCTCAAGATCGTGTAGACGATCCTTCCAGGCCACGTTCGCAGCGCTCCCTTGATCGGTCACGTTCGGTGCTCGGAAGACCTTCCTCTCCCTTGTTCCAAAGAGCGGAGGTTGTAGCACTCTCCTCGCGATTCCGGCAAAGACAACGGCGTGGTACCTAAGTAGAGGGAGATCCCGAGGCTTCGCCTTAAGCGGTGCGAGTATGGTGGAGCTTATGAGAGAGAGGATTAGTGGCCTAGTAATTAGACACACCAATTAGAGGGCTCTAAACCAATTAGAAGGCTCTAAACTGTTGGCTAAAGCAATTAGAAGCTCTAAACCAACAGCTCTAACGGAGATCTAGAGTAGAAAGTTATGTGTCTATGGGAGGCCCTGCCCTCCTTTTATGGGAGGGTGTTCCTTGGCCAGGGGGAGGAGGAGTCCCTCCCAACTCGGCCTAGGGCTGGCGCCTGGAGGAGTCCTACTCCTCCTCGGGTTGGTTCCAACTCCTCTTGCTTGTTTCCACAGTTTCTTGTTTTGGGTTTGACTTTCAAACTGGACATTTGACTTTCTGTTTTAGGATTCAATTTAATCCTTTATTTGGGACAGCAACAACACTTAGTACATGATGCAATCATTCAATGATCAATGACACATTCATGTACCCTTCCCCGGTCTTGGGACAATCGAACCTTCTAGAACATTCCGATGAAAACACGGAATCATTCCCGAACTCAAACGGGACTTTCCTTATATGAATCTTATTCTCCGGACCATTCCGGATCACCTCGTGATATCCGGATCCCATCCGAGACTCAACAACATTCGTCTCTTTCTCATAATACCATAACTACTCAAACAACGCCTAATCCTTAAGTGTGTCTCCCTACGGTTCGTGAATTATGCGGACATGATCGAGACACTTCTCTGAACAATAACCAATAGAGGAATCTGGAAATTCATATGGCTCCCACATATTTCTACGATTACTTTGCGATCGAATGAACCACTTACATACGATACCAATTTCCCTTTGTCTCACGATATGTTACTTATCCGAGGTTATGATCGTCGGTATCTCTGCATACCTAGTTCAACCTCAAGTTCGATAAGTACTCTTTTCTCGTTCCGTGATATGTGATCCCTTGTGACCAAGTCACATGCTTGCAAGCTAATTGGATGACATTCCACCGAGAGGGCCTGAGTATATCTATCCGTCATGTGGATGGACAAATCCACTCTTGATCCATGTGTCTCAACCAATACTTTCCGAACACTCAATGCCACTTTTATAACCACCCATTACGGTGTGGTGTTTGATGTCATCAAAGCATCCATCCGTAAAGGTGATATGCATGATCTCATGGTCGAAGGAATTAGGTTACTATGTATCGTAAAGCATATAGCAATTGAACTAATGAAATGACTTGATCTTTATGCTACGCTTATCTATAGGAGTATGTCCACCATATCATTCTCCTAACGATATGATCTTGTTGTTGATAACATCTCAATGTTCATGATAGGAAACCACAATCATTAATCAACCAACAAGCTAGTGAAGTATAGAGGCTATACTAGGGACTTCAAATTAAGTTTACAAATCACACAAGTATCAATGTTTCCTTGTTAATACTATTATAGCATGAATGCAAACATTTATCATAAACACAAAGATATAATAATAACTACATTTATTATTGCCTCTAGGCATATCTCCAACAAGAGGTGGAAATGGCGGAAAATATTTTTAGTCCCGGTTTGAGAATACATCCGGACTAAATTTGTCCGAACAATGATCATGTTGAAAAACCCTTTTCCATTTTCCGGCGCAAAAAGCGGGTCGTTTTGTGAAGTAACCACCAAAATGCCGTTTCACAATGCTACCGCCCCATTTTCCTAAAATACTAGACCACCTTACATGGACTATCTCCCAACCGGTACATCTCAAACCTTTTCGCCCATCCCGTAAAAGGACAAATGTCTGTAGAATCGGCAGGAAGTGGGTCCGGTTTGTACTACAGTACATGATCTATCGCCTGTGATTTTTTGAAAAATCATTTTAGACTCGCAATATGTGGTTTCTTCAGAGATCCAATGCAAGTTCTAACGATGCCCCCCTATCTTCATGCACACCGTTCACCATAGTTAGAAATTCAGATAATTCAAAACGGCATAATAAATTCAAAAAATCCGAACAATGAAAATCCTTCGTGGTGTCATATTATGTTACATAGTTGAAAGGAAAATACCAGACTTGGTATATTGATCATGTTTCAAAAACCTTCACAAAATGACCTATCATGTTCGAGGTTTCATGGCTTTCGTCCAAATGACCGATGTTATGTGCTGAATCACGACATAGTTTGTGATGTTGTGCCCATATTATGCATGTGTGTGGACATTGGTATGGAGAACAATGTTGCAGAGGAAGTTTTCCTTTTGTCGCACTAAAAGCCCTTTTCCATTTTCCGAAGCAAAAACGGGTCGTTTTGTGAAGTAACCACCAAAATGCCGTTTCACAATGCTACCGTCCCATTTTCCTAAAATACTAGACCACCTTACATGGACTATCTCCCAACCGTACATCTCAAACCTTTTCGTCCATCCCGGTAAAAAGGACAAATGTCTGCCGAATCGGTGGGAAGTGGGTCCGGTTTGTACTACAGGTACATGATCTATCGCCTGTGATTTTTGAAAAATCATTTTAGACTCGCAATATGTGGTTTCTTCAGATCCAATGCAAGTTCTAACGATGCCCGCCCCTATCTTCATGCACACCGTTCGACCATAGTTAGAAATTCGATAATTCAAAACGGGCATAATAAATTCAAAAAAATCCGAACAATGAAAATCCTTCGTGGTGTCATATTATGTTACATAGTTGAAAGGAAAATACCAGACTTGGTATATTGATCATGTTTCAAAAACCTTCACAAAATGACCTATCATGTTCGAGGTTTCATGGCTTTCGGTCCAAATGACCGATGTTATGTCTTTGAATCACGGTATAGTTTGTGATGTTGTGCCCATATTATGCATGTGTGTCGACATTGGTATGGAGAACAATGTTGCAGGAGGAAGTTTTCCTTTTGTCGCATCGGAAAAGCCCTTTTCCATTTTCCAGCGCAAAAGCGGTCGTTTGTGAAGTAACCACCAAAATGCCGTTTCACAATGCTACCGCCCCATTTTCCTAAAATACTAGACCACCTTACATGGACTATCTCCCAACCGTACATCTCAAACCTTTTCGTCCATCCGGGTAAAAGGACAAATGTCTGCAATCGCAGGAAGTGGGTCGGTTTGTACTCAGTACATGATCTATCGCCTGTGATTTTTGAAAAATCATTTTAGACTAAAATATGTGGTTTCTTCGGAGATCCAATGCAAGTTCTAACGATGCGTCCCCTATCTTCATGCACACGGTTCGACCATAGTTAGAAATTCAGATAATTCAAAGCGGGCATAATAAATTCAAAAAATCCGAACAATGAAAATCCTTGGCGTGGTGTCATATTATGTTACATAGTTGAAAGGAAAAATACCGGACTTGGTATATTGATCATGTTTGGAAAAACCTTCACAAAATGACCTATCATGTTCGAGGTTTCATGGCTTTCGGTCCAAATGACCGATGTTATGTCTTGAATGACGGCATAGTTTGTGATGTTGTGCCCATATTATGCATGTGTGTGGACATTGGTATGGAGAACAATGTTGCAGAGGAAGTTTTCCTTTTGTACTCGGAAAAGCCCTTTTCCATTTTCCGAAGCGCATAAAAAAACGTTGTTTTAAAATTAATATTCAAAAATAGAATATAAGTTAATTCATTTTAAAAGGTTACATTAATTATTTTTAAAATAAAATATGTTTTTCAATTATTTATTCAAATCCATACACTTCTTATGTTTAAAGTTTTTCTAAATTCCAAATTGATATTAAAAAATATAAGTTAATTCATTTTTAATTGTAAATGGTTCATATTTTAAATGGTTACATTAATTATTTTTAAAACAGAAAATGTTTTGAATTATTTATTTAAATCCAAACACTTTTTATGTTTAAATTTTTCTAAATTCCAAATTAATATTCAAAAATATAAGTTAATTCATTTTAAAAGGTTACACTAATTATTTTTAAAATAGAATATGTTTTTGAATTATTATTCAAATCCATACACTTCTTATGTTTAAAGTTTTCTAAATTCCAAATTGATATTAAAAAATATAAGTTAATTCATTTTTAATTGTAAATGGTTCATATTTTAAATGGTTACATTAATTATTTTTAAAATGTAAAATGTTTTTGAATTATTTATTCAAATCCAAACACTTCTTATGTTTAAAGTTTTTCTAAATTCCAAATTAATTATCATTTAAAAAACAATACAAATTTAAACCCCAAAATAAAAAATAAAGTGAGGAGAGAGAAAATACCTGAATTTTTTGAAAGCAGAATATGTCGGTTGGAGCCACCAACCGGACTAAAGAGCCCTCCGCCAAGCTGAAAATATTGGAGTATAGGTCGGTTGGTGGCTCCAACCGGACGTGTATTTAGTCCCGGTTGGAGCCACCAACCGACTAAAGGTCCTTTTATAACTGGCGCCTCTTCTTCTTCTTCTTCTTCTTCCCTATCACTTCTCACTTCACCGACGGCGCCCGGCGGCTTGCGACTTCGCCAAGCCTGAAGCTGTCGCTGCTGCCCGCCGCCTCACCCGTCATTGGTCGTCGCCACCGCCGTCAAGCTTCATGCGCCGCCCGCCGTCAGCTGCCCAACGTCTCGCCACCACCTCAACGACCGCCGCCAGCGTCGTCACGCCGCCAGAGGTGCGGCTGCCTCCATCCTGCCCCTCTCCATCATGCCTCATCCTCCCCTCCTCCTCCTCCCCGCCACGGCAGCCAGTGCACCGGCAATGGGTGCGACAATGCCGAGATCTTGCGACAGCGAGATGTGAGGCGGCGATAGCCGAGATGTGTGGCGGCGTCGGCTATGCTGCGGCGGCGTCGTGCGATGCTTGATGGGGTGGCCCAGATCGTCGCCGGCGACCACCGCCGACGCCTCCAGCGCGCCCGTCGGCGTGGCGCCCTACGTTAACCGGGTGGACCTAGATCGCCTAGGGCCCCTAGTCGATGGTTGTGGGTAGGAGCAGGTGTAGAAAGTTAGGGATAGGGTTGATGACGTCGGTGATGCAAGAATGGCTTAATCCTTTTCGAAATGTTTAAAATAGCGAAATTAATATAATTTTGTAAAATCAATAACTAATTCATATTTAATCATAAAATATGTATAATGTATCAAAATGTTCAGAAATTTGAGAGCCATGTGTCTAAGCAAAATGTTTTCTTTTCTGTTTTGTTTAAATTGAAATGGTTTAATTAAATCCATAAATTGATATAATATTGTAAATTCAATAATTAATTATTTATAACAAAGAAAATACAAATAATATATCAAAATGTTCAGAAAAATGAGATCTAACTATTTAACCTATAATCATGCATTGTTCAACAACTTTTAAGACAAGTTTAATTAGAAAACAAAATCAACCCCTCATATACTCCGAGTTTCACTGAGTTAGGGTTTTCACCCTCGTAACCCGTTTAAATTGCCGAGCATGTCTTAGGGTTACTTTTAATACAAATTAACTTGTCATATCATTATCCTTGTCATACTATGGTGCAAAAGGTTTAAACATTTGATTTAATAATTTTAATTTGAATAAAACTTGTAAATTCAATAACTTTTAATCGTAATTTAGAAAATACAAATAATATACCAAAATGTTCGAAAAATGAGAACTATCTATCTATGCCATAATCATGCATTGTTCAACAACTTAAATAACAAGTTTAATTAGAACACCCTAGTAACCCTAACAGTGATTCCGGAGTTCCTTGAGTTAGGGTTTACCCTCTAACCCGATTAACTTGTCGAGCATGCTTTAGGGTTACATTCAATGCACATTAACTTGTCGTATCATCATCATTGCTTGAGCATTGCATCGATGCCATTTGTTGATTGTTTCCCTTTCTTTTCGGTGATTTGGTTCTTCTCGGTAGAATACGATATCGAGATCGAGATCGATTCCAATATGGTATTTTGTTAGTATCTAGTGTTACCTATCTGCTGGATAGTTTCCCTTTTGTAGCCTTATACTCATGTTCCCCTCTCATATGCATCCGAGGTTTCTCCGAACTAGGTTTTACACCCCTCGGAACTCCGGAATATTGATTTTAGTTGATTTTAGCTAGAGTTACCTATCTACTACACAATTTCCTTTTTGTAGCTAGGTTTAGGGTTTCTCTTCATTTTTATTATTGTGTATGTATATATTAGGGTTTCTCCTTAACTTTATCCTTTAGCCACTTTGACTTATTCGTTTTCCACCTATGCGTAAAATATAGACCCACGTCGAGACGAAGAAAAGGAAGAGTTGATCCAAGGTGTGATCCGTGGGAAGATAATTTAGACGTATCAACGTTTACGAACAACTCGGTGAGGGTGATCCTCTTTTACGGAGTAGACAACTTGTTTGAGGTTGAAGGTGTTGCCTTCCAGGGAGAAGGCGATGCCTTGTGTAATCGAAGACGACCGCTCGGCAAGGTGCATGTAATATAAATCAATTCATTAATTAATCATCTGCTATCTATATAGAAATAGTAACGGCGATCTTTCTTCTTTTAGCCCTCCGGATCGAAGGAATCTCTTGAAAAGAGCGAGGCCCAACCAAAAGTTGCAAGACCATGAGAGGTTCAGATCGAAGATGTCAGTAGAGCAATGACCGACTCGAAGTTGTCGCAACCAAATTTGTGGCACAATGCGAGTAATCGTTAGGGACTTAATCCCGATCACCATTAGAAATTGGAATAGGCACTAATGCGGATGAAGAGGAACATGTTTATTTGTCCCTAACCACGCCAAAGATTTCTTGTGGAAGAGGCTCATGGTTAATTTCAAACTACGAAGATAGAGCTGGATCCAAATGCGGAGGATCCAGTTGAGGACGCCACAACATGGGAGAGCCATGGAGGCTAAGGTCGAGTGGGCTTTGAAGAAGATGGCCCGATGTTTCACCTGGAAGAAAAGATTGCACCTTGACTATGTCGTGAAAGAAGACTCGATTTCAAGAATATTCAGTTTGAGAAGATAAAACCATTACGGGATGAGTTTGTGGAATACAAGAAATCGAAAAAGCTAAGAAAATGTCAAAGCGAATAAGTGAATGTTGCTAAGAAGAAGTATCACCATACTATGGGGCAAGGTGGCTACAAGGTTGGCATTCCTAAGTGGGAGAAACTTGAGCAGGAACTGCGTGATAAAAATATCACCCAGGCAGGCGATTGGGTAGAACGTGCAAGGAATTGGTTTTACGGGCATGGGGGCACGTTGGACTCGGAAGGCAGGTGTATATATAACATACGACATAAAGAAGACCCCTTGCCAATCGAGAGGATGAGAAAAGCAGTAAAGGCTGTTAAAGATGGGGACTTCATTCCGATAGAGAATGATGAGCTCACACTGCCCTTGGAAATAAGGAACATGATGGACGAACACGAGGCACAATAGGCTCCCAATCATGGAGGACTGGGTTTCAAGAGAGGAAGAAATATCGATAGAAGCCGTCGGAGGAGGGCAGGCGGCAGCTTGAAGCGAAAGTTAGAAAGAGCGAATGCGTTTAATTGAAGAACGATTAAAGCAACAACAAGATGAAATTAACTCACTTAAAGAGCAAATTACTACTGCCCATCTCAAGCAGACTGCGCATTCGATGCTACCGGCCTCGAATAATCGAAAAGCGATGTGGCTTCCACCGAGGTCCCTGGTGATGACAATGGCGATGTCGATGATGCACCGACGATGGCTCCTGTTGGCTACCCAAGGATGATATCACGTAGATGACACATGCGAGCTACATGTCAAAGTTGTGAACATATCAATGAAGGTGGCGGTCGGCTATGCCTTACCAATTGGACCCACACCAACTTACCACAATCGTCCGGTTCGAGGGCTATCTGTTGTCGGCGTGGATGAAATCATGCCCACCTTTGAGGTTTTGGATCTTCACTACCCTGCTGGTGAAGGGATGTGATCGCTGGGTGACGCAAAACGCCACCATTCTATGGTCAAGGATTGTATCGTGCTTCAAATCACACGCCAAGGCCATCTTCGCCGCCTCACCGTCTCCGGTAATTAGGTCGCCGCCCATGCAGCCGTCTTCGTCGCCTCACCGGCTCCATCGCCTCACCAATCTCCGGTGCAGCCATCGCCAAGGAGCCATCGCGGCGCCTCGGGATAAAAGCGTGGCGCATCGCTCTTGTCGTAAGCGATCGCCGAAACGTAAACAAGAGCCTCTTCCAAAAGTACCAACGGTTCCTCCCAAGAGAGCTTATGACTGTACTGAAGAGGAGACAGCGGCGATCGTTGATGCGGAAACGACAACGTTTTAAGCTAAGGCGGCCGAAAGAGCGAGTTCCCTAGCACCAAAGAAGAAAAAGCCAAAGTGTTGAAAATGCTAAAGACTCTTCATCAACCCGAGCCAAAGCTGTCATCGACTATGAGTTCTATTCTCAAGTCACATGCAGCACAAAAGCCTCAAGAGCAAGATTAATGCAAGCGGAAATCTGTTGCCCAGCTCGAAGAACAAGCAAAACAGACTTGCGCCCCTCTCAAGGTGATTTCTCAAACCAATGTGGGGTCGAGCAAATATGGGGCAAGAGCAGATGATCCAGAGGTAGTTACTGTCTGAAGCTGCCGCTTCTCAAGGTATGAGTATTGCCCAGTACTTATCCCATTAGAGTTCTTCCCGTGAGTGAAGTAGCATACCAATACCGACGGAAAACCTCTCGTCAAACCTGAGGAGGTAAACAATCTTCCAACAAAATGCGAAGATTGCATAACTGTACATGCATGCCACAAGGGCGGCTAAGCGGATAGTCTTGAGGGTTACAAAAAGCATCATGGGAAAGATAAGGATGACATGATATCCATTGAATTTGATGAACTATTTCAATTATTCAATCAAGACGCCTTGGACAAATCGATCATGAGTGCCTATTGCGTAAGTACTAATTATGTAATTAATTTAGTCTCCATCTATAATATTTTGTTTATTGCATGTATATAATCATACTTTAATATGCAGAATGAAGATTCTCGAATGCAGCGGAGGACAAATCTATGACATTGGCTTCATTGACCCATATTGGGTTCATGAAGCTAATCTCAAAATAAGCCCCGTGATACGGAGGATAATATAGTACAGCGTTAAGGTTTGAAGAAACCAAAGGGAAATACTATTTCCTTACAACTTCCAAGTGAGTGTTATTGTCTTGTATACACTTTCTATTTAAACTTTTCGATGTTAAGTATATAATTGATTAGTTTTGCATTCGCAGGTACCACTATATTCTGTTAATCATTCAACTTGACAAAGGGCGTGTACTAGTGATGGACTCGAAACATAAACCCCTTGAGACGTGGAAGGACATGCAGATACTTCTACAGCGGTAATTCTAATCATTACGACACTATATCGGCAACGTTCGTGAATTTTATGATATCAAATACTTAATAACTTATTTTATTCGTTTTCTACGCCGGGCAATTTGGAAGCAGTTCACCAAGAAGGTTAGGGTGTTTGGAAAGAGGAGCTTACATTTCAACCACTAGATGTAAGCACCACTAGCTATATCCGCGCATCTCTTTGATTCTAGTTTTGATACAGTTATTATCATGCTTGATTATTATTTTGATTGAACTCTGTTGTCGTAAAGTGCCTGACGCAGGACGGTAACAATCTATGTGGATACTATGTATGCGAGTTCATCCGCAGGCGTGCGATGAGAAGGGCAGGAATTTAGAGCAACTCCACGTCGTAAACAATTTCTATAGTTTTTAATTACAATCAAATTGTGTTTAGTTTCATATTCATATAGGTGACTCCTTTTTAAATCAGATCGAGCGTCTACGGACGGTCTTACGCCAAAGGATCGCATCACGAGCAATACAGGAGGAATTGGCGGGATTCTTGGATGCGAAGTCCTAAACACACAAGGGAATACTACTCGGCTGTGTATAGACAATAGGAATTGTAAAAATAGCAACTTTCAAGAAATTGGCCGGTAGCATCGAATAGCAACTTTTGTATGTAGTGCATGAACTCGATCTGTGTATTGAATGTAATGTTGTCATGATGATCTTGTATAATATAAGGTTCCTTCATTGATAAGTGCAAAACACTAAATAAACAATAAAACAACCTAAATGAATTCTCTGCCGCGGCACAAAAAGTGGCGAAAATGCTATCGCGGCAACAAAATGTGCCAAAATGAATTCTGCGCGGCAGAAATGGGCAAATCTTGGCGGCAGGTTATTAGTCGGTTCGTGTTACGAACCGGGACTAATCTCCACCTCAGCTCGATGCCGCCACGTGTGCCCCATTTGTCCCGGTTGGTGGGGCAACCGGGACTAATGGTTGGAGCTTTAGTCCCGATTGCCCTGTCCCGGTTGGGCAACCGGGACTAATGGCCTTACCAACCGGGACGCATGGGGCGTTTTCTACCAGTGTGAAGTGGAGATTAAGAAAGAGCACTAAGTGTTGATGGTCAATAAGACCACCAATTTCAGGAAGCAAGGCAAGCCTAATAACAAGGGCAAGTTCAGGAAGGGCAGCAAGAAAGATGTCGCACCTTATAAGAATCCCAAGGATGGTCCTAAGCATGATACTGATTATTTCTACTACATGGGTGAAGGTCACTGGAAGCGTAATTGCCCCAAGTACCTGGCAGATCTGAAGAAAGACAAAATCAAGAAGAAAGGTATATTCGATATGTTATTTATGTGTATCTTAATAGTAATCGTAGTAGTGCCTAGGTATTTGATACTGGTTTGGTTGCTCATATTTGTGAATCGAAACATGTGTTGCAAAATAAACGAAGACTAGCACGAGACGAGGTGATGATGCACATTGGAAATGGCTCCAAGGTTGATGTGATCGCCGTCGGCACGCTCCCTCTTCATCTATCGTCGGGACCGAGCAGGACGCAGGAGGGTGGGGAGGAGGCCGTCGAGCATGCGACGGCGCCCTGGGGGACCGGATGCGGCGCGCCGCCGCCAGGAATTCCGCTAACGTGGGGGAGGGAGGGGGAGAATCGCCGGGCGGCCTCCGCCGCCACCGCTTCCGCCTCCTCCTCCTCGTCGGCGACATCGGCCCAACAGCGCCCGCGGAGGTCCTCCGCGTCCTGCGCCGGGGCGCGCGACGGCGACTGGGACGGGGCCATCGCCCACTGGCCGGCCACCTGCAAAAAGCGGCGGCTTTCGCCGGGAGGGGAGGGAGACCGCCTGCGGGAAGACGACGTCGAGCAGTAGCCCCCGCCGGGAGGGCCGTGGCAGCGGCTAGGGCGGCGAGCAGGGCCCCCTTACCAGCCGGTGGCGGGGCGCGTCGGCGAGCGCGGGGCCTGGACCTCCATCCGCCTGCGATGGACTAATCCTAAAGCAGTTTCCACCGACCTTATCTAATAAATCATGAAGCACATCATGAACTGTAAAGCAATCAGTCCCTTCTTGTTGCAGAAATGAGCATGACACCAACTCTTGAATGTATCCCTCAGCTACATCTTCTAAGGCCCCCTTCTTTTCAGCTTCTTGGCTAGCTTCTCACAAAAGCTACTCTCGACCAGCTTCTCCCAGAATCTCATCTGCCAAAATCGTTTATACTTTTAAATTGACATTAAAACTACTAATTAAGAAGTTTGAACGAATTTGAAAATAAGATTCTGGGAGAAGCTGGTCGAAGATAGCTTCTTGAAGAAGCTGGCCAATAATCTGAAAAGAAGGGGGCCTAAGTCCTTTGTTGCACAACTGCTCTTTACAAACCCCTGTGCAGCCCATAGGTGAACTAGATCGGTCATTCTCAACCTGGATCCTTTGGGGAAAATACTGCAGTATTCCATGCATTGCCTGATGTCTGGCCCAAGACGTTGATAGCTCAACCAAAAAGCACGCATGTCGTCATTCAAAATGTCTGAATTTACCTGTTTATAATTACACTGATTATTACGTTATCAGTTTATAGGAATATTATAGTGCCATTTTTAATGTAAATACATAAGCATACGATATGTTTGTCCACACAACATAAATATATAATTTAACTTTGAAAGCCTACATAATATCAGTATGTAAAACATGGTTGGATCCACATAGTTCGCAAGAACACGCAAGAGCCTCGATGGAACCCAGGAGCCCTATGCGATTTTTTTTTTGCAAAGAACAAAAATTTGAATTCAAAGTTTTCAAAAAAATCTGAAAAAATATCTATATGTAGCCAGCAATGAAATATACTAGTGCGTAGATTTTAAGATCGAAATACTACTGTATGTATTTGCGCTCAGCAAAAAAGACAAAATCCCCACTTTATTGTGTTGTTGAACACTGTTCACCGACGACAAAAACTGAATTTGTCATTTTTGCTGAGCCTAATATACAAAGATTTTTATTTGAAATTTTAAAAATTAGTAGATTTCATGGTTGGCTACATCTATGTATTTATTTTAGAATTTTTAAAACTTTGATTCGAATTTTTGGAGTTTGAAATAACGGGCTCCGTGCAGCCCGGGAGCCACCACGCCGCACTCGCA
The DNA here is from genome assembly GCA_030063025.1 of Avena longiglumis. Classification (NCBI taxonomy): domain Eukaryota; kingdom Viridiplantae; phylum Streptophyta; class Magnoliopsida; order Poales; family Poaceae; genus Avena; species Avena longiglumis. The sequence goes on along the minus strand of CP125974.1, from coordinate 65,415,029 downwards.
AGAGCACATGCTTCGGACTAACGGAGATTTCAAAAGGAACTTTTTAAAAATGTACATGTTTGCACTCTATATGTGGGTGAAGAAGTTTCATGAAATTGTGTACTTTTTGGCAGCTAAAGGGAAAACAGAAAATTCAGTGCTCAAAACGAAACAAAATTAAGTGATGTGATTGTTTATTTCTACACAAGGTGCAAAATTTATATTTGTTCCATGAACATATACAAGCTCACAAAACACATGAATATATACATGTGTAATTCTCTTTTTAACATTTTGAAATTTGAAATATTTTTTCACTTGAGAACCGGTGCCCCACCTGCAGCTTTGAATTAATCACATAAATATATAGTATTTAAGTATGAATAAAATCACCCAGTGGCTCAGAGCAATAAAAAGTGAATGTAGATGTACACAGCAAGTTCTTGAAAGTATGTTTTTTGGGAGAATGCCATGGATTCCGGTGGAGTATCCTTACCTGCCGTGAAGTAATCACGCCAGTTTTGACATCTTCGTCAATGTTTTCTGTTTCATCGAGTCTATTGATTATATGTTGTATAGTTGGTCTCTTTGTCGGGTGGAAGTTGGTACACTGTATTCCTATCTCAATGCATGCTCTTACTTGTTCTAGTTGTACCTCACTCTCTGATTCCTCCAACATGTCACTCCAACTTTCAACTACCTACAAATTGGATTTGTGAATAATGAGAATAAGTGCCATCATTTAAAATGTGAAACTAAAGTATGTTGTACTGCACACTAGGAACATACATGTTATTTTTTGGGAGAATGCCATTTTTTATTTATTTTTGGTGTTCCATGTGCAAAGAATTATATAGAGCAACATGAAAAAGGGAATGTAGATTTTTCATGGACCATTTATTTGTTACAACTAAGATGTTGAACCCTGTCTATCTGTTTGTTTGCTTGTCTGACAGTCAGTTTGTAACCCTGTAACAAACTCTTCTATGAAATGAAAATAAATTCAAAGTATTTGCGTTTTCCAGAAACTAAGATGTTGAACCATGTTTTAAAATAAATGCGACATTGAACTAAATTTTATAGCTAAAATAAAGATTTTAATCTGGTCTAAGATGGTAATTTGTGGGACTTTGAAGTGCTATGACAATATTTGGTCCAATATGATACTCTTATGCCTTTAAAAAGAGAAGTAAGGCATTAGATTTTAAGTACAACCTTTTATTTCGAAGGAAGAAGTAAATTGTTCTTACCTTGTCAACAACGTGACACCCCTTAGTTCTGGTGAGTATCTCTACGATTACTACACCAAGACTGTAGATATCAAGCCGGTATGAATGCTGGTATGTGACTCCAGTATGGTTAAAGGATTCTGGTGCTAAATATCCACTGCATAAATATATATTCGTGTGATTGGTATTTGAGCAAGGTAACACAATGTTGGTGTAAATCATGGCAGAAGACTGGGATTTCAAAAGGCTTAGCGAACTTACAAAGTTCCAGCTATCTTAGTAATAACCCGGCTTTGCATTTCATCAAAATGCCTTGATATACCGAAATCAGTAATTTTCGGCACCCAATTATCATCCAACAGAATATTTGCGGGCTTTAGATCTAAGTGGACAATATTTTTCCGATGAAGATAATGTAACCCATGACAAATTCCTTTGATAATATTGAAGCGGTCTCTCCACCGAAGTCCGTGAGACGTATCTTGAAGGGGAGAATATAAAGTCAGTTCAGTACTTATTGAATTTAACAAACAAATAAAGCTGAAAAGAAAAAATGCGTGCCACATGATCATACCAGTGATATATTTATCAAGGCTTCCTTTAGGAAGATACTCGAAGCAAAGCAACCTTTGATATACATCCGCCATGACGAATTTTCCATTGTAACTTTCCACATTCCCTTGCGTGTCAGCACAATATCCTAGAAATCGTACTACATTTTTGTGTTTCGCCATCATGAGACATTCAACTTCTCGGTGGAACTCCTTGTCATCCATAAACGGATTGGAAATCCTTTTTACGGCCACAGCCTTATTCTCAAGCATTCCCTGGAGCGAGAATATTCTTTGTCAGCTATTCCAGTTTTCATATAACTAGCTAATTAAATGCCCGCGCGTTGCCGCTCATCCATATCCCTCTCAATCTTTGTCTTAAACTATGTCTTCATTTTGTTACACATGATGTAGAAAAATCTAATCATCCATACATAAGCACTAAATGATATAAATCAATATTTCCCATATCATCAATACATATTTCAAAATTTAGACTGTAATTTTAAATTTGGTGTCTCAATATTTGAATCTGAATCCATACAAATTCATAACATGGCGAACAATAATCATTAAAATTAGAACAAAAGGATATTTGTTCAGTCATATGCCAAGCTATAAGTCCGATCCATGGGTCGAGTTCCTCGCATCATCCTGCAACCAATAATTTAGTGGCATTCTAGGTGGTCGGTTATGTTTAAATTACTCCATGAAATGCCCTTTCTTAATATATATATATATAGCACATGTGCCCGTGCTTAGCTACAGATTGATTTTTATTTGTACTATTTGTTAATGTCCTGAGCTTCTCTTTCCCCCTCATTTTTCCAATTTGGTTCTCAAATTTGGCAACAAATTCAGCAAAATTTTAAATTCCAAGCCCAAATGTACCTACGCATCCCTTTTCTCTGCCGCCTTTTGCTTGTACAGGACTATCTTTGTATCACTTGGAACTGGAATATCCCATAAAGGCCAAGAGGAAGCAGCATTAGAACTCCTGTACATACGGTGAAGGAGCAGTCTTCTTCATGTCTGAACATGACCCGCCGCCACCGACGCGTCAGGCCGCCATGCCAACATGCGCGCTGGCCTCTTCTCCTTCGGCTCACCAGTCACCTGACCTCGTCGCGGCGGTGCTGTGTTTTCGTCCATCCCACTAGCTCCTTGTCCAACGAATCGGATCAGGAGCGAGCTGAGGTGGTTCCTCGCTCTTTACAAAACTAAAACATCTTATATTTTAAAACGGAGAGAGTAGTATAGATTTTTTATCAAGACAGGGGCAGGTCAGAGTTATTTTACCATGTAAACCACCGCGAATCCACCTCTGCCAATTTCCTGCTCATCCGAGAAACCATTTGTGATTTCTTCCAGTAGAGACAGCGGCAGGGCCTTCGGCTCTGCAGTTTCATCACATAGCATGCACTCCAGATCCCATGGTGTAATAACAGATTGACGCGTCGTTCCTGATGCTACCAGGCACTCTTCTGTTCTCGCAATCTTGTTTGCTCTTTTGGCAAAGTCCAGGTCCCTTGGTGTAATTGTAGGTCGGCGATCCATTTGAAGTTAAGTGCCACGGTAGCCCTGAAACAAGAGAAAGCACAACATTTGTGAGGCTACTAGGCTCAGCTCCACCAATTACTCGAGTTTTTTAGATAATTATGGAAGGCATAATTACACAACGATCAGGCAGTTGTTTAAATTTAAAAAAATAATGTATAGAAATAAATCTATTGTATCAGATCTTGTTCGTCCTTCTGATCCACTGCAATCAAGTTCATTCCATATCCGAATGAGCAGGGGATCTGAACTTAAATTCCATCTAATTAACCAAGACATACTAGATGAGATATAAACAGGAATGACAATCATTAACACTGGACACGTATATTTTCTTTCCTATTATATTTTCTTACATGGTCCAACAAGGTGATTGAGCGAACACAGATCCTGGGTCAAGAAAATGTGGAGAAGATTGTTTCAAACAAAATTTGGTGATTACCTGGCAAACGTAGTCAAGGCGGCGGGCTTGAATTAAATGATTTCCACACCATAGGACGACGGACAGTCTCTCAGCCTGTGAAAGGAAGAAGAGCAGATTTTTTTTTTTTTTTGAACGGGGAAGGGACCCGAAGGTCCCAGAAGCTGTATTACTCAAAAGGCAGTTTTACAAACAGGACCCTTGCAAACACAAAGGGATAAAAGCAGTCCTGAAATTTTACACGAAGGACCCTAAAGAAAAAACAGAGAAAGCAATCCGGTCCTTCACTGCCATCGCTCGAAATAGATCTCGAAGAACGGCCGCCGCCGCCGGCACCGGGGACTACGCCACTTGGTCCGTCGTCGTCGATGTGCGCCGCCTTGAGATCAGAAGACCTCCAAACCTGGAGGAAGAAGAAACTGTGGTGCCAGCCCCACACCACAGCGCGGAGAGGCCTCTGCTGGCCAAGGATCACGTTGGCACCATTGCCTTCGTGGATGAGCTCCGCCGATGAGCTTCTGTCGCCATCCCCGGGCCACGCTCCCTTCGCAACTTCCTGCACTTGACGCCTCCATGACTCCAAGCCAGAGAAGAAGCAGAGAACCAGGCCCAAACACAAGACTCCAACTGCCGCCACTGCGAAGGAAAGGCGGTGCGGTGTTCTTCCTCCTCGCCACCACGGCCGGCCAGGAAGAACAAGCCACAACACCCTGCGCCTCTTCGCCTCTCCCCCCCGCTTCCACAGCCGGCCAGGAGAGGAGGAGAAACGCAGCTCCACCGCACCACGACGAACACCGGCTTTATTAACGGAGACCGCAAGCCCTTCCTCGCCGCCGCGCTTCAACCGTTGAAGCCACGACCAGACGTTGAAGAACTCGACGCCCTGGATCTTGCCGCAAAGATCCAGATTCCAGCTCCAAGACTCCACTACGGGAAAACACCTACACCTACAGCTACAACTACCGCCGGCACCTCCCCTCAGCCATCCCTCGCCGGCGTCGCCGGCGAGAGAGGCCTCGGTTCGGGCCGGATCTGGCGCGGGAGGCTTCAACTACAGTAGCAGAGAGGGGTGGGGGGTTGAGAGACCGCACACAAGAAGAGCAGATATGGGGAACCTCTGAGACTTGAGAACCATCACCTTCATAGAGGTGAGATCTTATATCAGGTCTCTTGCCAAAGGAAGAAGAGAGAGAGAGATCAGAGACCATGTGAGTATAATTTACTAATGAGTGGGCTTCTTTTTAATACTACTTGTAAGCAGTCCACTACTGCTTTTGACCTTGGCTTGCAACTGGTACGGGAAAGAGCTGTCCGTAGATAAACTTGGCTTGCGACTTGATTGGATGGGAAGAGCTGACCTCCAAATATATGTAGATCCAGTTGAGTGCTATGAATTAATTAATAACCTCATGCCAGTATGGATCTAGATGCTTTTTTTTTGCGGGGAAAGACTTATATTACTCATATCAACATTCAGTGATTACATTCTCGACGACATATGCTTAGTAGACCATCAGGTCCGGACCCAAGCCAAATAGCTGTACGAGTCTTAGATCTAGCCAAGTTTGCCATGAAATGACTACTATTATTTTGGATCCTCCTAATATGAGTAATACTTGTCTGACGAACCTTCATCAACGTTTTGATCTCCTCTATCATTATAGAAAATATAGACCGATCCATCTCTCCATTCTTTAGTGCATTAACCATCTCCAAGCAATCCACTTCAATAGTCAGAGGTTTGTTACATCAATGCAGGGCCAGGGATATACCTTCCAACAGCGCTCCATGTTCAGCTCCAAGAGCATCACCGCAACAGGCCAATTGACGGCAAGATGATATGATGATTTCTCCATTGTGGTCACGAAAGACAATACCAGCACCTGCACTGCCATCGCATCCAAAAGGACCATATATATTCAGCTTAGCCCATCCTTCAAGTGGCAGACTCCAACCCGGCAGGATGACAGGTTGCTGAACTGTGTGCATTAGTTGCTCATCGGGGTCCATAATAAACTTGCCTTTGATAATATTTTCAAGCGGATGATGCTTTACTTGGAAAATAGAATCAAGATAGCTCACCAGAAAACGCCTAGAAACATCCAACGGAGGCGGTGGCTTATCATGAACAATTTCATTGCGGTCGTGCCATATTCTTCATAAGGTCATCAGAACTCTGCTGATCATTGCATGTGACCTGAATTGATGATGGAGACAGGCGATGGAAGCTTCCATAGTTGAGCCATATATGTCCACAGCTGCATGCCGATATTACACCTGAGGACGGGGTGGAAATTGTCCTCTGGCTCCTGACCACACACAGAGCAATAATCAGAGGCCTCCAAATTGCGGATGTCCTTATTTTTCCAAGTTGGCAATGAGTCTATAGCCAGCCTCCAAGCGAAGTGCTGAACCTTAGGAGGTATAGATGATTCCAAACAAGATTCCACATCTTCCTCGAACCGTCCGGTACAGAGCTAGTAGAAACAGTAGAGGCTCTCCAAGACTCCTCCATACCAAATCTATACGCGCTTCCAACAGTGAAGAGGCCATGTTTGGAAGGCGCCCAAGCCAGCTGATCATCCAACAATCTCGGTGATGGGACTATTTTTAGTATCTCTGACACATCAGCTGGAATGAAGTATTGGTTTAAGAGATCAGTTCGCCACCGACCATGTTGATCAATCAACTCATTGAAAAAACGAAGCCGACATCTATTTTTCTGCGATATCGGGCGGAAGGAGGGCCTAGGTAACCAGGGATCTCTCCACATCCTGATTTGTTGTCCATTGCCAATACTCCAAATCAGACCCTTCTTCAACAAATCTAGTCCATATGAAATCGCCTGCCATGTGGAGGAAGCGTTACCCGTGAAGATTGTATCTTCTAATCTTCCATTAGGTTAATACTTTGCCTTAAGCACTCTAGCACAAAGGCTATCCGGTTTCATAATTAATCACCAGGCTTGCCTAGCGAGGAGTGCTTGATTGAACATACGGAAATCACGAAAACCAAGGCCTCCTTGATTCTTTGGCCTTTGCATTTTCTCCCATGACCGCCAATGTGTCTTCCTTTTACTGTCCTTTGATCCCCGATAAAAGTTCCTCACCATTTTTGTGAGGTCATCACACACAGAAAAGGGAAGCTTAAAGACTCCCATAATGTAAACTGGAAGAGCTTGAGCAACTGCCTTAATGAAAACCTCCCTTCCAGCTTGAGCAAGGTTTCCATCACGCCACAGCACCAAACGCATAGCCAATTGCGCTTGGATATTCTGTAGTTTACCCCTAGACATGCGTCCATCCGGTGTAGGAAGACCCAAGTACTTTTCATCGAAAATCAGATTTGTAACTTGGAGAGCTAGCCGAATACCATCCTGCACTTCAGCCACACATGAATCTCCAAATAGCAAGGAGCATTTTGCAGGGTTTATAAGTTGACTCGTAGAAGAAGCATAGACATCCAGGGCTTGCTTGACAGCGCCTGCTTGGGAAACATTAGCTTTGAAGAAAAGCAATGTATCATCAGTGAAAAGCAGGTGTGAAATACCAGGGGCCCTCCGGCACACTTTGATAGGAGATATGGCATTCTCGACAATTCCTTTATTCAGGAGAGCAGACCAACCATCAGCAACAAAAAAGAATAAGAATGGAGATAACTGGTCACCTTGTCGTAGCCCATGCGACGTTGCAAATGAATCCAAGAGGGTCCCATTGAATTTTACAGAATAGCTCACCGACGTTACACATGACATAATCCAATCAACGAACCGGTGAGAGAAACCCAACTTTTGCATCACTTGCCTCAAAAATGACCAATCAACCCGATCATACGCCTTAGAGAGATCAATCTTATATGCACAGTAGCTCTTTGTAGGATCATTTTCTTGTTTGATATGATGAATACATTCAAAGGCAAGAAGGGCATTGGCTGTAATCATCCTCCCAGGAACAAACGCACTTTGGGATGGTGAGATAATATCATCAAGGAGGGGCCTTAGACGGTTAACAAAGCATTTTGAAACAACTTTATAGACAACGTTGCACAAACTGATAGGGAGATAATTGGATAACTTAGTTGGATTTGATACCTTAGGAATCAAAACAATAGAGGTATTATTTACTCCTTCTGGCATGATACCTGTTTTGAAAAACTCCTGGACAACACCAATGACTTTCTCCTTCAACGTCCCCCAATTCCGTTGGAAGAACCTAGCTGGAAAACCATCTGGGCCCGGTGCTTTTAATGGACCAATCTGAAAAGGCGCATCATAGATTTCTTTCTCAGAGAAATCGTTGCACAACATGTCATTTGATTCATCCGAAATACGCCTCTCAACCAGATCAACTACCGGTTTCGGATCCAAACCAACATCCGCAGAAAAAAGTGAAGAGAAGTACTCGTTGACCATGGCCTTCATAGTAGGGACATCATCATGAACAACGCCAAGGTCGTCCTGCAATTTGCGGATTTTATTTTTCCGTGCTCTCTAGACTGCTTTTTTATAGAAAAATTTGGTGTTTCTATCACCCTCCTTTAGCCAGGTAAGATGCGATCTCTGTATCCACATCATCTCCTCCCGGTACATTAACTCATTCATTCTATCAGTAACTTGCCTGATTTCCTGCCTGTCCGCATTCATAAGCATAAGCTACTTCAGTTGCTCGCGGGACTTCTGCAGCTCTAATTTGACACTACCAAATTTTTCTTTACTCCATTCTTGTAATTTGGACATAGTACTGCCAAGAGCTGAACCAATAGCACCCAAGTCCTTTACCGAACCAAAGGAATCCCAGGAATTCTTTATTACCTCAGGAAGGGAGCACTCACGTTCCCACATTACTTCATATTGTTTGCATCGCTTCCCACCACGTTGTATATCTTCCTTTTCACTAGAGACCAATAGCGCAACATGGTCAGAGCATGGGGTCACAATGTGCTTAACCGAATAATGAGGGAACGAGTTACGCCACGAGTTTGATGCAAGAGCTCGATCCAAGCGCACTTTAACATTAGCGACACCAGCCCTCTTGTTATCGTATGTGTAGGGAACTCCCGTGAAACCCAAATCAACTAGTTCACATGCTTCAATAACATCCCTGAAAGCAGCCATTTGAGCCTCTGACCTAGGTGAGTTCGAGAAGTGTTCGAAACTCCAAAGGCATTCATTGAAATCCCCTACAACAAGCCATGGAAGATCATGGCGCGTATTTAGCTGAAGCATCTTTTCCCAAATAAGATGACGATGTTCAGTTCTAGGCTCCCCATAAATACAAGTAAGCCTCCATTGGGAAGTATCTCCATCCAGGCTATTAATAGTAAGATCAATGAACCGGTCCTCCACATCCTCAATGGTAACCCGCAGCGAATCATGCCAATACACCGCCAATCCACCACTGAAACCTTCGCTGTCTTTACCAGCAAACCCTCGCAAACCAAAGCGACCACGGAAACTTCTCATCTTATCAGCTTTCTGTCGTGTCTCACACAAAAACACCACAGAAGTGGAATGCGACTGGATTAGTGTTGCAACCCCTCGAACTATCCGAGGGTCCCCCCCCTCGACAGTTCAGGCCTAAAAGATTCATTGGGATGGGCGGTGCCCCGTCATGGAGCCCGCCAAATTTGCATTAACATTATCCAAGTCAGTTGTATTCATATTATCAGATCGTCCAGCACCATCCATGTTTCCAGCAGTGGAATCATCAGTCCTGCTTCTCTTTGGATCCCTCTTGGTCGAAGGGCTCGCCGGGATAACTGGTAGTTCTTTCTGAAATTGTTGTACCAGCGCATTCACCCCAGGAATGACCTTTAAGTTCTAAGAATTAACCACATACTGCTGACCCGAACGACCAAGGTCTAGATTCATAGGATCTGCAGAGTCGACTAAGCCATCCTTCCCGACCTGAGTTGAATAAAAGTCATCATAACTTGGCTCATCCATGCTTCCTCTGCCACGACCACGACCAGCTCCTCTTCCACGGCCTCTGCCCCTTCCAGCACCACGAATAGCCCATGAAGCTTTCAGATTCTTGTAGATTAAGGTTTCAGGGGCATGAAACCCATCCCCATGTTCTGTGTCCAGGTGACCAATCATGCCGCAAAAGGCACACCAATCCGGCAGGCGCTCGTACTTCACAAGAAACAATTGGCTTTTACTTTCTCTGATCATTGAAACGACAATTTTTAGCTGTTTCCTCACATCATACTTGATCCTCACACGGTAAAAATTTCCTATGAAATCAGACGAAACCGGTTCTACTCCAACAACAGGACCAACTTTAGCTGCTAGCACTTCAAGCATGGGCCGGAATCCTATCGGCAGATCATGGATTTGGATCCATATCTTAAAAGTGTGGAGATCAATCAGCGATGGCTTATTAAAACCATCATACTCAGCCATCAGGACAGGATGCCCCCTGAACGTCCATGGTCCTCCCTCCATCACTTTATCCCAATCGCCCAGGCACGAAAACTGCATAGTATACATGTTGTTATCAAGTGCTCAAAAGTTCACCTCCTGCGCCAGATCCCAAGCCGTCCTCATGTTCTTGAAGAACCAAAAGTCCCTGAACTCCTGATCTGTATAAACCCTAGCGATCGCCAACAACTTGGTGACTTCCGCCGACAGGGGGATTTGGTCCTCGTAAACAACATCATCAAGATCATCCTCCCGCAAACCGAGACGATTCATCATCCCATTCAGATCATCACTGGTTCCTCCCGCGTTCGACGCGGCAGCAGCCATCCGAGCCCTAGCCCGTGCTTGGCCCCGGAGAGACTTGCCCTACACCCAGACCAAGGCGGAACGAACGACAGGCGAGCCTAGCGCGATCGGTAGGAGGGCGAGGGTAAGAGATTTGTACGAGATCTCGACGCCGAACGAAGTCGGCGGGAGGAAAACGAAACCCTAGCGAGAGGGGAGGTAAACTAAACTACTCACTTCGTTCGCTGGATCTAGATGCTAATGTCAGCTAACAGTTGCTATCACATGGATATATGATTTTTTTTTGCCGTCTCAACTAGTATGCGTGCTCTGACATGCCAAGCTTAACTAAACGAAATCAAAGAAGAAAAATAGCCTCTTGCACAAGAAAATTATTGTTAATTTGTACACCGATCAATGCCAACTGTAAGTCATAACTGCTCTATATATATATAATCGGTATATATATATATATAATCGGTATATATATATATATATTTATATATAGGTAAAATAAGAGGGGCACCAAGTAGCCCAGACACCTGGATCCGGGTATGGTCATCAATGGTACCCGTCTAGCAGCTAACAGCAACTTCTTTTGTTGGTCAAACATTTATTACCGATTTACTGCCAAATATGAAATCCTTCAATTACATGTCCTGCAATTTTTTTCCTGCCGATCTCTTTCCAAAATCAATTTAATGGTGATTTAATTCATATCAAATCAGCCATGATTCTCGTCCTTTTTATAGGAGCTTAAATGACGGGTCAATTGGATGTCAAACACTGCCTTGTTAGCTAGCCTTGGACGTGTTCTATACTCACAAATTACTTTCACGTCGCCAATTTTCTAGGTATCTACATACCCACACTACGGGACACGCGCGCTACGCCGAGGGCAAAAGGCCGTCGGCGTGGTAAAATGCCTCGGCGATGGTACGCCGAGGCTTCAGCGTAGCCTCGGTAAAGATCTCCTCGGAGCACACTCAAGCCGTCGCGTATCAAATACCGTCGGCGTATGCTACGCCGAGGCTTGAAGCGTCGGCATAATACTGTCGACTGGTTGCAAAAATATTTTTTTTGAAAATAATATTTTTTTATTTTTTTTCTCAATTTTTTTATTCTTTGAATTGTTTCACTTGTTAATCTCCTACTTTGAACATTTTTAACACTAATTATACTTACTATTTAATTAAATTCTAGTCTTAGTCAAACTTCCCAGAAGGTCACCCATCCTAATACTACTCCAGCTTCAGCACGCTTAACATCCTCGTTCCTTCAGAATCTGTTTCCGCAAAGTAATTCATACATTGGTGTCAATACTATAATATCAATCCTATTAACTCTTATATCATCATGTCACATGTTTGTATTTTTTGAAATTACAAACAATTATTTAAGTAAATATTAATGAATAAGTAAAAATATTATTGAATTCAAATAAAAATATAATAATTTTATTTTTTTTGTATTTTTCTATTTAATATAGAATAATTAATATCTTTAAATCTGTAAATCGAAATTCAACAAATAATATGTCTAAATTGATCAGAAAAATGAGAGGAATCCAAATATGATATCCATATCAACTAATCACAAACCCTCCGTTTTTTAATTAGCTATTTGGTGGTTGCTTTAGAAAATCTCTTTTTTGCGCTCGGATAATGAAAAATGCCTTTTTGGTGCGATGAAAAGGAAAACTTGCATTGAATCTTTGATAAAATAGCATATTGTGAACCTAAAAATGATTTTTGTAAAAAAACATGAGCATCGGATCATGTACCTGTAGTTCATATCCCACTTCCTCGATTCTAAGAATTTGTCTTTTTCACCAAAGGTGGACGAAAAGGTTTCGGATCCCCCTGGTGGGACATTGTCCATATAAGATGGTATAGTATTTTTGTAAAATGTGGTGGTAGTATTTTGAATTAGCCATTTGGTGGTTGCTTCACAAAACCGTCCGTTTTTTATACTCGGAAAATAGAAAATGGCCTTTTAGTGCGACGAAAAGGAAAACTTCCTCCTGCAACATTGTTCGCCATCCCATGATGCATGTGTATGCATAATATGGGCACATTATCACAAACTATACCTTGATTCTAGCCATAACATTGGTCATTTGACCCGAAAGCCAAGAAACCTCGAATGAGATAGGTCATTTTGTGAAGGGTTTTTTGAGACATAATCAATATATCAAGTTTGCTATTTTTCCTTATAAATATGTCACATAATATGACACCACGCCAAGGTTTCGCATTGTTTCGATCATTTTTCAATTTTTTATGCCCGTTTTAAACTATCGTTAAACTTTGTCGAATGGCGGACATAAAGATTCTTAGCTCGGGGCCGAGCCTCGCTAAATTTTCATTATATCTTTGATAAAATAACATATTGTGAACCTAAAAATGATTTTTGTAAAAAAACATGAGCATCGGATCATGTACCTGTAGTTCATATCTGACCCACTTCCTACCGATTCGGCAGGAATTTGTCTTTTTCACCAAAGGTGGACGGAAAGGTTTCGGATTCCCCTGTTGGGACATTGTCCATATAATATGGTATAGTATTTTTGTAAAATGTGGTGGTAGTATTTTGAATTAGCCATTTGGTGGTTGCTTCACAAAACCGTCCGTTTTTTATGCTCGGAAAATGGGAAATGGCTTTTTGGTACGACGAAAAGGAAAACTTCCTCCTGCAACATTGTTCGCCATCTCATGATGCATGTGTATGCACAATATGGGCACATTATCACAAACTATGCCTTGATTCTAGCCATAACATTGGTCATTTGACCCGAAAGCCAAGAAACCTCGAATGAGATAGGTCATTTTGTGAAGGGTTTTTTGAGACATAATCAATATATCAAGTTTGCTATTTTTGCTTATAAATATGTCACATAATATGACACCACGCCAAGGTTTCGTATTGTTTCGATCATTTTTCAATTTTTTATGCCCGTTTTAAACTATCGTTAAACTTTGTCGAACGGCGGACATAAAGATTCTTAGCTCGGGGCCGAGCTTCGCTAAACTTTCATTAGATCTTTGATCAATAGCATATTGTGAATCTAAAAATGATTTTTGTAAAAAAACATGAGCATCGGATCATGTACCTGTAGTTCATATCTGACCCACTTCCTGCCGATTCGGCAGAAATTTATCTTTTTCACCAAAGGTGGACGGAAAGGTTTCGGATCCCCCTGTTGGGACATTGTCAATATAAGGTGGTATAGTATTTTTGTAAAATGTGGTGGTAGTATTTTGAATTAGCCATTTGGTGGTTGCTTCACAAAACCGTCGTTTTATGCTCGGAAAATGGGAAATGGCTTTTTGGTGCGACGAAAAGGAAAACTTCCTCCTGCAACATTGTTCGCCATCCCATGATGCATGTGTATGCACAATATGGGCACATTATCACAAACTATGTCTTGATTCTAGCCATAACATTGGTCATTTGACCCGAAAGCGAAGAAACCTCGAATGAGATAGTTCATTTTGTGAAGGTTTCTTTGAGACATAATTAATATACCAAGTTTAATATTTTTCCTTCTAACTATGTCACATAATATAACACCACGCGAAGGTTTCGCATTGTTTCGATCGTTCTTGAATTTTTTATGCCCGTTTTAAACTATATATAATGTTTTATATTTTACTTAATTTTTATTTATAAATGTGTAATATTTAATTGTAGATAGATAGGTCTTATTTTTCTGCAAATTTTGATATATTATTTGTATTTTTCCGAATTAGAATGATTTAGTTATGATTTTTCAAAGTTTAATGAGATAAAATAAAAAATAGCTACGCCGAGGGCAGCTGCGGCGTTATGCTCGCCGAGGGCAGCCGTCGTAGCATAGAATATGCCGAGGGCAATTTTACGCCGACGGCTGCTTGGCGGGGCTGGCCTGAACGATGGCTACGCCGACGGCCCCGACGTTTGGCCGTCGGCGTAGCGACCGGCCGTCGGCGTAGCTTCCCAGTCCTGTAGTGCGCCAAGAATTTTTCTCACGTTCGGATTCTTGAAAACAAGGCCGGTACTCTAATACGCAACAAAGACATGCATGTTTAGATAGCCAAGATATAGCAACGAAAATTCTAGGTATATCCATACTTAAAATGTATCGTTGAAATTTCTAGGTACGTACGTACCCAAAATATACCGAATCTCTAGGTATATATGTACCTGCCCAAGATATACTGACAAAATTTTTAGGTATGTAGATAGCCAAGATATACTGACAAAAATCTTAGGTATGTAAATACCCAAGATGTATCGACATCTAGGTATGTGCACACCGAAGATATACCTAGAACTTGGATTGGCGACTTGGTTATTGAGTATATCTTGTCGTGCTGGGTATTTACATACCTAGATATCACAAGATATACTGATAAATTTTTTAGGTATGTACACACCGAAGATACCGATGAAATTTCTAAGCACGTAGTATACCAACGAAATTTCTAGGTAATGTCCATATCCAAAATGTACCGGTGAAATTTCAAGGTATGTACATACCCAAAATATACCGACGAAATCTCTAGGTATGTATCTACCCAAGATATTCAGACAAAATTTCTAGATATATAGATAGCCAAGATATACTAATAATTTTTTTAGGTATGTAACACTAGTGGAAACGAGGGCTTTTGTTGATCCCGAAAAGGGGCTTTAACACCGGTTCTTCTACGAACCGGTGTTAAAGGGGGGGGCTGTACCAGCGTGGCCTCTGCGGCATTAAAGGAGCCCCCCTTTAACACCGGTTCGTGGCACGAACCGTGTTAAAGGTCCCTGCACCGATGGTTACAAGATCCCTTTAACACGGTTCGTGGCACGAACGGTGTTAAAGGGGGCTATATAAGACACCACTCCAGCCCACACACCCCACTCTTCTATTCTTTCACATTTTGGAGCCTAGCAAGAGGGTGTGAAGAGTGCTAGTTTGTGTTTTTTCATATGCACTAGAGGTGTTCGGTGAAATGCCCGAGAGCTCAAAATAAGCTTTCTTGTTGCTCTTTCCGTCTCGGTCGAGGTCGGCAACTATAGTTTCATGTGTCATTGATGTACTATATATATAAATGGTCATCTCCCTATTATTTTTTGATATATACTACATATTAATGCAGATGAATCGGCAATGGATGTACGGTGACTGCCGCACTTCCGAGTACATTAACGGCCTCCAAAATTTCATCGTTGTGGCTAATGCAAACCGTGGTCACAATGGTTTTATGTGCTGTCCGTGTGTTCACTGTCAGAACAAGAAAGACTACTCAAATACCAGAACCATTCACGCCCACCTGCTTCGATCCGGTTTCATGCCCAGCTATAATTGTTGGACCAAGCACGGAGAAAAAGGGGTTGTGATGGAAGACAACGAAGAAGAAGAGGATGATGAAAACTATCATAATATGTATCCTGAATATGATGATAATGCAACGGAGGTAGATAATGAAGATCAAGAGGGGAAGATGGGCCCGATGACGATCTTGGTCGGGCCATTCTTGATGCAAAGGAAGAATGTGAAACTGAAAAGGAGAAGGAGAAGCTGGAGCAGATGTTAAAGGATCACAAAACATTGTTGAATCCAACTTGCGAAGATGGCCACAAAAAGCTAGGTGCCACCTGGATTTGCTGCAATGGAAGGCGAGAATGGTGTGACGGCGCATTTTCAAAGTTGTTGGTAAAATGAAGAATCTTCTTCCAAGAAATAATGAGTTGCCCGACAGTACATACCAAGCAAAGAAGGTTGTCGCCTCTAGGATTAGACGCGTAAGATACATGCTGCATTAATGATCGCATCCTCTACGCGGTGAGAAGTACGAGAATTTGGATGCATGCCGGTATGCACTACATGCGGTATAAGATCGACGAGACGATCTGGCGATGTTGAGGGCGAGGCCCCTAGGAAGAAGGTTCCGCCAAGGTTATGTGGTATGCTCCTATAATACCACGGTTAAAACGTCTCTTCAGAAATAAAGAGCATGCCAAGTTGTTGCGATGGCACATGGAAGACCGTAAGAAAGACGCGATGTTGAGACACCCGCTGATGGGTCACAGTGGAGAAATGTCGGCGAGTACCGGACTTCGCGTGGCGCAAGGAACTTAAGGTTTGGTCTAAGTACGGCATGAATCCTTTTGGTGAGTTAGCTGCGTCACACACCTGGCCTGTGACCCTATGTATCTATAACCTTCCTCCTTGGTTGTGTATGAAGAGGAAGTTCATTATGATGCTAGTGCTCATCCAAGGCCGAGGCAACCCGGCAACGACATTGATGTGTACCTAAGGCCATTAGTTGAAGAACTTTTACAGCTGGGCCAAACCAGGTGTACGTATGTGGGATGAGCACAAAGGGAGCCATTTGACCTCTGAGCATTTCTTTTCGTAACCATCAATGATTGGCCTGCTCTTAGTAACATTTTGAGGCACAAACAAGGGATACAATGCATGCACACACTGTTTAGATGATACTTAAAGTGTATATTTGGATAAATGTAAGAAGGTTGTGTACCTAGGGTATCGCCGATTTCTTCCGAACACGCATCCAAGAAGAAAGAAAGGCAAGCATTTCAAACGTCTGGCGAACCCGGAGGAAGCCCTCCTCCGTATCGGTGAGGAGGTATTTGGTATGGTCAAGGACCTAGAAGTAATCTTTGGAAAAGGTCCCGCAATCTATCTTCGAATGACGATGCGGACACGCCCATGTGGAAGAAGCAATCTATATTTTGGGACCTACCCTATTGGAAAGTCTTAGAGGTCCGCTCTTCAATCGACGTGATGCACGTGATTTAAGAATGTTTGCGTGAACCTGCTAGGCTTTCTAGGAGTGTATGGGAAGACAAAAGAGATACCGGAAGCACGACAGACTAGTAACGTCAAGGCCCTCAAGAGCCTATGCATCCCGAGAACGAGAAGGGTAAACGATGCCACTTAACTCCTGCCAACCACGCTCTTACCAAAGCAAAGAAGGAAATCTTTTGAATGTCCGAGCGAGATCAAGGTCCGTCTGCTTCGTCGAATATAAAGGGAATAATAAATATGGCAGAGAAAAATTCCAAAACCTGAAGTCTCATGATCGCCACGTGATTATGACATAATTGCTTCCGATTGCATTGAGGGGCTTCTACGAAAATGTTCGAGTACCCATTGTGAAGCTATGTGCATTCCTCAATGCAATATCTCGAAGGTAATCGATCCGAAGCCTACCAGGGTTACAAGCAGATGTGGCCCAATGTATTGTCGACTTTGAGTTGGTGTTCCCACCATCCTTCTTCAATATTATGACATCTCCTAGTTCACCTAGTAGAAGAGATTGCCATTCTCGGTCTGTATTTCTACACAATATGTTCCCCTTTGAGAGGTACATGGGAGTCTTAAAGAAATATGTTCATAACCGTGCTAGGCCGTAGGAAGCATCTCCAAGGGCTATGTAACAGAGGAGGTCATTGAGTTACGTGTTGATTTTATTCGACCTTAAAGGCGATTGGTGTTCGAATCACGACATGAGGGAGACTGCGTGGAAAAGGCACCCTAGGATGTAAAGCAATGATATGTAGGGACGGGCATTCTCTCAATCAAGCACACTACACGGTTTTACAAAGATCTATCTTGGTTGCCCGTATATCAATGAACACAAGAATTTAATACGCCTCAAACACCCTGGGCGGTCGATGAATGGATTATAAGTGAACACTAGGCGAGTTTTGGCGGTGGTGCAAAGACTTCTCACGAATAACACCTTGTTGGGGATCATTTGTACTTGTTGGCGGACACCGTCTTGTGTATGTACTTTCCAAGGGTGCAGATAAATGGGAATACATTTTACACGATAGGCCAAGATAAAAGAGCACCAACCAAAATAGTGGTGTCGCTTGATGCAGAGAAGACAATGGGCAAAAGACCACGTATTATGGGTTCATAGAGGAGATATGGGAACTTGACTATGGACCTAATTTTAAGGTCCCCTTGTTTCGATGCAAATGGGTCAAGCTAACAGGAGGAGGGGTTGAGGTAGACAAGAAGTACGGAATGACAACGGTGGATCTCAACAATCTTATGAAGAACTTAGACGAACCATTCATCCTAGCCAATGATGTGGCTCAGGTTTTCTATGTGAAGGAAATGTTCTCCAGACCAAAAAAAGAAAAAATATGCAAACGAATACATCATATGATGAGCCAAAGCGTCACATAGTTCTTTCAGGGAAAAGAAACATTGTGGGAATCGAGGACAAGACAGACATGTCAGAAGATTATAATAAGTTTGATGAAATTCCGCCCTTCACAGTGAAAACTGACCCAAGCATTCCGTTAAGTAAAGAAGATGCTCCATGGTTACGTCTGAAGCGATCATAAGGAAGGGCATATGCTAAGAAGTTCATGCTCATATTATGTAACTCTAGTTCATGTTTTTAATATTAATACATGTCTTGAGTGTTAGTCATGTTTTGTGGATGGACCGGGACTATGAGAAGAAGTTGTCCCGATTCGTACTTACCATTAAGATCTGATCTCCAAACGCGCGCGGTCACATATTAGGGAGTGCCTCTATGACCAGTTTCTTGGAGATGCTGGAGGACTAGGCTCCGTCGGCATCTCCCTGAAACTGGCCGTAGTGGTGTCCCTGCTCTCGAAAACCATCTTGCAGCTTTGTAACTTCTCTAACTAGATCAATACACCTGGGAGCTAACTAATTTCACATATTAGGGAGTGCCTCTATGACCAGTTTCTCGGAGATGCCGGAGGACTGGGCTCCGTCGACATCTCCCTGAAACTGTCCGTAGTGGTGTCCCTGCCTCAAACTGGCTGGAGGACTAGACTCACCAGGATGCCTATTTATAGTACAAGCAGCTCGACATAGTGTCGACACTTACGAAATAATGTCGACACTCACCCCTATTATTAGTCACGGTTGGTGTCTCAGCGACTAAAGTTCATCTTTAGTCGGTTGGTGACACCATCGGGACAAGGTACACGCCACGACATAATGTCGACATGCACTCACCCCTATTATTAGTGTTGACTTGTGTTTTGTCCGGTTGGTGTCTCCAACGGGACTAAAGGTTCATCCCGCATATTTTTCCGCCATTTTCTTCCCCGTTCTTCCCGCCATTTTTCTTCCGCCATTTTCTTCCTTGATTCTTCCCTCAGTTCTTCCCTAGTTCAATATATATATATATATGTAGGGGTTGGCCTCCATTGTCATTGCACATCTCTAGACTCATATCTGCAACCTCATCACTCTTTCCCATGGCTTACACGTAGCACTAACCCCTGGGGAGGCGGGCGCTTTGCGCCTCGAACTACCGCCTGGCCACTGTGTCCCTCGGCTGGATGCTGGCGTCGGGCGTGCGGTTCCTCCTGTCCCTCTAGGTGTGGCGGATGGCCATCACGAACCACTACTACTTGAGCTCACGCTGAGCAGCGGAGGAATCCCAGATGGCATCCCGACTATTTCCCTACTTGGGAAGCCTTCTTCGTGGATCGGCATGAGCGGGCGCTCGCACGAGAGGAGGCGGCACCTCCTCCTAACTTCAAGGCCGGCCGTCGGCTATGGTGGCGCTGATCGGACTCTCCAGGCGCCATGGCCTATGACACTGCCGCCGACTCTAACCCCCGTCTGCGCTACCCTCAAGTCCAGCCCACGCGCTACCCTCAAGTCCAGCCCACGCGTACTCTCCAGAGGTTTAATTCTGGCGACCCGACGGCGGCAATGATACGGCGGCGAATCACTTCTGATGGCGATTATTACAGTGTAGGCGGAGCATGACCAATCACTCCAACATTCGAAACAAGTTGGTCGATTGTTACTTAATCTGGCCATGTATCTTAATTTTCAGTTCTTTTATGTATCTTAATTTTCAGTTCGGTTCCGATTGTTACTTAATCTGGCCATGTATCTTAATTTCAGTTCTTTTATGTATCTTAATTTTCAGTTCTTTTATGTATCTTAATTTTCAGTTCGCGGCTTTATGTATGTCTCAAAATGACCTATCTCATTCGAGGTTTCTTGGCTTTCGGGTCAAATGACCAATGTTATGGCTAGAATCAAGGCATAGTTTGCAAGAGTAGTTTTCCTTTTTATCGCACCAAAAAGGCATTTTCCATTTTCCGAGCATAAAAGCAGACGGTTTTGTGAAGCAACCACCAAATGGCTAATACAAAAACCACCAACACATTGATCAAAAACAATGCAAGTTGAGAGAGGCTGAGATTCAAGTGTATACAAAGATGCGACATTTAAATATCCAATCAATTCAAAATGTTAATACAAAAGATGCGGCATTAAAATATGATTTGATCTAATAAAATCATTTACATGAATGGATAGATATTATTTTTCTAAAATTATGATATATTATTCATATTTTTGAGTTGAAATGAAAAAGATATGAATTTTCTAAATTCATATCATATTTTTGAATTAAAAAGCCCTTTAATGCATGAAATAAGTGTTTTATTTATTTTAAAAATTCATGTAAAGTAAATATAAAATGATTTACATGAATGGATAGATATTATTTTTCTGAAAATTATGATATATTATTCATATTTTCTGAGTTGAAATGAAAAAGATATGAATTTTCTAAATTCATATCATATTTTGAATTAAAAAGCCCTTTAATGCATGAAATAATGCCCCCTTTAACACGGTTCGGGCGGGAACCGTGTTAAACGGGGCATTTATTCGTTTCTGCCCACTATTCACCCACCTTAACACGGTTCTATGGAACCGGTGTTAAGGAGATATCATCTGTATAAGCGAATTCCCCCCTTTAACGGTTCTGCCACGAACCGGTGTTAAAGAATATCTTCGCTCCTTTCTTCCCCAGAGCGGATCGCGCCGCCGCCAGAGCTCGAACCCTCGCCGTCGTCCTCGCCACCACCGGGAGCGACCGCCACCGCCTCGTCGTCTCCGCCGCCACGAAGCGGCGACGCCACCCCTCGTCGTCCTCGCCCGGCCACGAAGCCGCCACCGCCTCTGTCCGGCCGCCGTTGCAGCTGCCCGACGCCGACGCCGTGGTGAGCATGCTTTGTTTCCTCCCCTTCTTTGTTTCGTCGCCGGCGCCCCCCTTTGCAGGCTGCTCTGCCACGTCGCCGTTGTCGCTCTGCCACGTCGTCGGCCGCCTCTGTGGCCCGTTGCGCTTGCGTGTCGCCGTGCTCACCCGTTGCCTTCCCGTGCTCGCCCGTGCCTCCCCGTGCTCATCCCCGAGCAGTTCCTCGCCGGAGCCGGTAGCTCGCGTCATCGGGTGTGGCGGGCAGGAGCGGCTACGTGAGCGCGTCCACGGATTGGGGCCAATGATAGGTAAGTGGAGGGGATGGGTCAGGGAGGCGGATTCGTCGGGGAGGCCCAGGGCCCAGGCGCGGTACGGGGACGGCCTCCCCTCTCGGCTGCGGGGGCGGCCTAGGTGGGGTGCAAGCTCCGGTGGTGGCCATGGGGTGCGAGCTCGCGATGCGGCCTAGGTGGTCTGACTCCGATGTGGCATCCCCTCTGGCCTAGGTCGGCGATGAGCGTGGAGTTCGCAGCCAGCATGCTCTGCGGCCGATTGGGCCACGCCTAGCACGCCTAAACTCCGACGCCTCGGAGCGATATAAACCAGTTCTTTGCATAATATATTGACCCTCAGAACGATTCCAGGGTGCCAAAGATGGGCGAGATGAACGTAGTGACATCGACCTCCGACGATCTAAACCTTGCACATGTGAATTAGAAGCATGTGGAGTAAAAATAAAATAGCTTATAGAAAAGATATTATAATAGGCCGCCTAAACCCTAAGCGACCACCTCGCTCTCTTCCCGTGCGGCGTCTAGCCGCCCGCTTGAGCTCATAGGCCACGCCTAAGCCGACGCCACCCGCTTGACGAGCCCGCCTTAGCCACCGCCCGACGAGACCAACGTCACCCACGGTGGCGCCACGTGTACGCCGTGTATGATTGCTAACTCATCCTGATTAAAATTTGTTTGCTCGATAAATTGTTGTGGCATCCCGCAAAACCACTACTAGAAAATCGCGTTGAATTTGCGCATTGCATCGTCATCATCATGTTGTTTGTCTAAAACTATTTTCGCAAAGCCCGTTTTGTTTTCTAAAAACGCCCCACCTCTATTCAAATGTCAAACACCGGGTCTCCGGAATAATTTTGTTTTGTTGCTATCGGGTTGCAAACGGTCCAATTAAATTAAATAAAAATTATAATTATTTTAGCGGGGGCAGTCGAACGGGCCGTCCCGACCCGAATGACCACCCCAGTTTAAAAATCGGTCTACCAAACCAGCCTCTAAATCCTAAATCCACCCAACCTAATCTACCCAACCCAGCCTCCACCTCACCCCCACCTATCCTAGACCGCCACATCAGCCACCCCCCAGCTCCCTACCAATCCTAGCGTGCCACTTGGTCCACCCCCACCTCCTCTCTCCTTTTCCCCCACTCTCTCACCGCCAGACCCACTCTCTCCCCAACCCGGTCCCACCCGGTGAACACACACACAGCCCACACAGCGCCCAGTGCCCACACTCCCCACCCCCGGTCCCACGCGGGACCCACCCGCGCGCCCCACGCGTCCCAGCCCCCAACCCGCGTCGTCTCCTACCTCTCCCTCTCCCCCCTCGCTCGCCTTTCCTCCTCGCCACGTACGCAACCACCTCCCCTCGGGCCGCTCCCGCTTTCGCCAGCGACTCGCGCCCGCTCTCCCACTTGTCTGCTTGCCCGCCTCCCCTGGCCCTACCTCCACCGCCACCATCTCTCGCCCGCCCTCAGGGCCGCTGAGCCTCCGCCTCTCGCCGCCATCCCTGCCCTCCAGCGTGGCCTTGCCCATCCGCCTGTCGAGCCACGGCCCTGCGATTCGCCTCTCGCCGCCCGCCTCAGCAGCCTGAGCGACCAGCCTTGGCGCCGCCCTCCAGAACCTCCCGGCGGCGCCCGTCGCCTGCCTTCACTGGCTCGAGCCGTCGCCATGAGTCCTCCTCCGCTCCAACTTGAACCTCCGCGGCGCTCGCCTCGCCCCCCTCCCGGATCCTCCGTCGTCCGCCTTACCCGACCTGCGGACCCGCCTGCTCAAGCCTCCGTCGCGGCGCTCCGCGCTGCGGCCGCATCCTAGCCAGCGGCCCGCAAGCACTCGAGCTCCTCGCCCATGCCCACCTTCGCCCAGGGCTCTCGGCTGGCGATCCACGAAGCTTGGCGTGTGCGTGCACCACTTTGTCGCCGTCATCGGCCAAGGGTCCCGCTCGTCGGCCTCTTTTCTTGCGATCTTTAGTGTGGCGTCGTCCTCGTCTGCGAGAAGCCGTGGCGAAGTTTCACGCCAAGGTAGTCGGGAGGCCACCGCGCCGAACAAGCTTCGCCACGGACCCTTGGCGAACCACAAGTGACCCTCCTCGGATCCGATGATCAAACAACGCCGTCTCGGGCAAGCGCTTCTTCCGGTCCCGGCCCAAGCCTCGACATCCGTAGCGTGGCGCCAAGACACCGTCAACCCCGAAGGTCGAACCCAGGGACGGGCGACAAGGTCTACCTCACGGACACGAGAACTTCCCCACTGAGCCAAGTTCGTCGACAGACACGGGCAAGTACCCGCCGAGGACGCCGAGATCTGTACAATCGAGAACCGAGAAGCCGTCGCCCGACAAACACAAGTTACGCTCCGGACATCGAGACCCCGAGCGACAAGATCTGCGATCTGAGAATGACCCCGGAGTTCGAACGATCCCGCCGAGCCGAACTGAACCCTGGACCCCGAGACCGACCGAACCGGAACCCCAAGTTCGTGAACAACAAGATCTGAACCCTAATGTGAACCCCTTTCCATGAACCCTATTTTATAACATAACAACTTGTTGCATATTGAATTGTCATACTGCATGCATATACGTGGTTTGGGGCCTTATGCCGATTCACCTCTAATTAAATATGGGGCCCATATGCGGGCAAATATAGTCTCATATAGGCCTAATTTAAACTTGTGTAGCGAACCGGTATCTAATCTTGCCTTGTTATAACAACATGTAAATTGCGTGGTAGCTAAACAACATGAACCTAAATATCATCGGGACCCCGGTTCCGCTTAATATGACCTAATTGCATCGCACCTTTGCCATGCCATCCATCATGCATGCATCATGCCGATCTTCTGCCGTGTATTAAATAGTGCAGCCGGTGATTCTGCTAGTGTTTTGCTTCTTCGCGGATAAGGCCGTTGAGTTGATGTGAGCTTCCGATCTTGGTTGATCCTCGGCAATGTTTTCGGCAGCATCTCCCTTTCTACCTATCTTACTTTTATAGTATTTACTTCCCTCCTGTTGATCTTTGCTATCTGTGTTGCGATGCTCTAGTTTCGTACCCGTGATATCCCTTGCAGCCATATTGTCACATCCCAAGATTTTCCAAATCTTGTAATGTGAAAATAAATTAATAAAATAAAACTTTGTTGATTTTCAGAGCCAGAAGAAACTTTTTGAATACAATTGGAACTTCAAACCCATTTGAATTAAAATAAACCTCAAGAGATTTAAAAAGATAAACATTTAATAAAAGGAAAATAAAAACATTTGGGAAGTACTATTTTGAAACAACTAAATGAAAAGATTTGTTTTCAAATAAAATAGAAGTTTTATAAATAAAGATTATTTAATAAAGGCCAATTTAAACCTTGACCAAACTTTGGGAATTAAAAACATTTAGTTTTGAATAAAAACAACAAAGGTTTATTTAAAATAAAATAATAAAGAATTAAAATCCAAACTTTATTAAAATAAGAAGTTTTACCAAATTAATTAAAACATCAAAACATATTAAATTGTTTTAAATAGGTTTTCCAAATACTTTATATTCCCTAATAAAACCTACTAAAATGTTTTGGCTTTGTTTCAGATTTCAAAATAAATATCTCAATAAAACAAATCCTATTGAATTTAATAATGAAAGTTTATTATAAATTAATAATAGATACTAAAAATAAGAGGTTATTTTGTTTTAAAACAAATTTCCAATTATTATATCTAATTCCCAAATTAAACCTACTAATTTATTTTGAAAATATATAGGTTCAAATAAAGATTTTTAATAATAAAATCAAAATCTATTTGATTTAATAACAAAGGTCCATCTTATTTAATTATTAATGGATCCTATAATAAAATGTTATTTTATTGTAAACAAGTATTCTTTATTTCCAAATAAACCTACTGATTTGGTTTTGAAAACATTTGGATTTCTAATGAAGATTTTAATAATTAAACCAAACCCTATTTTTATTAAATAACTAATGGTCCATTTATTTAATTAATAAATGGAACCTAAAAGATTTAAAATAATATTTTATTTTAGAATGTGAATTATGATGATAAGAACCAAAAACTCATTACAATAGTTTGAATTATTTGAATGATTGTCTTGTTGTTTGAATTGTGAAATGAAATTCAAATCGAGAAATAAAATGGAAAAAGGAAAATGTTTCATTAAAAAAGGAAACAACAGCACAACTACCCCAGCCAACAAGCCCTGTACCAACCATTGACATCGTTTCCATGAAACGTTTGAACCGATAACCTAACCTCACGAGAAATGACAAGTGGACCCTCCCCTCACTCCTTTCTCACCGACAGACCCCACCATCCACTGTTCTCCTTCTTCCTCATGCGACGACCACGCCTTCTCCCTCGCTGCCGTTCTTTGCGGTAACCAGCGGCGTCAATTGCGAACGCCACCTTAATTCCCCTGCGACCATACCGTTTTAAATCGGCACCTCTCTCTCGCTTCCCTCAGTTCCTCCCCACACGCCCCAGGCTACTCTAATTGTCTTCAGACTGCTCGCCTCCGACGAGCCTCTCGCAAATTCCGGCCAGCACCTCCCCTTACCGCCTCCTGAGCACCACGAGCACACTCACCATACACGGCGCATCCATACATGTCGATCACTTTCGACCGGCGCTCCATAGTGTCAGCGACAACCTCCCAGACCGCGCGCGTCGCCTTTCTCCGACGAGCTCC
Source organism: Avena longiglumis (assembly GCA_030063025.1). Lineage (NCBI taxonomy): Eukaryota > Viridiplantae > Streptophyta > Magnoliopsida > Poales > Poaceae > Avena > Avena longiglumis. The sequence continues at coordinate 65,388,600 of CP125974.1, read as the reverse complement.
TCCGTAATCCCCGACCGCCTCCTCTTATCTTGCATACGCCGTCATCCCTCGACCATACGCTTCTAATCGTATTCCCGTTTGTCTTAGGCGCTCCCTATCCACGTCCACGACGATCACAAGCGACCCGCAACTCCGGTGAGCTCGGCGCCGACTCCGTTCGCTCCTCGTCGGTGAGACATACCCTTGATTAGTCTATGTCCTCTGCCTCTCCGGATACTCGCCAACACTGCGCGTGGTCTGACCCCTCCCGTCGACGAAAGTGAAAGCTCCTGGCGCGATAAGCTCCGGCGCAATTCCCGAGCCGTCGCCTTCATCAACCGGTGGCGGGTTGAGCATCCCGTACCACACGAACACGGTGAGCTTCCTCCTCTCTCCTCGCTTCTGATCGCCAGCCGCGCCGATCGCTCGCCGCTTCGCCCGTCGTTATCGCGCCGCCTTCAGCAAACATCTAGTAGCCATCCGATCTAGATCGGCGACTAGGATAGAACAGGTGAAGGGTAAGTAACATCTACGGACCGTGCGAACTAAAATCCAACGGCCCTATCTCAATCCACGTGACGTATGGAATCAGTCGAACCGTGGCGATTCATTTTAAAACAGATTTTGAAATCAATTTGATCTGATTTCAAACCCTTATAACTTTTGAACCATACGTCCAAATTTGACAAACTTTATATCAAAAGATTCAGGAGAACAAGACCTAGCCAACCCTACCCTTAGTTTTGAAAATAGTATCTGATTGCTTGTTTGAATTTGCAGATTCTTTGTGTACTTGCTAACATTAGAAAAATCATTTAAAAATGAATTTTGAGATCAAACCTTTGCCAATTGGTTTATTGTGACCCTACTGACCCTAGGAACCAACCCATAGTATTAAAAATGATTTTTGTGAAATTTAAGTTGAATTATTTAACTTAGCCATTTTCTAGCCAAATAAAAATTAGTGATTTTATTATGGAAATGTTTAAAGGAAGAAAACTTTGAGTAGATGGTTTGGACCAAACCTACTGACCCAAAACACCAAGTTTTGCAATAGCAACTCATTTGGTGAACCCTATGGGAAAATGGCTTAGTAAAAATATTTCTACACCACATAAAAATAACACTTTGTTTTGAAAATGGTTTTAAAGTGAAACCTTTTACAAATGACTTGGCCTCTTTAGGAAATGACCATTAGATGTACCCAAATGACTATGACCCACTAGGGACCACTTTTTCAAACAAAACAAAGCTTAGCATACTTGCATGCAATTCTTTGACTTTGTTATTTATGTGTGTTGTTTTGTTTGATTGGTAGATTGAGAATGTGCCTTGCTTGATTTATTTGTAGTGACTTGAAGAGTGTGATTGTTGCAAAGATCAAGAAGTGAACCTATACTCTACCAAAAGGCAAGTGATGCTTCATAATTTCTATCCCAATACTTTTATTATGCATTAGTGATTTTGTTAAGTAAAACTTGCATGGAATTTGCTAAGTATAGATTTTGCTATAGGAAAACCTTGTAGAAGAATCCTTAGTAGGATTTTCCTAAGTTAGAGATTCCTACTACTACCAAGCTTAGCCTAGCTAATAGAAAACATGGGTGGAATATATATTCACACTATGGAAAAATATTCTAAGTCTAAGGACTTGTGATTTTGTCTAATAAAACAACTAAGTTAATGAATCACCGGGTGGAATGGAATAGATTGGTGGGGAATGGTTGAGTGGTTCACAAGGCCATGGACTTGGATTGTGTATCTCACTTGTGGAATGCCACCCGAAACAAAGGGATTTGAGATGTCAAATGTTGAGAAGCTTCAAGTGCAACCACTTGGTAATATGGGCTCGCCATGATCATATAGGTTGCAAGAACTTAGCCATATGGACAGTGGGTGGTAGTGTTTTGATAGGTTGGAGCGCGTCCATTTTGGTCTAAGGAAGGCTTACGAAGATTTTGACTTGGGAAACCAAGACTTGTGGGTAAAGTGCACCACCTCTGCAGTGTAAAACCTAAGTACTTAGCCATGTCCCTGGTAAAGGACAATTTGAGCATCAAGACATGGAAGCAATCAAGAATCTCATCATTCCAATTTCTAAATAAAACTTGTGGGTGAACAAGGGTTTGTGTGTATTCTTCAATCTTTGATGGAAAGATGGCTTGAGACAAGGATCTTGAAATCTTAGATTGAAGAAAATTGTTTTGCCAAGCAAATCTTCAGCCTTGATTGGTAGATGCCCGAGTGGATCTCCAGTCTTTGATTAGTAGATGTCTTGGAAAGTTTTTGCCAAGCGAAACTTAGTATTTTCAAAATGATAAGAAAAATCTATTTTGAGCAATGCAAGCCTCAACTCCACTTAGCCAAATGCATATAGATGATAGACTCCACCATACTACTAAGAGTATCACTTGCCAATACAATTCAAATGTATTGACCCTTTGTGCTGTAACTTGTATGTTGCGGGTTTGATTGAATTTAGTGAAGATTGATTGTTTAGGATTACAAAGTCTACAACCAACATCTCACTGACACTTTGAAGATGAAGGACCCATGACTATATTTATTCCGCTGCAATGTAATGTAATAGCCATATGAGCTATGTATGATGTAATAAAATTATGTTTTCCTGGTTATAAAGTTATAATATGACCTTTGTTTCTTGATATTACATCTTAACTGTGGATGCTAGCTATTGATCCAGGGACTAGCATTGTAAAACACAGGAGGGATCTACCTTATCAGGTTGGGACCTTAACAGATGGTATCAGAGCATTGTGTTGCCTGTAGGATTTGTAAACCCTAGGATTGGACAAAAACCCTTAGAAAAATAAGAGTTATGTTTTGATCCAAAACTTATTTACAAAAACACTTGTAAACTCTTTCCTTAACCATTTTGGTTTCAACTCTACATTCTCTTCTATTTCAACTTGATGGAAAAACCTACCCATGGCCAAAGACTACACCATGTGCAAAGGACTTCTTCAACATCTTCAACTCTAATGACTTCAACATCTTCAACTCTAATGACTTCAACATCTTCAGCATATTCCCCAAGGACTTCCAACATGGAAACTACTAAGGAACACAAGTGAGACAAGGAAACCTACTCAAGATTTAGAGACTAAGGGAATGCAAAATAAGAAAGAGCCATCAACAACTTTGAAGTATTGTGACCAAGAGTTTTCTCAAAACCAAGATCTCATACAAGAAGAACCAAGAAGGAAGGAAATAACACAAGTGAACCATGTAGATGGACCACCATTTATAGTTAAAGTCAAACACACCAACTTATGTGGTATAACAAAAATATTTTGTTGCCTAAGTATGTGCTTGAACCCTGTTGTTTGAGTGCAAAGTTGTTTGTGAATGTTTGATTTGTGACTGCATGCACCTTGTTGTGTGAATTGAGATATGTGTGATTAGAAATATCTCATTAGAAATATCTTGCCTATTCTAATCTCCCTTCAAACCCAAACAGATGACTACCCCAAAGGATTCCAAGGTTGATGACACCAATACCAACCATGCTGACAGCCTTAGAGAACTCATAGCAACTCAACATCAATTGAATCAATTGGCGATCAGTTCCTAGCCAACAATAATAATGAAGATCCAGACTACAAAGGTTTTAGAGGCAGTCCCAATTGATGCTTAAGGTGACTAATCAAATGATTAGCATGGAAGAAAACTTACCTAGAAGAGAGTATGATAGCAAGGATGAAAAGAATGTTGTTCTAGATGGAGCCCCGACTTGCATTATTTGTGGAGACAAGGATCATACTTCCAAAGAGCATGAAGGACAATGCCCAAATTGTGATGAAGATCATCCGTTGGGGAATGCCCTACCTCTCAAGCTACTTGCTATCTTTGTGAAGGAAGTGATCATACTCTGGCCTATGTCCTATTTATGCCATGGTAGAACAAAGGAAACAAGAAGGATCCAAGTCTACCAAAGGAAAGGACCACTACTACTTCCAAGCAAGACAACCCAATTCAAAGGATCAAGGAAAATCAAGAAGCCCAAACAAGACATGAGCACAGTACAATGTAAATGTAATGAAATGGGACACTACTCGATTGGATGCCCAGGGAACATAAAGAATAAAGGAATTGACCAAGTATGGTGTAACAAGCGTAATGAACCAGGTCACTTTGTAGCAACTTGCCCAAAAGAGCATAAAGAACTCAAGGACATTAATTGTTTCAAGCTGCAAGAATCAGGACACTATGCAAGCAACTGTCCGTAAAGGATGAAGAACAAGTTGAACAAGCCTATGGAGAAGCTCAATCTTGGTCCATGAGTCAAACATAGGAATAAAGCAAAAGTTTAACATAGAAATTCCAGGACCCAAGAAGGCCAATATGTAATTTTGTTTGAAAATTTTAAGGGTGGTAGTACCCTAGTTGTTTTGAACTTGCTTGTAACCCCAATCTTCCAAATCTGGGACGAGATTTATTTTAAGGGTAAATGTCACATCCCAAGATTTTCCAAATCTTGTAATGTGAAAATAAATTAATAAAATAAAACTTTGTTGATTTTCGAGCGAAGAAACTTTTTGAATACAATTGGAACTTCAAACCCATTTGAATTAAAATAAACCTCAAGAGATTTAAAAGATAAACATTTAATAAAAGGAAAATAAAAACATTTGGGAAGTACTATTTTGAAACAACTAAATGAAAAGATTTGTTTCAAATAAAATAGAAGTTTATAAATAAAGATTATTTAATAAAGGCCAATTTAAACCTTGACCAAACTTTGGGAATTAAAAACATTTAGTTTTGAATAAAAACAACAAAGGTTTATTTAAAATAAAGTAATAAAGAATTAAAATCAAACTTTATTAAAATAAGAAGTTTTACCAAATTAATTAAAACATCAAAACATATTAAATTGTTTTAAATAGGTTTTCCAAATACTTTATATTCCTAATAAAACCTACTAAAATGTTTTGGCTTTGTTTTGATTTCCAAATAAATATCTCAATAAAACAAATCCTATTGAATTTAATAATGAAAGTTTATTATAAATTAATAATAGATACTAAAATAAGAGGTTATTTTGTTTTAAAACAAATTTCAATTATTATATCTAATTCCCAAATTAAACCTACTAATTTATTTTGAAAATATATAGGTTCAAATAAAGATTTTTAATAATAAAATCAAAATCTATTTGATTTAATAACAAAGGTCATCTTATTTAATTATTAATGGATCCTATAATAAAATGTTATTTTATTGTAAACAAGTATTCTTTATTTCCAAATAAACCTCTTGATTTGGTTTTGAAAACATTTGGATTTCTAATGAAGATTTTAATAATTAAACCAAAACCTATTTTTTATTAATAACTAATGGTCCATTTATTTAATTAATAAATGGAACCTAAAAGATTTAAAATAATATTTTATTTTAGAATGTGAATTATGATGATAAACAGAACCAAAAACTCATTACAATAGTTTGAATTATTTGAATGATTGTCTTGTTGTTTGAATTGTGAAATGAAATTCAAATCGATAAATAAAATGGAAAAAGGAAAATGTTTAATTACAAAAAAAACAAAGAGCTCCAACTACCCAGCCAACAAGCCCACTCAACGCCTCCACAAGATCGCTTCCCCGAAACGTTTCTAACCAGTAACCTAACCCGCGAGAAATGACAAGTGGACCTCTGCCTACTCCTTTCTCATGACCGACAACACCCCACCATCCACCGTTTCTCCTTCTTCCTCGCCTTGACGACCACGCCTCTTCTCGCTGGGCCGTTGCAACCATGAGAGCCAATTCGGCGTTGCGCCTATAATTCCCCTGCGACCATACCCGTTTTAAATCGGCACCCTCTCCTCTCTCGTTTCCCTCTGACACGCCCCAGCTACTCTAATTGTCTCTTACCCTGCTGCCTCCGTTAGCCCTCCTCTCGCAATTCCGGCCACACCTTACCTATGCCTCCACACAGGCACCACTCACCACCAGCGCATCCATCTGTAAGCCATTCCTTTCGACCATGGCGCTCCATAGTGTCGGCAACGACAACCTCCAACCTCGGCTTACCCGCCGCGCGTCTGCTTTTCTCCCGAGCTCCTCTGGTAATCCTCGACCGCCCCTCCTCTTATCTTGCATACGACGTCATCCCTCGACCATACGCTTCTAATCGTATTCCCCGTTTGTCTTAGGGCGCTCCACTATCCCGTCCACGGCACGTCACCGACGACCCGCAACTCGGTGAGCTCGCCGACTCCGTTCGCTCCTCGATCAGTGAGACATACCCCTTGATTAGTCTATGTCCTTCGCCTCTCCAGAGCATACTGTAAACACTGGGTCTACAACCTCCGTCGACGAGTGAAAGCTCCTGCCGCCATAAGCTCACGTGACAATTCCCGAAAGGCGCCCTTCATCAACCGGCGGTGGTTGAGCATCCTCGTACCACCGAACACGGAGCCTCCCTCTCTCGCTTCGCTTCCGACGCCAGCCATGTAACTGACGCTCCGCCGCTTCGCCCGCGTTATCGCGCCGCCAGTTCGGCACATCTAGAGCATCCGATCTAGATCCGACGACTACAGATAGAACAGGAGTGAAGGGGTAAGCAACATCTCCGGACCGTCGATGCAACTAAATCAACGTTTGACCCCCTCATCGCAATCCACGCGTATAGACTAAATCGAGTCGACGTGGCGGTTCTTTTAAAACAGATTTGAAATCGTAATTTGATACAGATTTCAAACCCTTATAACATGAACCATCGTCCAAATTTGACAAACTTATATCAAAAGATTCAGGAGAACAAGACCTAAAGCCAACCCTACCCATAGTTTTGAAAATAGTATCTGATTGCTTGTTTGAATTTGCAGATTCTTTTTGTGTATTGTGCCTTAACATTAGAAAATCATTTAAAAATGAATTTTGAGATCAAACCTTTGCCAATTGGTTTATTGTGACCCCACCGACCCTAGAACCGAACCCATAGTATTAAAATGATTTTTGTGAAATTGTTGAATTATTTAACTTAGCCATTTCTAAACAATAAATTAGTGATTTTATTATGGAAATGTTTAAGGAAGAAAACTTTGAGTAGATGGTTTGGACCAAACCTATTGACCAAAAACACCAAGTTTTGCAATAGCAACTCATTTGAGTGAACCCTATGGGAAAATGGCTTATGAAAATATTTCTACACACATAAAATAACACTTTGTTTTGAAAATGGTTTTAAAGTGAAACCTTTTACAAATGACTGGCCTCTTTAGAAATGACCATTAGATGTACCCAAATGACTATGACCCACTAGGGACCACTTTTCAAACAAACAAAGCTAGCATACTTGCATGCGATTCTTTGACTTTGTTATTTATGTGTGTTGTTTTGTTTGATTGGTAGATTGAGAATGTGCCTTGCTTGATTTATTTGTAGTGACTTGAAGAGTGTGATTGTTGCAAAGATCAAGAAGTGAACCTATACTCTACCAAAAGGCAAGTGATGCTTCATAATTTCTATCCCAATACTTTTATTATGCACAAATTTAGTGATTTTGTTAAGTAAAACTTGCATGGAATTTGCTAAGTATAGATTTTGCTATAGGAAAACCTTGAAGAATCCTTAGTAGGATTTTCCTAAGTTAGAGATTCCTACTACTACCAACTTAGCCTAGCTAATAGAAAACATGGGTGGAATATATATTCACACTATGGAAAAATATTCTAAGTCTAAGGACTTGTGATTTTGTCTAATAAAACAACTAAGTTAATGAATCACCGGGTGGAATGGAATAGATTGGTGGGGAATGGTTGAGTGGTTCACAAGGCCATGGACTTGGATTGTATCTCACTTGTGGAATGCCACCAGAAACAAAGGATTTGAG